>CM042249.1:6046888-6416888 GCA_023566225.1 Romanogobio albipinnatus | reverse complement strand
GATAGCATTTTTCATTTTGGGTGAACTACTTCTTTAACCTTTTACTTTCAGATCTTTACCAAACATTTTGGTTAGTAGCAAGCATTAACATGGAAACTAGACAGGGCAGAAGGTCACTTACAGTTGTTCGAGGGAGACGAGCCCCTTAAAAGCTTCTCGGTCAATTGCCTGAATTTCATTCTTGTACAAATAGCTGAAAGAAAAATTCAGGCACATCACTAGAATTAGGGTTGAATGTCAAACACACATGAGCACACAGAAATAAAGAAAACTTTTCATAGCACATAATGTCAGAATAATAGAAAGAAAATATGTTGCATATTGACTGCATATTGATAACACAGAAGGGGTGGCCTGTGGGAAACAGGGATTCATGTTTGTGGTTTTCCTGTCCAGGGACAGTGGGCTGTTGAGAACAAGGGGTCAGTCACATAAACCACATGATCCTTTGACCTTGAGGACGATGACATGACACCAGGAAGTATATGCTGCAGATATGTGCTGCCTTCCCAAATATGCAAGATTTGCATACATAAGTAACACTAAAGAGCCTTTTTAGTATTAACAGTGCAAAACTTGAGGTTGATCATCCTCTTGATCAAACCTGATATTCAAGTTGTTTAAGAATTTGCAAATATGGCAGTTGAATATTATTGCTATTAAACAAATTGATAGGAATACGCTGATAGGATTTTTTTGGCCGATACGATACAGATTTTAACAAACCACTATCGGCCGATTCTGATACCGATATTTTGTCACTTTGTCACTTATTCAAACTTCTGTCATTAAAACAGATGACTGTTTTGATCATGTTTTAAATTCAAAAAGTTTAAAAACACATGCATTAAGGTACACTAGTTAGTTTATTGCTGCAGCATCAAATCATTTCCATTGAACATGGATTTGATCCATTTAACTTTCAACAGGCAAACATTATAAGAGAGGCACAAAGATAAAACAAATACAAATAAGACAACGTGGCAAACTTTATTTTTGCTATCAAATATTTCCTATGAACAACATTAAATCATATTTGTGTTGCTATTTTTATAGAACATTACATATTTCTTAGTTAAATATTTCTAATAAATAGAAAGGCATTATACAACTCAATTAATTAATAAACTATCGGTTTGATATACAGGCCTTTTTCATATTGTTGATATGCAGATGGTTTTCAGCTGATAAATATCGATAAATGCTTCTGTTTTTCTAGAATGTTTCATTGCAAGTGAAATGTATCATATTATTATTTTATATATAATAATATTATATAATTTGAGTAAAAAGTGAAAAATGTACAAGAATATGTTCACAATCAGTATATTAATATTTTGAATTCGTTTTATAATATATATATATATATATACACAGGTGCTGGTCATATAATTAGAATATCATCAAAAAGTTTATTTATTTCACTAATTCCATTCAAAAAGTGAAACTTGTATATTATATGCATTCATTACACACAGACTGATATATTTCAAATGTTTATTTCTTTTAATTTTGATGGTTATAACTGACAACTAAGGAAAATCCCAAATTCAGTATCTCGGAAAATTAGAATATTGTGAAAAGGTTCAATATTGAAGACACCTGGTGCCACACTCTAATCAGCTAATTACCTCAAAACACCTGCAAAGGCCTTTAAATGGTCTCTCCGTCTAGTTCTGTAGGCTACACAATCATGGGGAAGACTGCTGACTTGACAGTTGTCCAAAAGATGACCATTGACACCTTGCACAAGGAGGGCAAGACACAAAAGGACATTGCAAAAAAGGCTGGCTGTTCACAGAGCTCTGTGTCCAAGAACATTAATAGAGAGGCGAAGGGAAGGAAAATATGTGGTAGAAAAAAGTGTACAAGCAATAGGGATAACCGCACCCTGGAGAGGATTGTGAAAAAAACCCATTCAAAAATCTGGGGGGGATTCACAAAGAGTGGACTGCAGCTGGAGTCAGTGCTTCAAGAACCACTACACACAGACGTATGCAAGACATGGGTTTCAGCTGTCGCCTTCCTTGTGTCAAGCCACTCTTGAACAACAGACAGCGTCAGAAGCGTCTCGCCTGGGCTAAAGACAAAAAGGACTGGACTGCTGCTGAGTGGTTCAAAGTTATGTTCTCTGATGAAAGTCAATTTTGCATTTCCTTTGGAAATCAGGGTCCCAGAGTCTGGAGGAAGAGAGGAGAGGCACACAATCCACGTTGCTTGAGGTCCAGTGTAAAGTTTCCACAGTCAGTGATGGTTTGGGGTGCCATGTCATCTGCTGGTGTTGGTCCGCTGTGTTTTCTGAGGTCCAAGGTCAACGCAGCCATATGCCAGGAAGTTTTAGAGCACTTCATGCTTCCTGCTGCTGACCAACTTTATGGAGATGCAGATTTCATTTTCCAACAGGACTTGCAGGACACCTGCACACAGTGCCAAAGCAACCAGTGCCTGGTTTAAGGACCATGGTATCCCTGATCCGACCTAGAGTTGACAGCCATGTTATCTTGGGCAGCCGCGAGCCTCGATCTGGTGTGGAACTCCGCCCTGTCGCGAGTGCTCGTGGTTGCGCGATCGGTATTTGGGGGCGGCACCGACAGCTGTTGGGCCTCGCCCCCAATGCCTTTCGCTCCCGAGGTGCATGAGGAGATCACGCAGTCCCGGAAGTCCCCGTGCTTCCCACGACCGTTTGGTGGCATCCTCCGCCTTCTCTGCCCTTGATGGGGCCGCGGCCTAGGGTACACTGGGGCCCCCCCAACTGTTGAACACTCTGTTGCGCACTACGGTGTCCACAGAGGGCTTTGACGTGGCGTGGCTGTCCTAAGCACCCTCCCTAAGCCTGTGGGCTCGTCTACTTCGGTGGCGTGGTCCTGCAGAGCTACGGGGCAGGCCGCCGCCCCTTTGCACATGCACAAGGGTGGAGCTGACCCAGGGCTCTTCTATGAGCTGAGTGCCGCCAATGATCCCGCCCTCTGGGTGGTGAAGGTGGCCACACGCTCCCTCGGTCGGGCGATGTCCACAGCTGTGGTCCGGGAGAAACACCTGGCCTTACCTGGTGATTTGGGGGGGGTTGAGTGAGCTCATATCCCAGGCTGGCCTCTTCGGCGGCGCGGCTGAGAACTGCACTCAACCGTTCTCGGCCGCCCCAGAGCAGACTGAGGCTGTAACACATACTGCAACGGCGGCTAGCTGCTGCACCCAGCCGCCGGCTCAGTCGCCTCAGTCCGCTCGCCGCCGAGGGCGCCCTCCCTCCTCCCGCCCGGCCCCAGCAGCAGCCTTCACCGGGCCACGCCGTGGAGGTGGTTGCAGGATGTCGCCCAGTCCGCTCCCCAGCCTGGTTAAACGCCAGGCTGGAGGCGGACAACCCAGAGATGGGTCCCAGTTCTTTCCAGGGGATGGTAGCAGCACCTCTCCTTCTGCTGCTGGCCCCCGGGCTGGCGGCACTTGGAAAGAACTGGTGTCCCCATCTCTGAGGTCCCACAGACCGGTGATGGCAGTGTGTGCCGCCCCCCAGGCCGCGCCGCTCTCATCCCTCTCTGTCGCCAGCCTCCTCTCAGAGCAGACCCCAGTGGAACGTGCGTCCTTCCCTGGTCTCCTCTGTCAGGACACAGCTGCTGACTGTGCCCCCACACCGGGACGCTACGCCTCCCACGTCCGGGCCAGTCACGCTGCCTCGCTGCCCCACCCAGGGTACGTTTGTGGCTCGAGTGACCCCGCTGGTCAGTTCCTGGGAGCCTGGCTACAGCTTCAGGGGCTGTCCACTGGGTCGCGAAGGCCATCAGGCTCGGCTACGCGATTCAGTTCTCGCAGGCTCCTCCCCACTTCCGGGAGAATGGAGACTCCATCCCCAGACGGTCCAGCTGATTTGGGAACAGTTTGGCGACGCGCAGATAGAGCTGTTTGCCTCCCACGACTTTTCCCAGTGCAGCCTGTTTTATTCCCTAACCGAGGGCACGCTCGGCACGGATGCACTGGCGCACAGCTGGCCGCAGGGCCTGCGCAAATATGCGCTCCCCCCAGTGAGCCTTCTCGCACAGCTCTTGTGCAAGATCAGGGAGGACAAGGAGCAGGTCCTTTTGGTCGCCCCGTACTGGCACGGCCGGACCTGGTTCCCCGAACTCTTACTCCTTGCGACAGCACCTCCCTGGCCTATTCCTCTGAGACAGGACCTCCTCACTCAGAGACGGGGCACCCTTTGGCAACCGCGTCCCGATCTTTGGAACCTCCACGTGTGGCTCCGGGACGGGACACGACAGGTTTGAGTACCCTACCACCTACAGTGGTGGCTACTATCACTTCCGCTAGGGCAGAGTCCACTCGGCATGCCTATGCGTTGAAGTAGAACCTCTTCGTCACCTGGTGTTATTCTCACCAAGAAGACCCCTGGAAATGCCCGATAGGGTCTGTGCTCTCGTTCCTCCAAGAAGGGTTGGAGCGAAGGCTGTCTCCCCCCACCCTTAAAGTATATGTGGCCGCAATATCTGCCCACCATGACCTCTTGGAGAGCAAAAAGGTAAGTCAGCACGACCTGGTCATCAGGTTCCTGAGGGGAGCCAGGAGACTAAATCCTCCTTGCTCTCCCCTCGTGCCCTCTTGGTACCTCTCAGTAGTCTTGGAAGCTCTGCAGAGGCCTCCCTTTGAGCCTTTGCAGTCAGTCGATCTTAAGTTCTGTCAATGAAGACAGCGATCCTGACTGCATTGGCTTCCATCTAGAGGGTAGGGGACCTGCAGGCATTTTCGGTTGACGAACCATGCCTGGACTTTGGGCTGGCTAACTCTCACGTGATCCTGAGACCCCGGCCTGGATATGTGCCCAAGGTTCCCACCACTCCGTTCAGTGAGTCAGGTGGTGAACCTGCAAGCGCTGCCCATGGAGAGGGCAGACCCAGCCTTGGCATTGCTCTGTCCAGTACGCGCTCTCTGCGCTTACGTAGACAGGACGCAATGTTTCAGGACCTCAGACCAGCTCTTTGTCTGTTATGGTGGAGAGCGGAAGGGAAGAGCTCTCTCAAAGCAAAGGCTGTCTCACTGGATAGTGGACACCATTGTTTTGGCTTACCAGCAGCAAGGTCGACCATGTCCCCTTGGGGTCAGGGCCCACTCCACTCGGAGTGTGGCCTCCTCTTGGGCTTTAGCGCATGACGCCTCGCTAACAGACATCTGCAGAGCAGCAGGCTGGGCGACACCTAACACATTCACTAGGGGTGGTGAAAAAAATCGATTATCGATTAATCGCGAGTATGTTATGGACGAGCATGAATCGATCATTACATTTTCAAAAATCGATTTTTTTATTTATCTAAACCTGACTCTACCACCGTGTGTGTGTGTGTGTGTGTGTGTGTGTTCATTAGATGAATGTAAATCTGTTGTTAATGCTGAGATGATTCTGAGGGAACACTCTAGAAATCCTCCTGCCTCGCCTCCTCTGGAGCTCAGGCACATTAGCGCGTTAGCACGGCTCAGATTCGCGCACAAACACCGAATAAACGCCTTCAATCCGCAGATTTATGAGCGCTTCAGATGAGCGAGCGCGACACACATCGACGCGCACATTCGCGGGAATTAAGGCGATCCTGAGGACGCGATGAGCGGATCTCACACACACACACACACACACACACAGCCGGACTGATGCTGGAAACACCGCCGCTCCGACCCGCGGCTCCCGCTCACGGAACCGAACGGGCCTCGACACTCCTCCGACACGAATCCGTTTTTCTACTGTCGTTTTTCCCCCTTTTGTCTTTCTCACGTCAGGAAACGAACGAGAGGAGCTCGATCGTTCCACGCGTCGCGTTCCCGCCCCCCTCACGCGCGCACGCATCCATCACTCTTGACATTTTGTCACTGTGTTCTACAGTACAGTATATAAGCTGAAGCTACAGTAAGTTGTTCAAAAATGTTCATTTTGTCTTCTTAATGATTAAATTGGACAATTTTCTTCTAGAAAGACAAGGTGTTTGGAGAAAAAACTTCTTCTTTACCTTGACATGTTTCGACTGCAACCTGCAGTCTTCCTCCACCTGAACACGTTGTCTTTCTAGAAGAAAATTGTCCAATTTCTACAGTATGTTGGTTCTGATCTACTTCCTAAAGGAAATAAGCCTTTCATTTATTTGTTATTGTTTAGTTCAACTTGATGAGTCACAACACAATGTGATGTATTCATTTCTGTGTAACTACACGACACTACACGACAAGTGCTTTGAGTTGTTGTTACTCAATAAAAGAGTTAAGTAATTCAGTAGCTGACTTTTTTTTATACTGCAATCACTTTGTAGTGTATTTTCGTTTACTGTTGTGAAATGGAAAATCAATAATTGCTAATCGAGAATCGTTAATAATCGAAAATCGACTGTAATCGAATCGGGACTTCAATAATCGTAATCGAATCGAATCGGGAAATCAGACAGATTAACCACCCCTAACATTCACCAGATTCTACAATCTCCGAGTGGAGCCAGTGTCCGACTATGTACTCGCCCCCCCGAGGGGCTGGTATGGGCCAGGCTCAGGTGTCTTCGCTTGCTCGCCAGTCCACTCCACAGACTGGATACATGCAATATTCTCCTCAGGTGAGCTTCCCTAAAGCCCTGAGTCCCTCCAGCACTGTTGACGCCGACACCAGTAAGTCTGCCCTCTAGCGAGCCCAGACCCTCGTGTCCGGCCAGGTACCCCGTGTGCATGGTTCCCCTCCGGCGACCCCCACACGTGTATTTCCACTGTAAGCCTCCTCAGTGAGCAGGTGTCTTTCCCTTGGCAAGTCCCTGCCACCCCTAGGGTTAAAAATCCACCTTCGGCTGGTACCCTAGAGTTTCTCATATGCAGCCCTTAGCGGGTCATATGTGTACTCTCTAAGTCCTCCCTACGGGTAGGCATCTCTGCATATCTCCACTGGAATATGCTTCCCAGTGTACCTTGGTATTCCTGTGATAAGTGGGAGTCCTTCGTCCGTACTAGTCTTACGACAGGGTCCTCACACTTACACAGGGCACTGGAAGACAGCTGAGTGGCGTGATTATATTGGGACCCCCATTCGTTAGTCACTAACGTTACGTCGTAGTGACTTAACGAAAGGGAACGCCTCGGTTACGGATGTAACCCTCGTTCCCTGAGGAGGGAACGGAGATGTAACGTCCCTTTGCCACATCCGCTGTACTGCTGGAACGGCCGGGAGTTCAGTCTTGGCTAGGTAACATAATACGATATTGCCACGTACTTCCTTTTATACGCATGTGGTGAGGCCGAGTTACGGATGCAAATTCCGCATGCCCATGGCATTGGCATGCCATTGGGTGTTTTCTAAAATCTCGAAGATGATTGGCTTCTAAGCGAAACCCCCATTCGTTAGTCACTAACGTTACGTCTCCGTTCCCTCCTCAGGGAACGAGGGTTACATCCGTAACCGAGACATTCTTAATGGTGATTCTCAGGAGCTTCTCATTGTTTTATGAAATCTGCATAAATTAAAGCCAGTACAACAAACACTACCTTGATGCATAAATTCTTTATGATTTAAACACTTTTTTGCATTAAAGCAATACAATTTAGGGGTGGGGATGGATGTGACAACTGAAAAATAATGTCAAATTGATTCATCTTAGTGGTTCTTAGAAACAAACTTAATTTTCTTAAGGAAAACATCATTTATTTCTTAGTTTTAATTTTGGGTATATGAGATATGAGCCTGGCGTTTTCTTGAGGGTTTTGGTGAGATCCACCTACACATACTATACTCTTACTGTATTATCTTACCTGCTGAATTTAGAAAACCAGGTGTGAAACATTTCAAACAAGTGACTTTTTCAATATAAACACAGGCAGCTCTCAAAGCTCTCTAAAGTTTGAGATTCTCGAATAGCCCTGTGACGAACAAAGACAGGAACTGTGCAACGCCTAAGCAGAGAGCAATCATTCCATCTGCGTCTGATCTCTGCGCTTTTGGGTCAGGGCCGTCAGACAGATAATTTCACAGTGCTGACAATTACGTTCCCCATATGTGTGAGAGCTTCGTTCCATGACCTCAACTCTTTACTGTGTCAAACAATGGCAGTGATAATGACTGAATCATTCACAAATGTGGTGAGCATGGTTCAGAAATGGTGAAAGGGAAGATTTATCATATAACACAGACAATAATGTACATTTAAACTGTATGACGTACCTTAAGTCAGTGGTTAAAGAGTAGCTATGCCCTCAAATCATCTGTACTTAGAGCCAATAATTCTTTACTGCTTTAACTCTGGCACACTTATGCATAAAACATCACTCTTTCCACACTTTCTATCTATAGTTTTTATAGAATTTATAACCATAAGCTTTTCCATAAGCAGTCAGAATCAATGAAAAGCTTACAGATATTTTAGGTTCTCCAAATCTTCAAATGCTCCTCTTGGGATTCGTCTGATGTGGTTGTTATTTAAAAGGCTTAAGGAAAGAGGAAAGACATGTATTAGACATTAAAACAGATGGTGCTGCATCATACCTGTGTAAAACATCTGTACATGATCCAAAATGTTTAGAGTGTTTCATAAAACCAAAAACGCAAGCGAATGCCAATAACAAAAACGGTAATCATAGAGACTGAGTTTTACAAGACTTTTGAAAACATCGACACTTACAGTGTATTGAGATTCTTCAATCGCCTAAAGGAGCCTGGCTGTAAATCCTTGATTTTGTTGAATCTCAAATCTCTGGAAACAAAAAAGAAACATTTTTTAGACAAAAAAAAGACATGTATGTTATTGCATTTGCCATGGTCCGTTTATGCATACAGTTTTGTCATGTATATCCCACTTTTTAGAATAGCCTATTACATAACTTTAGTGACAATCATTTACAGGAACAGAGAATAACAGACAATATTTATCTGCTGTTCTGGTTCTGAAAACAAATTAAAATTTCAGTACTACCTTTGACATTTTTACATCTAAAAACTGGAGTATGGAGTGCCACAAGGCTCTGTCTCGGGCCCTTTAATGTACAGTATTACATGTGTCTTACAGCTGATATTACACTGTTATTATGATATGCAGCTCTATACTGTATGTCGTCGACTTGATGTAATTACACAGTTGTCTAAGCACCAAGAGTACATTAAGGACATTTAAAGCCTTAATGCCTTTAATTCTGCAGATTCTGATAAAAACAAGGAGTTAATTATTTGACAAAACATTTCAAGATGTTCTTTTAATATAATCTCTAAAGAGTGTTCGATTGTGTCATGCTCTACAGTTACTGAACTGGGTGTTTGACAGAAATTCATCAATTTAAAGCCACTTTATCAGTATCACTTAATCAGCTTGTTATCATGGTGGCACGTACAGTAAATAATGAATAGGTTCATGCATTTGTAAATTCAAGATGCCGCAACATGTTTCACTGCTACTTTGGTTAGTTACTCAATTATCAATGACAAATAATTATATTTATTTTAATTGTAAAATGCGGATACTTGCATTTAAATGCTCTAATTTAAAGTAATGATCCCCCAGAACCCCTATAACATAATGGGCCCTATCATACACCCGGCACAATGCGATGCCAGGTGTGACGCAAGTGTTTTTTGCAAGTTTCAGCCCGACGCAGTTCTCATTTTCACGTCCTGCGCCACGTTGTTTAAATAGCAAATGCACTCTCGCCCATCTGTTCACCCATGGATGTGCTGGTCTGAAAACCAGGTGTGTTCAGGCGCATTGTTGGGGTGTTGCTATTTTGAGGAACTGAAAATGACTGTGCCATTGACCAACAAAAACCTGCTCAATAGTATTTTTAGTGTTATTTAAAGGCCGTGGTATTAATATGTGCCTATAGGTGGGTGCACAACGCATGCACACTCTTATTATTACAGACACAGGGACACGCAGTAGCACACACACACGCCAAATATTAAAAATAAAAGGATTGCAATGTAAAAGATTATTATTGAGTACATAAAGATAAAAAGGCCTACAACATAATGGATAGTCATTGCATGTATCAGAATGACCTATTTGTAGTAATGACAAATGAAATTGGCTACTTATTTGACCAATAATGGCAACACACACATGTATTTAAACTGACTCGTTAGGTTGAGGGTGTCTATATTCCTCAATGTAAATAGCGAATCCGCCATCGCGCGAGCACAACTGGCTTTTAAAGGGAATGGGAGATGAGACTCTGATTGGTTTATTGCACGTTACGCCCAAAACACACCCATGACTCATTAAGAGACTAGGGACAACCCTTTTGGACCATGTGCCGGGAGCGCCAACCTTTTTTATCTCTTGTTAAATTAGCAAAAGTTGATTCTGACACGCCCTAAGTGCACCTGCAACGTTCACTTCAGACCATGTGCGCAGATCGTTAAAATAGGGCCCCAAATTATAAAGACTTCTGATAGTACAGAGAATAAAGTCAAAGACAGGTTAATTATAATACATTGCAGGACTTCAGGAAACTACAATACAAACATTAAAAATAATATGTCAATAAACCAACAATAAATAAGTAAATAAATGTTACACAGAAAAGAATATATACACAAAAGTGTACCAAAAGTGGAATGACAGATAGAATGATTTCTGAAGGATCATGTGACACTGAAGAAGGGATACATGATGCTGAAAATTCAGCTTTGCAACCCAGGAATAAATAGCATTTTAATATATATCAAAATAGAAAACAATCATCTTAAATTGTAATAATATTTTGCAATATTGCTGGTTTTACTGTATTTTTGCTCAAATAAATGCAGCCTAGGCGAGCATAACAGACTTCTTTCAAAAAATATGAAAAAAAAACGTAATTATTCCCAACACATGTTACAAGTGAGGTTGAAAATATGTATTCAATCTCTTCCTCTCCCGAAACCGGATGTATATCCCTTTCCTTTATGGCCCCTGAGATTCAGAATACACTCTCTCAGCTTAAGTCTAGACTTATCTGTCTAGCCAGCCATATAGCTAACTTTTTATAGACATGTGCTCAGCTGTGCTGTATTGTTAGGTCTGCTGGAATCCCGACTATTATTCTCAGGATATAACTGAGATATGAGTTTATGAACCATAATTAGCTCCTGTCCTGGTCAGATCCAGCTGATCCACCACTAATCTCCATTATCCTGCACCTATAACAGCTATATTTGCAGCTCCGAATCTAATATCAGTCATATCCTAAGATAAGCCAGCGAGTGAAAGATATTTCCCTGACCATTGCTTTGATCACTCCAGTAATCTCAGCCTGGGCTTCAAACTTGTAATCACCAACTACTATATTTTATTTAACAACAAATCAACAAATGAACAGTCCAATTTTCCAACAATTTTACGTTCTTTGGCCTAGACAATTGTTTAAGCCGCCCTGAATGTCACCCATACTCAGAGAACTGGGAATGAACTTCAAGCAATAATAACCAGGCCCACAAGTCTGACAAGTCACTGTTTTTAGTTTGGTTTCGTTATATAACATCAAATATTATAATTGAGTGATCCTTTTGTCGTTCCAAACCTCTGTATCTTCCTTTGTGTACTGTAGAAGAAAAATGGGTGAGTAAATTATGGCAGAATTTTTTAAAGATGTAAGTTACCTGGAACAAAAAACATATCAACAATAATACACAGACTACAGTGTTAACTCCAAAGCTTTTGGAGTTGGGAGTCAAACCAACTCAGATAAAAAGAAATATGTATATTCTTGTGTAACTCTACCAACATTGGTGAGAAAGTCAAAGAAAGAATGAAGGGGGACACCTACATCATGCTGGAACAACTACTTCTACCCTAAGCACTTTACATTCACATCTGCAGGTGTGTTATTCCAACTATTAGAGGTCTTGTAAGGTCACAGCGTGCATAAATTTTAAATGCTGGGAATTCCTCACCAACCAGATAACTGATGAAGTCTCTTGGATAAACATCAAACATCTTATTTACAGCTGGGATCTTTGACTTGATTTCCCTAGACATTATACATCGACGTGAAAACCCTCATGGAAATTCTGCAAGTTAAAACATCTGGTTTGCATGTTAGAGATCTAAAACCATAGTATGGTTAATACATATAGTAAAATAACTTCCGGTAAACTCATTCTTACCTTATGTGTACAAGAGTTCAGTGCAAGTCAAGAGAAAACATATGGACAAATGGTGATTAGTGGATGATGTAAAATCAATTTTCAATCAAATAAACTATGTTCATGTGATTATAGAAAACGCTGGGTAATTTTGATGAACACAGCACTGAGTTGGGTTAAATGTTTGACCAGACACGCTGTCCGGTACGCTATTGTTTAAAAATGACTATACTGACTCAAAATGGGAGAGCTATTAAAATCACACAGAGAATACATTAACATCACAGACACCAGTAATAATCAATAGATGAAAATGATGAATATTGATAAGCTGGAACTTGGGCGGAAATTTTGGCAAAATTAAAACAAATGCAGAAAAGACTGACAACTTAGGCCTAGTCCACACGTATTTTTATAAACAGAGTTTTTCCTTCCGTTTAAAAAAAGCAAAACATGAATACACAAAACACGCTATGAAGCGCTGTCAAGTATGGCTGCAACAAACGATTATTTTAATAATCGATTGATCTAACGAATATTAGAACGATTAATCGACAAATCATCGATTAATGTCATTTACATCGATGACTAATCAGTACATTTTGAACGATTATTCAGCTTTTTCAATTAGTTAAGACATTAAGTTATACATATTCTAACTATAATATATAAAAAAGAAAATCACTTCAGCTTTTGAAATGGTTCTTTTAATTAACTTTGAGCCAAGTTCTTAGAACTCAAATCACACACAAATGCTCTCTAAGCATTGTTTAAATATTCTGTTCGCTTTCAATTGAAAAAATTATTAATAATAAACAGAAATTAGCTGCATTACAGACAAAAAAAATTGATGTTTGAATGTAAACATCTCTTGGCAGCAGTATTAAGAGCTTCATTTGTAAAACAATAATAGGCCCCACTGCTTTTCTTAGAACTTAAACAGAAAAAGAGGACATTTACTTCAGGACACAAAGAATGGTAAAAATATTAATCTGCAAATGACATTGCAGGCAAAATTACATAATATTAATCTATTACATGACAATTGAGCTGACAGATTCTCAGTCACCTTTTAATTAACAATATGAAAAAGTAACTGACATGATATTCTTCCTAACATGGCTCTTCATGCATATGGAACAAAATACAGGCAAGTGATGAGACTATAATACCTAATAGTGTTATAATAATAAAAACAGTCCTGACTCAAAGTTGGATCAAACTTTATTTTATGCTAAATAATCATCACATTACTGTAATTATATTATAATTGTTAATATTATTACAATTATTAGTAGTATTGCATTCTCTAATAAAGAGATTTACCGCTAGTTAGTTAGTTGTTTCCTCTTTAAGTGCTCCAACATGCACATTGTGCTTCTGTGAAAAGTTTCAAACTAAGGCTGCGTCTCAATCAGCTCCTGGTTCAGTGGTCAGGGCACTGATCAGGACAAGAGTCAATGGGCTGATCCCTGATCAGTGCCCTGACTACTGAACTAGGGAGCTGATTGAGACGCAGCCTTAGTTTGAAGTTTTGTGAAACTTTCCCACATCTTGCTAGTTCAGATTTGTTTGCACTCTTGTCATTCGCGCTGGTTTCTTCTACCGCAACATTGTAAGGGCTGCATTACACTCTAGCGCTACAGCGGCGTAGCTGTCAAATCGCGATATTGCAGGCCCTTACATTAGGTCACATGAGATCAAACGACTACTTGACAACAAAGATATTTGTCGACAAATTTTTATTGTCTACGTTGTCGACAATGTCGACTAATCGTTTCAGCCCTACTGTCAAGAGCATGCCAAACCAACAATTGGCAATATAACCCTAACGGTAAAGCCATGTTAGCCAATCAGAAGCCTGGAGAAATGCTGTTGTTAGTTTTTTTGAGCTATTTTCATCTTCCGGGTACCATCCGGGTTTAAATTGGTCTTCGTGTAAACTTCACCGGATGTGACCCCTTGCTTAATTATTCATGACAGCAAGTTGATTTCCTATGACAGGTGCTTTAAACAGTGAAATTGCATACTGTCAGTGAGAGATGTAGTAATGGGTAAGAATGAGTGTTGGTTTTTGCTTTGTAAGAGTTTCTGCGTCGCATAAGTTCTCTTCAATAGATCCACGGCCCTTTAAACAATCAAACGGCTTATAAAAAAGCCGCAAAATAAGCCTCGAAAGTTATTAAAGATGCAACAGAGCGTTCATATATATTTCCGATGCACAGTGCAAATGTAAACAGCTGTGCATTAAATTAGCTGTCTCAGGATATGTATGTGTTTGCGTAATTTATGGTGAGCTTACAATTCATGTGTATATTGTGTTGCGTGTAATCGCAAATTGCAGCGTCCATTTGTGGGAAGCTTTGATGCTTTTAACTCAATGACAGCAAAATAAAACAGTCTGAATTAGAGAAGCTGTTGTTGTGTCGTCAGTCTCTCTACTTGCCTCTCCACTCCACAGCTTGCCATGCCCATTTTCAAATCATTTTTGTTTTTTAAAAACTGTGGTATGAACTGACTGGTGCTGACACAGGGGGTTCCATAACCCCTTAATATGCAGAGACATAGGTTGATTCTAGTCACATGTCTGGCCCAGATTAAGCAAGAGACTTTTCTTCCAATATACACATCATAAATTGGTCCTCTATCACAGATGAAAAGGAAACAACCCTGATTAATTGTCACATTAGGAAAGTATAAACCACTAAATTACTGATAAAAATCTTTGTTGTTTTCTCACTTTTGCCAAGTAAAGTGAGTAAGTGAGTGAAAGAGATTTGTTCTTCTGCCATCAAGACACTAAGCCAAGGCTTTTTTGCTTACATTTTCCTGGGAGTCCTGCAACCCCAAAATGTTCACTGCACTTCTATCTGAATCGTCTGTTCTTCTGAAATGCTAGAAGACAAACGGCCCTGTCTGACAGCCCTTAAGTTGAGGGATTCCCCCCTCACAGGGACATGCTCAGACACGGCTGCTCAGATTCCAGCAGACCTCCATACTGCCTCAGGAAACACCCTGAACACAGACTGAGCTCATCTATTCCACTGCACAACATACCCAACAGACTCATGCCATTCCTTACAAAGATATGGTTCAGCGCGGTTTACTAGTCATCCAACTACCAACTATTTCCTTTTCAAATGGGAAGTCTATACTGCGTCTTGTTTGGACGCTATGGGGACGCCATCGGTGTATCCGGTGTCTGAAGCAAGTGTAAAAAACACTCCAATCTGATCGGTAGGCGAAATTAGCCCAAAAGTATAAGGGTGCCGTAGTACACTTCAGGAGCAGTTTGTATTGTTAGCGAGTGGTGAATGCAGGATCATGGAAAATCCAAGAAAATCCAATGGCAAGAGTTTTAGGAAGTGTTTTTGACACCTGAGGACACACACAACCTGAGGAGCATGTGCGTTCAGTGCTTGAGGGTTCTGAATGTGCCCATTGTAAGAAATGGGGAAACTCCGTTTACGTTTGTCCCAATTCTCGGGGGATGGGGGACAAGTGTCTGTTCCCTGCAGCTCCGAGGTTGAGGCTTCAGTCGTGGGGATCACAGATCAAGCTTCCCGAGACGTTAGAGGGCTGGCTTTTTCTCACGCCTCCATCATGGCCTCGAGCGACCTATTGGATGAGGGTGTGCTGTCTCTGATTCAGCCAATGGCATGTTTCTGGCACCACTCAGCCAAGAGGAAGCAAATGTGGTTGAAGGCAAGGAAAGTGTGTGTACTGAGTCTTCTCATCCTGCCAGCCCTGAATACAGGGATTTGCTGAACTTCACTGGATCTGGCTTGGGGGTGTGAGAAACGGGAATTTGCTTGTGGTATGTTCGCCCTTCTCCCATGAGCCTTCCATTCCTCCCTAACCTCTACATTGAAGTGGAAAAGTCGTGGAAGAAGTCATATTCAGCTCGTATTAATCCGTTTCATTATTCAAACTATGTGAATGTTGAAGGATTAGCCAAGCGGGAATATGAGAGGATGTCCCCAGTAGAGGAGACGCTTGCAAGCTATCTCTCCCAGGATGAGTCATCCTCCTTGAAGGCTCCTACCCTGTCATCTTGGTAGCTTCAGACCATCTTGTACTTGAATGGCAGGGTGCATGCGACAGCAGGTCAGGCCAGGGGGCCTTGTACACCATGGCGGTGTTGCAGGCCTACCAGGTAGATTTGCTAAAGGAACTGGATCCTGAAAGGGTTGCTGAACTGCCCAATATCATGAGATATCATGGATCTAGCTCTCTGGACCACAAACAAACAGCTGCTGCTGTCAGTTGCTAGATGGCAGCAACTGTGGTCACGGAGAAGCATCTGTGGCTGAACTTGGTGGACATCAGGGAGAAAGAAAATAATTTTCTCCTCAATGCCCCAGTCTCTGAACTTTTTGCCACATCTGTTGAGACAGTGGTCAGAAAATTTAGAGAGGCAAAAGTGCAGTCAGCAGCATTCAGGAAATACATCCCACGTCAATCCAGATCACTGTCTAAAACCTCTGAGAGTTCTGGCCCATCACAGTCTGAGGACCGGAGGCAGGGCCAGATGGAGAGCGTGGCCACTCGCGCTCCTCCTCCCTCGAGGACTCAAGGAGGGGGTGGAGAGCAGGTGAGACGCGAGGAAGAAGAGTCAGGATCTCAGGGAAGTGAGTAATAGTTACTGCCCTCTACTTCCCTCTTCTTCTTCCCCTTAATACATTACGGCTCCAAGGTCTGTAGCCTTTAGGATTTGGCTCCCTCTGGGTGACGCCTACACATTTTGATAGGGTAAAGCAGATGATGCAGGTTGATATATATATGTGACCCTGGACCACAAAACCAGTCATAAGGGTCAATTTTTGTTTTTTAAATTCAGATTCACACATCATCTGTAAGCCGAACAAATAAGCTTAAGTAGCTTTCACTCCCCTTTTTGATTTCCCTCTTTGGGGTAATGCAAAAGGAAACTAATTATGATCATGGCAATTGTTTTTCTGTTATTTAGTTTGCACCCCCTCCCCCATTACTGCTGGGTTTCTAAATAGGGCTTTGCTTACTGGAAAAGTGGGTTATTAAATGTCTGACTGAGCTGTTTAACTCTCATGTGATTTGACAACACTAATGAGTGTAGGAAGAAAAAACAAAACAAAAAACCTCCCTGTGGCAGGCGTTTCCTGAGAGCTGTGTCAGACAAGAGAAGGCCGTCACATCCTGGCCATTTCTTCAGCAAAGCTCTGCCTTTAGGACTGCAGTAGCCCACTGGGGAGGGAGGAAGGTTCCATTGAGGCATATAGAGGCATGGAAGCTAAGGGATCTTCTATTTATGTGGAAGGTAATGGCTTTGGGAACGCTATGGTCTAGATGGTCTGTGTATGTGAGTGCCCTGGATGGACTCTGGCTAAGTAATCCGTTGAGTATACTATGTCTACTATGTTTATATTTTCACCTAGTGAAGCAGGCATCCACACGGCATGGCAGAATGGGTATTTCGTCCCCCTAACATCCATTCATGATGCAGAGTAGAGTTCCCATTTAAAAGAGAACGTCTTAGACCATAACCATGGTTCCTTGAGAAGGGGAACAAGACACCGCTTCTCCCAGCCATGACTTTGAGTTTGCCTGCACATACTACTATGGGCACCCTCTATGTGAGTATACTATGGGCACCCTCTTATACTTCCGGGAGCTCTGCTAATTATGTCACGGACTGTCACCAACTAATCAGATTAGAGTATTTTCGCACATGCTTCAGACACTGGATACGCTGATGGCGTCCCCATAGCGTCCATCTAAGACGCAGTGTCTCATTCCCCTTTTCAGAGAACCATGGTTACAGTTGTAACCCGAGACATTTGTAAGTGAGCTTATTGAGATTTTGTTCTTAGATTTTTATATTTTGTTTTATAGCTTTAAAGGAGACAAATTACCACACTAAAGCCCTCTCTGATATGCATCTTTAAAGTGCCTTTAAAGCACCCTCATCAACATGTTTCAAGGCAATTATAACACAAGCATAAAAACACATTAGTGTATGGCAGACATGGCCTAAACCAGCCTAATTACACAGAGATCTATTTATACTGAGTATTTGTCAGACTAGATTTTAGTTTCCTCAACTTTATTAGTGACACAGTTACACCCATGTAATACACAGCGTGAATATCTTTTCTGTGATATTATAGCTATATAGCTATTATAGCTATATGATAAAATGGGTATTAATAAAACATTATAATATATTCTCCTCTAGGCTTCTGATTGGTCAATCCAGTGTTCCATTATTCAAATATCCACAATATAATGACAGCTATTACATGAACAACTTGTTCACCATATCACTGCAGTTTATATGAAACAGGACCAGACAAAGAACTAAATCTGTTAAAAACCATGTTAACATAATGGTTTATGTTTACAGTTGCATTTGGTGGGAAACGGCATGCTTACATTATTTGTTCTTCCGTGTTTACGTTATGTCCATAAATATCGAAAAGAAAGTCCAAATGCAACAGCCATCATTTTCACCACATCTGTAACAGTCTAGAACAGTGTAATGTCTTTTTCATAGACAAATGTTATCAAAGTTGCCTAATGGCTTATCAGAGAGTGAACTGGGGAACTGGGGAAGTTATTCAACAGACAAAGCAAAGCAGGTCAGACTTCCTCTCAGCAGGGAACATGCAAAAAAAGTATGCAAGAATGTGAAAAACACAACAAAAACTCAGTGCATTTTTGATGGTACAATTTGACTGCAGTCGAGCCTTGGCAATTATTACATAATGAGTAATGTTTATTGTCAACTGGAGAACAAAAAGGCACAACAGGCTATTCACAGATTGTAACTGTATCTGGGTTGTGACTCATTGTCCCATGGGCCTGAGTTCAGCTATCTTGGCCACATGTTTGAGCGCTTAACTCATATAATACAGCTTGGGTTGATTAACAGTGTTTGGCAGCAGTGACATTCACAATCAAAAGAACACAAAAATACACAACACATGCAATATGTGTCCAGAAAGAGGCCAAGACGGATGATGTGGTTCATAATGAAACATATCAATAACACAGCATGCAGTCTGCACAGATCTGCAGTCCTCGAACGAGCACAAGCATTAAACAAGGATGGAAACTCAGGAGTGAAGATGCCACCAAAGATGGCTTTTCATTTTGTTTTTTGAATGTGAGCTTAAAATGTTGATTTATGATCAATTTTAGCACGGGGATATGGAAAAACTCACCATAGACAGAGATAAAAAACAAAAAAAGGCCACATGAACACATTTTTATTAACTTATATTACAAAATAATAATAAAGAAATTACTATATTAATACTATTGTACTATACTATAAAAATAAAATAATTATTTTACAGAATAACAGTAAAATGACAACACCAATAGTTATGGAATTTATATTGTATGGTATACTACTAATATATCTAGATGAATTATTATAATTATTAAAATATTATATTTTTTGCTTTCAAATGTTAAACCATAGAGCTTTTGTTTTCCACAGGACACACACACACAAAAAAAAAAACAGGAACGCCTTAAAGCTTCTTTTGTTTATAAAAGATTTCAACAATTCAAACAATTCAATTTTGTTCATTGTTTTTTTTTCTTTTTCATTTGATTGTTTTTTCTTTCTTTGTTCAAACTTAACAATGATTTCGATTTTATATTACAATAACACTATACTGGATTTTTAGTAGTACTTGCTGTGCAAACCCTTTGCATCTGACAATATAAAAACAGTGTGGTATTCATAATATAGAAGAAAAAAAAATTCTAAAACTTTTCTGGTAACACTACAATAATGGTTCATTCCTAACATTAGTTAATGTTATTAACTAACATGAACTAGCCATACATTTGTTATAGTATTTGTTAATCTTTGTTAATATTGCTGTTCAATGTTTGTTCATGTTAGCTCACAGTGCATTAACTAATATTATCAAATACAACTTTTGATTTCAAAGCTGCGGTATGCAGGATTGACAGCTAGTGGTTGAAATAGATACTGCAGTCCAAATTCAAAATATTAGAGAACGTTGTTTCCCCCACCCCGCCCCCTCCTGCTCAGACTCGACTCTCACGCGGGTTGCCAGCTTGAGGACATGCAACAGGAGCGAGCGTAAGTGAGGATGAAAGCCACACTGTAAATTGACGAGTTGATTTATCCGTGTTTTGATATGCTCTCGTTCATAGAGATTTTTAGATGGATGCTGGGGCTTTTTAGGTCGGGTAGAATCTGTGATCTCTGACCCAGTTTGTTTGTTGGCTTCCATGGCAGCAATACGATGTTTTTTCCACCAACTGGCAACCTGTGATGTCGAAATACTATTGGATGAACTGGCAGCGTGCGGTCGCACAGACCAAAACAAAAACAGACATTCTGACACGGAACACACATTTCAATAGGGGTGTAAGAAAATATAGATACATGTGAATATCACAAAATTATGTTTGGCGATACTGTATCGATTCTCAAAAACACTGTATCAACATTTATATATTTAAATCCAAGATTCGTGGCTTTGTGTTCAGTTTAAACCACAGACTCGATAAAACCCAACCGCTAGATGGCAGATCTCAGAACGCAACTGACACGCAGACAGAGAAGCGCAAGGTGAAGGTGCGTGCATCGCTAGTGTTTGCATTAGTGTGTTGAATGTGCATTGAACAAGACGATAGAATTATTCCGCTCATTTTGACTTCAGCTATAAAGAAGCCACTAAGGAAATCGACAAGAGTCATTTCGTTTGCAAAACAGGCCAAGTTAAAATCCAATACTCGGGAAACGCATTGAATCTGAGAGCTCGCTTAACATCCCGACGTCTTCCACGCTGCTGAGAAGCGTTTCGATAGAATATGTTCAGCACGTTTTCCTCTCAGTAACAAAATAAACACACAACAAAATGAACAGCGGTGGCAGCAGAACGAAAGCATCTGGTCATAGCGATGCACCAGCTCTGCAGTTCATTTATAAAATAGACTGCTTTAAAGCAAACAGCTTACCAGTATCATTCAGTCATTCAGTCATACAATGGACTATGCATTTGACTATGCATTTTCTGTTGTTTACTAGTTTAGAAATTAAAAACTGCTGAACCTTTAAAACATATACATCCTGCAGTCACTTTACTATTTCCCTTTACTTAGCTTGCACAAAATAGTGTTTAGCGATGTAAATGATACTGTATTAATTAAATAAAATAGTTACTCGTCAGGTTATTCATATGGTTGAGTTCTTTATTCTTTTAAATGAGTTCTTTCAAAAGAAAAAAGAAATAATCGCAATATATTGCCTTTCTTACAATATCGCAATATATAACTATATATCGTAAGGTAACCCCTGTATCGTGATACATATTGTATCGCCAGATTCTTGGCAATACACAGCCCTACATTTCAAAGTAGAATAACTGGCTGTAGCTAGCGGTATACTGGTTCATACCGAACACCAGTGTTTATTTGTGTTATGATATGAATTTTGATGATACCGCAATACCCAATATGCAATATGTCGCTTAAACAACATTCAGAACGCGGCACTGTTTGAGAGGGGTCCCGTTTCACTGTAGTGAGGACACCGCTGAGATTGCATTATAGCCTATGGCTGAATCCGAAATCGGCCCTTAAACCCCTTAAATAGGGCACCATTTAAGGGGACAGCCATTTGTTGTGGTGTCCGAAAGCATAGTGGACGTTATTGAGTGCACTCATTCAATCCCACATTGCACCGCAATAACGAGTGTACAGCTCAACGGCTGTCCGACTTCACACACTCATTTTCATTTACTCCTTCAAGTGAACTATCTGGATAATGTAGGGAATAGGGATTGAGGGTTTAGGGGGCGATTTCGGATTCAGTCTATGATAACGGCAGAGAATTCAAGCAACATGCGTTGAGCACCGCAGTGAGTTTAACAACGCTCACCACATGGATCCTATCAGATACAGACCGGAGCGATTGCGTTTAAGTTTTTTATGGACAAATTTCATATACTCTAGTGCTGTAAACATGAACCAGTATGTATGCGCACATATTTCATCACGTCTTCTTTCAAATTAAATATATGTGCAAACAATTAGAGTTGTTACTAGTATCGGAAATATCACCGATACCACAACAAATTCTGGCATCGGTATCAACGAGTACTTGAACCCATGTACCGATCTGATACCATTTTCTTAAACAAGACCTAGTTATGACCGCAAGCTTTGCCTAACTGCTGCATGGTTCTTCTTCAAGAAGAAGAAATTAAAACGTTAGCGTAAGCGTTAGTGTTGTCTATGGTTAACAGTGGTTAGCAGCATAAATATACATAATAAAGGCTAGATTTACATTTACATTTATGCATTTGGCAGACGCTTTTATCCAAAGCGACTTACAGTGCCCTTATTACAGGGACAATCCCCCTGGAACAACATGGAGTAAAGTGCCTTGCTCAAGGACACACTGGTGGTGACCGCTGGGATCGAACCAGCAACCTTCTGCGTATCAGTTCCATGGTTTAACCCACTGGACCACCATCTCACATCTCAGATGTCTTGCAGCGGAGTCTCTAACGTCATCACCGGCTGCCATCTTGTCACAGGCAGGGCTCTGTGGTACCTGATGTAAGGCGAGTGATCTGCTTGAACACAAATACTCTTATCTCACTGAAATCTTGACTGATTTACAAATGGTTTGGTTTCTTACAAATGTTATTAACGTGGCTATAATTATGGATGCTTGAACAAATTATTAATATTTTTTCATAAGTATGCAGTGCCATAACTACATCTCTGACGTTTATAACAAACCAAACAGTTTGAAAATCGGTAGAAAATGGAGCAAGTTATGGTTATTTAAAAAGTGCAAGCACCCATGAAAACAATGAGTGGCCGAGCTGCCTGTGACAAGATGGCCGCCAGATGCAGACGTCGACCTCCATTGGCCAGCAGCGCAGACGAGACATCTAGCCTTTATTATGTATATCTATGGTTAGCAGTATGTCCGCTGTTTAGAAGTATTTCGTCTCTCTGTGGATGGAGCGTGACACCCGCTCATTATCTTTGTAATCTCTGCCGTGTGTCACTATCAAGCGGCAAACTCCCACAGTTTCTCTACCTCCATATTCAGTCTATGGTCACTATATGAGGAACTGTCACTTCATGAGAATTTACCGTTTCATTTGAGAAAATTGTCATATCATGAACACAGACACTGAAATATCTTCACGGCAACCCGTCATTTTTTTTAATTGACAGACTATATTAGGCTACTGTTGTACAGTAGATTTCTATGTCTCTAAGTAATAATAATACGTCTCTAATAATAATAATAATGCCTAGATGGTTGCTTATTTTTCACTTTTGTTGTAAAGAGATGATTTTAATATTACTGTCAAATGCATGTCAGATAATAAAAATACTGTAATAAATACAGTAGTTCACTGTATGTTATTTGTTCATGTTTTATTAAGGGATACCATAAAATAATTCTAGAAATTCATACAGGGCTTGTAGTCTATACAGCTGTATATACATATGCACACCCAGGTATCGGATCAGTACTCGCTATCGGAACATCTCTACAAACAAGGACACTGATACAGCCGTACATCTGATCACGACTGCAATGACATGATGGGTTTTTCAGCTACACAGAAGACAATGATGTAAGTTAATAAATAGACTGACAATTCAAAGAAGAATGGGCAAAAAAGTAACTACTATTCTTTCTGTGTAAACTGACGTGTCGTTTGTTCAGAGACTGTAATGCTCTTAAATAGTGATGGGTCGTTCGCTCTAAGAGCCGGCTCTTGTAGGTGAACATCTGAAGAGCCGACTCTATTTAAAAAAAAAATACAGTCTATAGAAATTAAATCATTATGTAATGATGAAATAATGAATGATTTTAATTTTATTTAAAATAATAGGCTCTGTATATTCTCAGTTTGTGTAAATCCACTTTATGTATGTTTTTGTATTTGTTTTTTCCCACATTAATTTCACACGTCTAGTACAATTATGTGGTTTTGTTTCATTAATACAGTGTATACTTTTATCTTGATTTACCCCGAAAGAATAAAAGTGAAATGTGACAACATGCCCCATAGGTGGGTACATTATAACATGACCATATATGACAGCTTAAAATGTTATCTGATATAATCACAAAAATATCCATGACAAACTAAAATATTTTGTCAATAAAATACAATTATTAACTTTTTCGAATAAAATAATGGGATTTTTAATCATTTTTTTTGAGTTTGACAACAAACACGCCTCAAAACACAGCTATACAGCATAGTTAAGAAATAATAATAATTAAGCATTTCTGAACATTGACTCGCAGTCATTATTCACATTTTTCTCATGGTTTCTCAATAGAATTCATAAAAGTATAGAACATAATAGCGTAGTTCTACTAGGGGCTCATTGTGACAACATGCCCCGCCTGCGCAACTGTGATTTAAACCCGGCTCGTGTCTTCTGCTGTTAGATCAGCATTAAAGAACTAGCTCAACTGTTAAATAACAGATATAAGATTCAAATAATATCAGATTTGTCTTATTTTAAATAAACACAAAAACAGATATGAACAATTGACTAAGAAATTTACTTTTGCTATGGTTAAATAAATGTTGGGTGATATCTTCCAAAGATTTTTTTAATTTTGACACAATTTTTTCTCTATATAGTGTTGATATAGCAACTAGTAAATACACAAAGTTTCCTCATCCTGTGGAAAGTTTTAAACCATGTGTGTTACAACTAACCCCGCATTAGGTTGTGCCCCGCTCTTCCCTATTCTTTTTTCATAACAAATCAATGCATCTTAAACGTATTAAAAATATATAACCTTTTAAATGTTTCTCTTCTTTTTGGCAGTTTGTTGTTATAGGGTTAGATATTTTAAATGCTTAAAGTGCCCTCAACTCAGTTTATTTCTCTCTCCGTGGTCATATTTTAATATTCATGTGTCTGTAATGAGTGTTACAGGTCTGTGTTTTATTGTTGTTGTCTCCGGACAGCATCATTCTGTGGGGCTTTGCAAACCTGAACTCTAGTGTGGAATTTTTCTACAATATTCACTCATCATGTCATGTCAAAATATGGCAGTATTTCCTCCCTCAATCAGTAGAAAATGTGGTTAAAACCCTGTCATGCATTGGGGAAAAAAATACCGTCATATACCGCAAAACCAGTATAATTTAGAAAAATACTGTGATATACATTTTTTGTCATACCGCCCAGCACTAATTGTAGCGTTGCTTTTCAGAGACAATTAGTTGAATTTAGCATGTTTGCTAACATATCATGGTATTTTTATGCTTTAGTAAAGTGAAAAACTTACATACAGCACCTTTAATAATGTATTAGTAAATGCTGAAATTAACTAGGATTAATACACGCTGTAGAAGTATTGTTCGTTCTTAGTTCATTTTAACTAAAGTTGTTAACTAATGTTAATTAATTAAACATTATTGTAAACAACTTTTCTGTTGGTATATTGCTTACAAAAGCAAAAAAAAAACCCATCTGATACTGTGTTATGGGCGAGTAGTCACTGCGTCTCTGAGCTGACGGCGCATGGAAGAATAGAAATGTGACCTGATAGCAGGAGAATGCATGTCAACAGAAAACAGGATGTGGTCTTGCTCCTAGTAGGCTCACAACCAGCCTAATGATATCACAGAGGAAATTCCCCACCATGTATGATATGTATGATACAGAGCAAGAGCGACACGACAACATAATCTGACACAAATACAGCAAGAGCAGAACCTCATCAACCCTCTGAGATAAATCAGGCTCTTATGGTTCATAAAGTCTGATATAGTGAGAATATGGAGCTCAACCTCAAGGGGGAAAGGCCCAAACTGAACAAAAATATGCAATTTGGTGCAGATATTGTATATTGATATTTAGGCTATATGGCCAAAAAGTATGATTATAACGTAAATCAATGAGACCTTTATATGGCAGTATAGCATATAAATTCAGTATCAGCTGTCACTCTTTATCTGCCAATAATGTCTAATAAGATGATATTTAAATCAAGGATGTGTGCAATTACTAATTTCATTTAGGGCTGGGCGATATGGCCCAAAAAAATGATCACGATATAATTTTCCATATCAGTCGATAACGATAATTATCACAATGCATGTCAAATCTTTATTTCTTTAAAGCAGCACTAGGTAACTTTTCAACCTTCATAATATATTTTCAAGACTCTTGTGATGATACATCGACTTACAATAGGTTGAATGACACGTCTGCCATAGCCTGACGGGGTCTGTATCGTTTTTAATCGTACGTTTAAACTTCGGGTTTCGGGTAG
Source organism: Romanogobio albipinnatus (assembly GCA_023566225.1). Taxonomy (NCBI): domain Eukaryota; kingdom Metazoa; phylum Chordata; class Actinopteri; order Cypriniformes; family Gobionidae; genus Romanogobio; species Romanogobio albipinnatus. The sequence continues at coordinate 6,390,528 of CM042249.1, read as the reverse complement.
TAACCCGAGAAAAAAAAGAACTACAAAATTCGACTGCTTTACGGCATATTCGTCACTTCCACCATCACTTCCTTAAAGGGTTAGTTCACCCAAAAATGACAATTATGTCATTAATTCCTCACCCTCATGTTGTTCAACACCCGTAAGAGCTCCGTTCATCTTCGGAACACAAATGAAGATATTTTTGTTGAAAGCTGATGGCTGAGAAAGGTCTCAGCAAGCCCTCCATAGGGATTCAGTACATTTACACTCACAAGACCCATAAAAGCCACTAAAAACGTCATTACAAAGTCCATCTCACTACAGTGGCTCTACAATAATTTTACGAAGCGACGACAATAGTTTTTGTGCGCTAAAAAAATCAAAATAACGACTTTATTCAACACGAACTTTGGCCTCTGCCGTGAACTCATGAAGCACCATGACGCATGCGCGAGAATATGACGCAGATCCGCCGTTCAGACACATGACCCAGAAGCGAGGAGGAGATGTGTTTACAAGCAGAGGAAGACGCGCCGTATCTAAGCTGTTGAATTCTACATTGATCGTGCTTTAGGTCCCGGCGTAGTGCTCAAAATGGGACTAAAGTGTGCATTTCATGGATTCCCGAACGCCGGCGCTACGTCATATTCTCGCGCATGCGTCATGTCAACAAATGACCGTGCGATGCATCCCCTGATGCAGGATGACAGAGTTTACGACAGTAGTAGAGGACAATACTGTTTCCCAACTGTAGGGGGACCCCGAGAGCAAGTCAAGTCAAGTCAAGTCAACTTTATTTATATAGCGCTTTTAACAATGTAGATTGTTTCAAAGCAGCTTTACAGTGTTAAACAGCAAAATAATGCAGCCTAATTTTATTCAGCTGTATAGCCATTTGATGTCATCAGTTCATTTCAATTTCCATACGGTGACAGTGTGGGCTTTAGATCAATAATTAGATCAGTAATTTAGTTTACATGGTTAAATTAGTTTATTAATTAGATTTATTTTGATGTTTAGTTGAAAAATATAGCAAAACCTACCTAGTGCTGCTTTAAAGTTTAAAGGCATATTTTTTCTCCTGAGTGAAAGATGTAGAAAACAGACAGTTAATTGTGGTTTTAAATTATCCTTTATTGTCAAAACATGACAAACACTTCCCAAACAGGTGAACAATTGATCAAAACTGAGTTAGATTTATTTAATAAAATCAATATTAATAGAGTAGAATATTAGAATATAAATAGAATATATAAAATAAATATCTATAGTAAAATCTAGAACTGTAATGATAACATTTGGCTCTGCTGACTACAAATGCAATGTTAAAGTGCTTTAAAGATAATGTTTGACAATAAACTAAAAAATCTTTCTGGTCAGCATGCCAAACCTTTTAAATAAATGACATTGACAATATAAATAAAAGAAAAAGCTTTTTTTTTTACTCTACACTCTTTATATCAATAATATAATTACACATACTTAATTCAAATAATTGTGTAAGTAGTAAAACAATAAACACGCAAAAAAATGCGTTTTACGTTTAGAAACATTTTGAGTCCCCCCTCTCTTGCCTTACAGTGGATTGGTCCACCGCGCATCGAACACACACACACACACACACACTAGGGATGGGCGATACCACTTATTTTGTTTTCGATACAATACCGATACTTTCAAAGCCAGTATCACCGATATCGATACGATACTTCTTAACTGAACTTTTTAATTATTACATTTATTAAATTATTAAAATTACTAAGAGTAAAATGGGTAAATATACCCATTTAACATTATATTTGAATTTTAACATTCAATATGCCTTAATTGCAACTTATTAGATCATATTTTTGTTTACACATGGATAAAATATGTTTACTTGTAGTTGTAACCATGGAAATTTACAAATACTAGTTGAACTACGATCACTGTAGTAAAAAAATAAACCATGGTTCATTTTCATAAGGGATTGCCAGTGACAGGACGTTGCACTCAAAATGCAACCTTTTTATTCTGACATGATATTATAGTTACAGAATAGAACATGATCAATATCAGCTTTTAACATTACATTTAAAGAGTGTAATGCACTATGTAGGCTACAATTTCTATTTGTGTATTGTGAAATAACTCAAACATATGTTTATTTGTCTTCTGATGAGTATTGTTCTGGGCTGCGTTTCCAAAAGCATCAATGGTTTCTTATGATAGTTTTGGGAAACGCAGCTCTGTTTGAATACAGTGTCATCGGTGTGCGAACGCTGTCTCTGTGATTGACTGGTTCTGTCTTACAGCATATGCGTGCATTCAGATCATGGTTCAGATGAGCAAGAAAATAGTTCTATACTACACAACTATTCAGTAACAGGTTATGCATATTGTATGCATTACATCTTTTTTTTATTTTATTTTTTTAAACACCTTAGTATCGATATTTTTATTTGAGTATCGATACTTTTCGATGCTCACATCAGTATCGATATATCGATACTTCAAATCGATACGCCCATCCCTAACACACTGCCGTGTGCTGGGAGAGAGCACAAAGATTAGGGCTGTCAAGTCTATTTTATTCACTTTAAACATCGGATGAAATTATTTTATTTCTCTTTTAATACAGGCGATGCTGAGTTATTAATAAATCACCAAAGACAAAAAATTATGATACCGATGTATTTTTCCATAAGTACGATGTTTTAGTGATTATAGTTTGGTAACAGCTTGTTGTAAGTCACCCTAACAACTAACACGGCGATAAGCCCAAGGGCTCATCGGTCTAAAAGTCCAATCCGAATGTAATTGCTCCATATAAACACCTCAATCGGAATAAAAATGCCCAAACCGAATGAATTTGTATTCGGTGTAAAAGTCCAATATGAATATAAACACCTCAATCGGAATAAAAATGCACAAACCGAATGAAATTGTAATCGGTGTAAAAGTCCAATCCGAATATAAACACCTCAATCGGAATAATGCCCAAACCGAATGAAATTGTAATCGGTTTGAGAGGGGTGGGATAAACCTTTTCATGAACCGATCAAACGAAAAATTCCATCATGTAAACGACCTGATCCGATAACTGAGTCAGAGCCGTTGAAAAACAGAGTTACGACACTCCCATAGACTTCCATAGGAACTGAGGAATGTGGAAGTAAAGCGTGTCATGGAGCGACCAATAGTTCCAAACAACCAATAGTTCCAGCATTGAACCCCATTCATTTCAGTGTATCTCAAGCACACTCGCTGGCAAATTGATGAAATGACTGCATATTTTGAGATTTTATGGCATTAGTTGACCTCTCAGGAATATTAATAGAAGTGGTATTTTATGAAGCACGTTAGAGTTAATGTTTATTGTTATATACTCTAACTGCAGTTTGATAACGTGAGCAGCACTGCAACAGCTACTATATCCAGATGCTATCGGTCATATTTCAACAGTTTTTAGTCTCTCTGAGATCTTTCTGTCGAAAGCGTTTCTACGAAGTCAGCCCATTCAAGGAATAACGTATAACGCCTATGAATAATGAATATGAATAACATAAAATATTTTTTTTACACTATTTAAAACTTCTTTCTTGGGTTAAATTCTGTATATGCTAGAATCATTCATTTATATTCACCTGTTGTGTACGCTTATGTGAGACATTTAATTCGGACGTTAACAACATTTAAATTATGAACGAAATTACCACTAACCAGTAGATGGCGGAAGAGGAACACTAATGTATGCGGAGCACGTCTTGAATGCTTTCATTCATGTTTCACCATATATCCTGTTTTTATTAATAATTTGGGTGCATTTTATTGTTAATTTTGTGTTTTTCAAAATGAATGAATTGAATTCATTTTGATTCTGTATTCATCATTCACAGCTTTTGAAATAGCCATTGTATAGGACATGAATTGGGTTAAACTACTGCATGTCCGCCCACAGAAAAATAAATAAACATAAAAATGACCAACACAGAACTATTGATCCACGAACGTCACAGTTACTATAACTGGCAACGTTACGAATCTGATGCGGCAGACAAACTGTGTGCGCATGTCACAAAATGATTCCAAACGTGGCTAATGATGATTGAGAGATGAACAAATAAACCTTTCTCAAAAGCCTGATTATCATATTTGATACTCACATCTTGTTCGTCTTGAAATATTATTCATAAAATAAGTTATCGAAGAAACAGACGACAGAAGGACTGTAGTATGCAACAGGTTTTTATCAGGTGAGTATCAAACATGATACAGTAGGCTTTGTAGGGTTAAAAGATGCTCTTCCAAAGTCACTCTTTAACATTCAGCATGAATTCAACCTGATATACGGACTTAACAAATGCCACACAAACAGCTAGCCAGACAAAGTGTACATGTGTTTGTCATGTACAAAACACTGAGTGCAGTAAAACCAATCATTTACTGTCAAACAAAAGCTTTAGATGGACTGCCAAGAATCATCTAGGGAATCGCTGGTTGGATCTCTTAAGCCAAACAAGAACGAGTCTTAATTTATGTTATAGGGTTCATTTACGTTCTAGCACCCTGCATTATAAAGTGCTCACACTCGGCTCATAGAAGTCCTCAGTCTCTACATAAGGCCTCACTTTCAGCTTCTTTTTAATGCTGGAATAGTGTATCAAACTCTGCCCGCAGCACTGGCGCAGGACGAGAGACACAGGAGTGTTCTTTTATTAACTATCTGGGTCCATATCTCCTCTGTGCAAATTAGCAAAGCTTTAGGGATTTTACTGGCTTTGCATTCCACAATGGCACTGAGAATGAATGCCTGACTGCAGCAAATTCCACACAATGCCGCTTCCCTCTTCCTTACTAACTCTCTCGGACTCGACAGATCCTCTCTGAGAAAACCAACTGAAGGCCAAAGTTTCTGGAAGAGGACGGACACACAGTTCTTCAAATTGTTAATCTTCTTTTAAACATGTAGCCAAGTAGATATAATGTAGATGAACTGGTAAAAATGATGATATTGTATCAAAACTTTCTCAAGTTATCTGAAGAATTTGTGTTTTTAAAAGAATATGTGAAGTTGTTTATGTGAACTCAACTTTTACCTGTGCAGATATCTTTTTAGGAAATTATATTGGCAACAATGGATGAATTTTGGATCCTGGTGACACTTCTCAGAATTGTTAACGCCTCTGAATAAAGCAAGATGTGTTCCTCAATGTAATAATACAAATGCTGTCTTAAAGGGTTAGTTCACCCAAAAATTTGTATTTAATTTTAATAATTTAATTTAGTTTTTCCAAACCTGTAAGAATTTCGTTTATCTTCAGAACAAAACAATCTGAGAGCTTTCTATCCCTCCATTGACAGCTACGCAACTACCACTTTGATACTTCAAAAAGTTCATAAAGAGATCAATATGAATCCATTTGAGTGGTTTAGGCCAAATTTTCTGAAGAGACTTGATCGCTTTATATGATGAACAGATTGAATTTAGGCTTTTATTCACATATAAACATTCATCAACTAACTGGTAAACTGAAGCTCAAGCATGTTCGCTTGATGTGGGAGAACCAATGAGGTCCATTCTCGTGTTACGCATCACGTTTGAGCTTCAGGAAGAACCAATGAGGTTCATTCTCGTGTTACGCATCACGTTTGAGCTTCAGCAAGAACCAATGAGCTTCATTCTCGTGTTACGCATCACGTTTGAGCTTCAGCAAGAACCAATGAGGTTCATTCTCGTGTTACGCCTCACGTTTGAGCTTCAGCAAGAACCAATGAGCTTCATTCTCGTGTTACGCCTCACGTTTGAGCTTCAGCAAGAACCAATGAGCTTCATTCTCGTGTTACGCATCACGTTTGAGCTTCAGCAAGAACCAATGAGGTTCATTCTCGTGTTACGCATCACGTTTGAGCTTCAGCAAGAACCAATGAGCTTCATTCTCGTGTTACGCATCACGTTTGAGCTTCAGCAAGAACCAATGAGGTTCATTCTCGTGTTACGCATCACGTTTGAGCTTCAGCAAGAACCAATGAGGTTCATTCTCGTGTTACGCATCACGTTTGAGCTTCAGCAAGAACCAATGAGGTTCATTCTCGTGTTACGCCTCACGTTTGAGCTTCAGCAAGAACCAATGAGCTTCATTCTCGTGTTACGCATCACGTTTGAGCTTCAGCAAGAACCAATGAGGTTCATTCTCGTGTTACGCATCACGTTTGAGCTTCAGCAAGAACCAATGAGGTTCATTCTCGTGTTACGCAGCACGTTTGAGCTTCTGCAAGAACCAATGAGGTTCATTCTCATGTTACGCAGCACGTTTGAGCTTCTGCAAGAACCAATGAGGTTCATTCTCATGTTACGCATCACGTTTGAGCTTCAGCAAGAACCAATGAGGTTCATTCTCGTGTTACGCAGCACGTTTGAGATTCCGCAAGAACCAATGAGGTTCATTCTCGTGTTACGCATCACGTTTGAGCTTCAGCAAGAACCAATGAGGTTCATTCTCGTGTTACGCATCACGTTTGAGCTTCAGCAAGAACCAATGAGGTTCATTCTCGTGTTACGCAGCACGTTTGAGCTTCAGCAAGAACCAATGAGCTTCATTCTCGTGTTACGCATCACGTTTGAGCTTCAGCAAGAACCAATGAGGTTCATTCTCGTGTTACGCCTCACGTTTGAGCTTCAGCAAGAACCAATGAGCTTCATTCTCGTGTTACGCATCACGTTTGAGCTTCAGCAAGAACCAATGAGGTTCATTCTCGTGTTACGCATCACGTTTGAGCTTCAGCAAGAACCAATGAGGTTCATTCTCGTGTTACGCAGCACGTTTGAGCTTCTGCAAGAACCAATGAGGTTCATTCTCATGTTACGCATCACGTTTGAGCTTCAGCAAGAACCAATGAGGTTCATTCTCGTGTTACGCAGCACGTTTGAGATTCCGCAAGAACCAATGAGGTTCATTCTCGTGTTACGCATCACGTTTGAGCTTCAGCAAGAACCAATGAGGTTCATTCTCGTGTTACGCATCACGTTTGAGCTTCAGCAAGAACCAATGAGGTTCATTCTCGTGTTACACAGCACGTTTGAGCTTCAGCAAGAACCAATGAGCTTCATTCTCGTGTTACGCATCACGTTTGAGCTTCAGCAAGAACCAATGAGGTTCATTCTCGTGTTACGCATCACGTTTGAGCTTCAGCAAGAACCAATGAGGTTCATTCTCGTGTTACGCATCACGTTTGAGCTTCAGCAAGAACCAATGAGGTTCATTCTCGTGTTACGCCTCACGTTTGAGCTTCAGCAAGAACCAATGAGCTTCATTCTCGTGTTACGCCTCACGTTTGAGCTTCAGCAAGAACCAATGAGCTTCATTCTCGTGTTACGCATCACGTTTGAGCTTCAGCAAGAACCAATGAGGTTCATTCTCGTGTTACGCATCACGTTTGAGCTTCAGCAAGAACCAATGAGGTTCATTCTCGTTTTACGCATCACGTTTGAGCTTCAGCAAGAACCAATGAGGTTCATTCTCGTGTTACGCATCACGTTTGAGCTTCAGCAAGAACCAATGAGGTTCATTCTCGTGTTACGCATCACGTTTGAGCTTCAGCAAGAACCAATGAGCTTCATTCTCGTTTTACGCATCACGTTTGAGCTTCAGCAAGAACCAATGAGGTTCATTCTCGTGTTACGCAGCACGTTTGAGCTTCAGCAAGAACCAATGAGCTTCATTCTCGTGTTACGCATCACGTTTGAGCTTCAGCAAGAACCAATGAGCTTCATTCTCGTGTTACGCATCACGTTTGAGCTTCAGCAAGAACCAATGAGCTTCATTCTCGTGTTACGCATCACGTTTGAGCTTCAGCAAGAACCAATGAGGTTCATTCTCGTGTTACGCATCACGTTTGAGCTTCAGCAAGAACCAATGAGCTTCATTCTCGTGTTACGCATCACGTTTGAGCTTCAGCAAGAACCAATGAGGTTCATTCTCGTGTTACGCATCACGTTTGAGCTTCTGCAAGAACCAATGAGGTTCATTCTCGTGTTACGCATCACGTTTGAGCTTCAGCAAGAACCAATGAGGTTCATTCTCGTCTTACGCAGCACGTTTGAGCTTCAGCAAGAACCAATGAGGTTCATTCTCGTGTTACGCAGCACGTTTGAGCTTCAGCAAGAACCAATGAGGTTCATTCTCGTGTTACGCAGCACGTTTGAGCTTCAGCAAGAACCAATGAGGTTCATTCTCGTGTTACGCATCACGTTTGAGCTTCAGCAAGAACCAATGAGGTTCATTCTCGTGTTACGCAGCACGTTTGAGCTTCAGCAAGAACCAATGAGGTTCATTCTCGTGTTACGCAGCACGTTTGAGCTTCAGCAAGAACCAATGAGGTTCATTCTCCTGTTACGCATCACGTTTGAGCTTCAGCAAGAACCAATGAGGTTCATTCTCGTGTTAAGCAGCACGTTTGAGCTTCAGCAAGAACCAATGAGGTTCATTCTCGTGTTACGCATCACGTTTGAGCTTCAGCAAGAACCAATGAGGTTCATTCTCGTGTTATGCATCACGTTTGAGCTTCCGGAAGAACCAATGAGGTTCATTCTCATGTTACGCATCACGTTTGAGCTTCAGCAAGAACCAATGAGGTTCATTCTCGTGTTATGCATCACGTTTGAGCTTCCGGAAGAACCAATGAGGTTCATTCTCATGTTACGCATCACGTTTGAGCTTCAGCAAGAACCAATGAGGTTCATTCTCGTGTTACGCATCACGTTTGAGCTTCAGCAAGAACCAATGAGGTTCATTCTCGTGTTACGCAGCACGTTTGAGCTTCAACGGAGGGACAAAAAGATCAAAAAGATCTTAATTTGTGTTTTGAAGATAAGCGAGTCTTACGGGTCTAGAACGACATGAGGGTGAGTAATTAATGACAAAACATGTTCATTTTTGGGTGAACTAACCCTTTACAAGACCCCAACAGTTGTCTATTTTGCTTTTGATATTTCCACAGGTATGTAAATATACATGCCTGAAAATAGCACATTTCTTCAATTTAATATGCTGTCCAACAGAACAGAATTAGGTAACCATTAACCAAAGATAAGCTAAGTGTATATTATTATGAATGTACACTAGCACAATCTTTGAATCCAGGTGAGCAATTCATAAGCACATTCTTGAAATGTTTAACACAGGCTATCTTATCTTAACTAAGACTGTTTAAGACCCTTTTAAGACCTGCACAATGGCATGTTCGTCCAGAACCTATACAATAATAATATTAAGAAGAAGAAGAAAAAAAGAAGACATATAATTATTACATACAAATTAGAGATCAATCAATATTGTATTTTGCTGAAATAATAATGTTTAAAGAGAGACAATAAACCAAATTTTGTATTCAGATGTCTGTTTTTCCGTCCCCAAATATAAGACCAAATATAATTATCATTATTTTATTATATCTGAGAGATTAGAAGACAGTATTCTGCAAAAACTAAAATTTTTGGCTACTAAAACTAGACAATAGAACAATATTCAAGATAGTATGACTAAAATTAAAATGCTATAAAAAAACATCAACGTTGCCAATCACGCAATTTTTTTAACAGATCGGTATCAGCCATCCTAAGCCCGATCCTTTATTTTATGTAAGTGTGTGTCTTGCAATAGGTTGCAATATGCACCTTCAAGTAGGGGTTTTCAATACCGTTATCGCGATATCACGTTGCCCGATATTATATCGTAAGTCTCGCGATAATTATGCGATATTTTGTTTATGACGTTTCACTGTATATACATTCTTTATCGGATCAATTTTTTTTTTTAACCGGGTCGCTCCAAATCTAACTGTCACTCTCTCACTTCTCCCTTGCTCACACACACACACACACACACACACACACTCTTGTCGGGCCGGCTCGACGCACACACCAGCGCACAATAAAACGAAGTGAAAGAAAAGAAAGGACCTAAAGAGAAAGCGAAGGGAGCAAGTGGAGCAAAAGAAAGAACACAAAAGTAATAAAATGAGTGTTGCTCAGGGAGAAGACGAAATACTTAAAAACCACCACAAGCCACTTTACGATGGGTGGTTTTACATTTAACTAATTATTTGTTATTTCTCTCCGGTTTCAATATTTCTCTCCGTTTATTTTGGCTCTGTTTGAGTGTGCCTATCAGTCTATGCGCTGATATGAGCAAATACATCACTATGCACAAGTTAGGGGGTGTTTAGCCACGCTTGCAATGTTGGTGTCAGGGAGTCATACTCACGGAACACTATAGTTATTCACAATCACAAAAGTTCATTATTTGAATATATTCGAGCTTGCTCTAGTAGTGATGCATTTACAAGCGGAGGCAGACATCCAATGGAGGACAAGATAATCGTGGCCGTATGTGGATACCCAGAGCTGTATGATACATCATCCTATCATTACAGGAACAGGAATCAAAAGGATCTTGCTTGGAAGTGAGTGAGGAGATCGGACAGTCAGCTACCCTCTCAACTAAATCTATGTGAGCCATTTCACAACGAGACAGGAGCAGAAAAAAAGAGCCAGAGCCAGCGGCAAATATGAGAAGCACTAGCCGAGGAAACGCGGGTCTCGCCGGGTAAACGAGCGCGGAATGTCACTGATCGCCTGGATCTCACAACTCCGAAAACGCCAGATAAAATGCTCAAATAGGCACTCTTTTTATAAATTAACCACAGATTTGAGCTTTAAACAACTATATTATCGCCTGAAAAAGTCTTTAAACTACGTTTTGTCACACATTAATAGTAGTATTTTTTACAAAAAAGGACGTCAAGTGACCGAGACGCCCCTCCCATGACGCGAATTTGCATCTGTTGTGTAGTTGTCATGCGCGATTCGCGCGAATGAAGTGAGTAAACTCAAAATGTTCAAGCGTCCACCTTCGCGCGATTAGCGAGAATTATTCGTGCGAATCGCGTCCGGTGTGAACGCCACATAATACTGTCAAATACATACAAGGTTAACATAAACACAGTCAGTTATGTCTAAAGTGAAAGTAAAATTGTGTCTGTACATTGACAGCAGCGCAGCCTATAGTGAACACGCTGCCACTCGTCCTTAAAGGGACAGTTCACCTCTAAAATTATGTCATTATTTACTCATCTAATGTTGTTCAAACCTGTATTCATTTCTTCTGTTGAACACAGACAGTTGAATACGAGACAGTTGATGGTAGCCATTGACATCAATATTATATTTTCCAACAATGTGTTATGTCCAGCAGAAGAAAGAACTTTATTCAGGTTTAAAACAACCTGAGCACGAGTAATTGATGACAGAATTTTCATTTTTGAGTGAACTCTCTCTTTAATTTGACATTTATTCATACAATTTCATGCTGCTGTACTGCTCTGAGCTGCCACGCTCTATTGCCAGTATTGCAATAAAAAAATAATTTATAATAATAATAACTCTTTCTGTTCCTGTCGCCTAAGAACAGAATAGCAAAAAACTGATGTGACTAGCCATCAAAACTGAACCGAACCGAACCAAAAACCGTGGTTTAAAACCGAGGTATGTATTAAACCGTGGACTAACTGTATAATTGCATCCCTACTGTACAACCAGACATGATTATTATTTATTTATTCATGTTGTAACAGTTCAATTTGACTGTCAGTTGAAATAAACCTTGTGTTGTAAGAACTTGTTTTATTTGTTATGAATCTATTTTGATTTTCCGTAACTTTTGTAATTTTACATAGGTTTAAAAATATTGAAATTAATATCGATATCGCAATATTCATTATCGGCATTTTTGTGAATATCGTGCACCCCTACCTTCAAGTGGGTTTGCCAACCAGCGAGCACCATTAACATGACAAGAAGAAGCTCAAATATGTACATGTGATGCGTGATAACCCAATGAGAGACCCAATGAGGTCTGTTGTACATGTTATACACATTCGCACTTCCATGTTTAGCAGATTTGATGTGTTTGCTTTTGTAATGAATCACTCAGAAGTCATTAATTTATATTATTTTATTTTTATCAGTCGTCAGACTATTCGTTGCGTTTTGCTTCGGACTTGACTGCCATTCTGACACCACCAGCTTCATGCTTTCTAACCTTATCTCAACTTTTTTGTTGTTGCAAATATTCTGCTTATTGTACATATAAAATATAAGAAGTTTATATAAGTAGTCCCCTTTTTAAAATTTTGTGACCATACAACCTGACAGAGGTTTCCATGGCCGAGCAGCTCATCCTAGCCTTACATCACCAAGTGCAATGCAAAGTGTGGGATGCAGTGGGGTAAAGCATGCCGCCACTGGAGCAGTGAGACATGTTCTCTGGAGTGACCAATCACGCTTCTGAATGTGAGATGGTGGTCCAGTGGGTTAAACCATGGAACTGATATGCAGAAGGTGGCTGGTTCGATCCCAGCGGTCACCACCAGTGTGTCCTTGAGAAAGGCACTTTACTCCATGTTGCTCCCGGGGGGATTGATCCCGGTAATAAGGGCACTGAAAGTCGCTTTGAATAAAAGCATCTGCCCAATGCAAATGCATAAATGCATGCATAAATGCTTCTCTGTCTGGCAATCCCATGGACGAGTCTGAGTTTGGCAGTTGCCAAGAGAACGGTGCTTGCCTGACTGCATTGTGCCAAGTGTAAAGTTTGGTGGATGGGGATTATGGGGTGGGGTTGTTTTTCAGGGGTTGGGCTTGGTCTCTTAGTTCCAGTGAAAGGAACTCTTAATGTTTCAGCATACCAAGACATTTTGGACAATTTCATGCTCCCAACTTTGTGGGAACAGTTTGGGGACGGCCCCTTCCTGTTCCACCATGACTGCGCTCCAGTGCACAAAGTGTTGCTCCATAAAGACATGGATGAGCGAGTTTGGTGTGGAGGAACTTGACTGACCTCATCCCGATAGAACACCTTTGGGATGAATTAGAGCAGAGACTTGAGAGCCAGGCCTTCTTGTCCAACATCAGTGCCTGACCTCACAAATGCGCTTCTAGAAGAATGGTCAAAAATTCCCATAAACACACTCCTAAACCTTGTGGAAAGCCTTCCCAGAAGAGCTGAAGCTGTTACAGCTGCAAAGGGTGGGCCGACTCCATATTAAACCCTACGGATTAAGAATGGGATGTCATTAAAGATCATGTGTATGTAAAGGCAGGCGTCCCAAAACTTTTGGCGATGTAGTGTATTAGGGCTGCACAATTTGGGGAAAATATCTAATTGCGATTATTCAGGTTATAATTGTGATTGCAATTTAAAATGCGATTATTATTATTTTTTTGTTATATGTGTGTATATAACATTTTGTGTTTATATATTATATGACTAGTATTAAAAAAGTATTACTATTACAATAACATTTTCATTATTAAAAAATTAAAATAGAGCATTTAAGAATAAATATAATAATATAATAATAATAATATTTTACAGAAAATTTATTTTACAAACAAAAAACATGGGTTACCTGTTAATATGCAGACAGCCTATGACTAAAAATCATTAGAAAGGTCTAAGGATTTATTGTAAAAATATTTTTTATAATTTATATAATTTATATTTTTTATTCTATGTCTATGTCTTTCATATGAAATATGAGCCTCTTATGTATTCACTGTGGGGATTAGAACTCCTGTACATTGAAGAAATACATATTTTAGGGTTTAGTGTAGATGTGCGTTTTTTAACATGATGGAGCATTACGCTTTTAGCTCCACTCACTGGACATTTCAATTCAGAACTGCAGAGATACGTTTAGCGTATACTCTTTCACTTTAAAACTGTCGTGCACAATGCAACGTATTTAGCATTTTGTCAAAACATTGCCACAGGCACGTTTTTCCAATGAGCCTGGGCTGTCATTGTTCATCATCTGAGCATCTAAAAAAATCATATAAAACAATACTGTCACTGTGATAAGCTGTGGGAACAGAGTCTCGTGTCTCTCACGGAGGAGCTCCGGAAGGATAAAAGGAGGAGACAGTGAAGGACGAGAAAGGACCTGGGGAAGCCGATTTAGCTAGCTAGCCAGATATGTTTACGCTTAGCTTGTGCCAATCGTGGGTTTAGGTACCGTTAAAGTGGTTTGGCTTTTAGCAGTGCTCATCTCCATAGTAACTTATGCTCCATGGCTAACCTGCTCCAGGGCGGGTTATGTTCTGGATAACCAGTGTTGGGAATAACGGCGTTATAGATAAACAGACGTTACTATCGGAATGATTTTTTTCAGTAACGAGTAATCAAACGAATTACTGTTTCTTCCGTTACAACGCCGCTAGCGTTACTGAGAAAAAAAATGTGGCGTTATAATAATTGAGCTTACTGAAGCGGTTTTCATCCGAACAGGCTCTCTGTCAGTCGGACCTGCAACGTGTGTGTGCGTGTGCGCACGCGCCAGTCATGCGTGTTGGGGGGTGGGTGGGGTGGTACACATAACTGATGATGATTGGTGGGTGGGAGACAAGGTTGAGGTTGATAGGTTGAGTTCATACACACACACACACACACACACACGACGCACACGCAAATGCACAGTCAGCGATGGCAAGTCCAACGACTTCAAAGGTAGCTTTCGCAAACTGGAAGTATAAGCGCTACTTTCCCTCGTTGAGGTGAAAGGTAAGAATGTTTATGTAACGTGCAGCTTATGCCCAGGAAGAAAGAGTCTCTCCACGTCGGTGGCAATAATTCTAATCTAATGAAGCTCCTCACATCATCACATGCCGTCACAAAATAAGTGGCTAAAAACCCAGGTGATAACGTGAGCTCCACTACCAAAGGAGTAGTATAGTACTGATAATATTCACACAATATTTACACTATAGTAGGTCTACTGATAATATTTACACTATAGTAGGTCTACTGATAATATTTACACTATAGTAGGTCTACTGATAATATTTACACTATAGTAGGTCTACTGATAATATTCACACAATATTTACACTATAGTAGGTCTACTGATAATATTTACACTATAGTAGGTCTACTGATAATATTTACACTATAGTAGGTCTACTGATAATATTTACACTATAGTAGGTCTACTGATAATATTTACACTATAGTAGGTCTACTGATAATATTTACACTATAGTAGGTTTGATAGGTGTCTCTCACATTGTCCCACAGCAACATTACAACAGTGTACATTAATGTACAATGTTTTATAATCATAATTTATTCTATTTTGTGTCCAATTCATTCATTTAACATATTTAATATTGGGGGCATCCAAGTTATTTGACATATTTGAACATTTGAACACAGTAGTTACTTTCCCTGGTTATCAGTTACTTTTATAATGATGTAACTCAGTTACTAACTCTGTTACTATTTGTAAGAAGTAACTAGTAACTATAACAAATTACTTTTTTAAAGTAACGTGCCCTGTTTTAAAGTAAAGTAACACTGTGGATAACAGATCTCAAACTGAAATTGGACCAATCGGCTGTGAGCAAAGTGACACACCTCGGATGCAATAAAGTCAAATTAAAGGTCACTACATAGCAAATGGGTTTTAAAGATGAAAGTGTCTGGCTTTTAACAATGCTTATTTATAATGATAATAATTTTGAATTATTTAAATATAATTTATGTAATTATTATACCCTTAATCAATAACACATGTATCATTTTAGTTAATCAATCATTAAAAGTCACTTCATATAAATAGCCTATATAAAAGGTCACACAATAAGCTTTAAAATCAATAAATAAAGCTATAAAAATGACTACATGTGAGTAAATGTTCAATTCTCTCTATAGATCAACTAAACTAACTTCATAACTTTGACTTGCATTGACGTAGTGAATATTTTCTTTAAGTCGTCCTCTTTTATAGACAGCTCTTTTCTTCTTGCTGTGTAAATTTGTTTCAATTCTTAATATTTTTCAATCACGTAATATTCTGCAGAAGAGAGAAGTGAATCTCAGTTGATCCACAGCGTGTGATTGGCTGTTCACTACTGATGTCACAGCTGAACTCAGGATCAAAGCCTGAGTTGACAGAGAAAGCTGATGATCAACATCATGGGACCAACAAAGCCTGAATAGATTGGTTTGGTTTTGTCAACTCGAAACTAATCCTGTAACCCTGAGTTTGTTAAACTACCATCGTGGTACAGGCCCCAGGCCTGTTGCATGAAGCTAGCTGAACAAACTCTGAGTTTCAGAGTAGGTTTCGAGTTGAAAACTCTAGATCAAGTTCAACTCAGCTTTAATCCAGAGTTCGCGGTTAACTCATGCACCTGAAAGTGTCACACGTACGGCAAACAGCCAATCACAGTGTCCGTTTGATTGAGAGATCGATTTTAAAATGATCATGAAATCAAATGCGTTTACAAAGCAGGAATAAACACTTCTGCTGCAGCTGAAAGAATATCTGACTATATCAGTCAAAGAAATATCAAAGAAATATGCCTAATAATTACAGATTCACAAAGAGCTCAAATGAATGCACGTTGTTTAAAAGAATTATGAATGCATGTATTATATTTATATTCCTATTTGGCTACTTGTCGATGAATATAATAATTATATGAATATATTATATAAATTAAAAGTAATTATAATTCATATAATATAAATATAATAAATAATTAGCACCAAAAGATGAACAATTTTGTCTCTAAAGTTTTTTCACTATAAACTGCTTTAATTTGGAACGAGAGATACAGGGGGTGTGACTTTATTGCATCTTTACTTGCAGCTGATTGGTCCAGTTTGGGTTTGTGATCTATAACCCAGAAGAAAACCTGCTCCAGAGCGGGTTAGCCGTGTAGAGTAAGTTACTATGGTTATGAACACTGTTAAAAACCAATCCACCTTCTTGAGCCCGAAAAAACAGAGTTTGCTCAAACTAATCTCGAACTTACCTGGGGAGCAACTGAAACCAGCTTTGTGCAACAGGCCACTGGACACTGGACTCTATGTTATGTTTGTTTATGCTGCATTTCATATAAAATATATATTTTACAAAAAATAATTTACTATAAAATTACTATAAAATCAAAGCCATATGTCTAACCAATTTGTGTTCCAAATTTGAAGTTGATATCACCAAAATGGAAGTTCCCATGAGATGTTGTTTAGGTGCTCTACCAAAAATAGCCACCGAATGCATTTTCTTGTAAATTTCTGTCAAAAATATCACTTCCATCACAAAACAGTCACCAAATATGGGCCCTTAAGACTCAGAGCTTTCCGACGATGTGTGTTTTGTCAAGATTGGAAAAGATTTTGAATATAAAGTAGTTAAAATAATTGTTGTAATATGAAACATGACACCGCCCACTAGGGGAGGAGCCCACTAGAATCATTTAGACTAGAGTAACGTTTCCATGGTAACACAATGTCCGATTTCAAAACGGTTTTCACAGGATGAATTTTGAGTTTGAAAGCTTTCAAATGATACCTAATTTATGATAATTACTTAAATATATGATACAAAAAAGGCGATCAAAAAAAGAGCACCAGGCGTCCCCTGACAGTTAAGAGGTTAAAGCTACATTGAATGTTCGCCAGTTCCCGCCTCTTTTGTCCCTGAGCTTTAACTTTGGCTATGCTCAGACTGTCAGTCCAAACCCGAATTTTGTGCATATCCGATTGAAATTCGATCAGATTTAGCAAGTCTGAACGAGTTTTACAAATCCCTTTCAAGCTACATTCATATGTGGTATGAAATCATATTCAAAACACATTTTGTAAATCTGTTTCAGTCTGACCGCTCTGATTGGATTTTGCATGGTTTATGTGATGTTTTTATAGGAAACATGCTGAAAGACGCTGCAGAAACAAGCTTGTGTTGTTGCAAAGTCGAGCAGAAAACGACCATATAATGGAGACATGTTTTGAAACCGGCAGAAACGACAGCACAGAATAAAGCCGCTCATCCCAGCCTCATGTTCTGCCGCTGCCTCAGAAGACGCAGTACTCCAGCACACAGCGGCTACACAATGTCATGTTGTAAATAAGACAACATCTGTATTACAAGCCCCTCTGTGTTGTGGTTGTTGTTGTTGCTGTTTTTGTCAAACATCGCTGCCATAGAAACCAATGCAGATATTCCAGAAAACAAAAGAGCTGGACACACAAATCAAATCTGAGCAGTTGCGATACACAGTGTGGACGTCAATAGTTTTAGATCAGATTCCAATCGGATATGCAAATAATCAGATTTGAACTGACAGTGTGAACGTAGCCTTAGCTACGCTCACATATGGTAAACAGGTAAAGCTTGACAAAATCTTTTTTGCAGGTGGAAAACAAGTGATCCAGCAGTAGTCAGTGTCATATGTTCTTTAGATACAATGTCGAGTTGTGCCAGACTGGAGCAGGATGTTGTTAAGCTCATTTGAACACATACTGAACATTCTGTCATAGTGAACTCATGTGAAACTAAAGCGTGCCTTCTAAGGGATTATAAAACAATGCCTCATATCACAAGAGCATTCAAAAACATCAATTACTGGCAGCACAATATGCGGTGTAATATCACGCAATAAATGCTGCTATTGCTGCCGTTTTACTGCCATTTTAT
The DNA here is from genome assembly GCA_023566225.1 of Romanogobio albipinnatus. NCBI lineage: Eukaryota > Metazoa > Chordata > Actinopteri > Cypriniformes > Gobionidae > Romanogobio > Romanogobio albipinnatus. The sequence continues at coordinate 6,372,024 of CM042249.1, read as the reverse complement.
AATACGGTCAGAAAAGCTGCCCAAATGATCATATTCATTCTGATCCTATTGCCAATACTTCCATCCCCATTTGTCTGTATTACATAATATATTGTAAGGGGGAGGCTCTTTCCTGGAAAGCCAAAGATTGACAGCAACTGCAATGCAGACTCAAGTGCCAGAAGCCCTTTCAACTATCAAGCTGTGAAACGACTGATTTACTTTATTGCCGTTTTGTAAATCAACATCAGGAAATGAAGACAGACTAAACAGTCACACTGGTGTCAGGTCCTCATTCCCAGATGATTGAATCAGACTGTTTAAATCTGCTCATTAGGACCTGCTGTAGTTACAATAGGCCTATAGGCTCATATAAGGCCTTTAAATGGATCTTTGCATTAATGCAGCGAAATTTCGACAACCAGACATATTTGTCAAAACCATTGTTTAAAGAGTTAGTTCACCCAAAAATGAAAATTCTGTCATTAATTCCTCACCCCTTATCTTCAGAACACAAATGAAGATATTTCTGATGAAATCTGAGCGCTCTCTGACCCCTCCATAGGCAGCTGTTTAATGAACACTTTCAAGCTCCAGAAAGGCAGTAAAGACATTGTTAAAATAGTCCATGTGACTCCCAGTGGTTCAACCTTGATGTTATGAAGCGACGAGAATACTTTTGTGCGTAAAAAACAAACAAAAATAACAACTTTATTCAACAAATTCTTCTAGCCTGTGCCAACAGCGTAGTGTAAACAGTGCAGTGCTTTCCAGTTCTACGGCAGAACGAATCGCGCATGTGTTGTAGTGCTCACGTGAACAGCACCGGCCAATTGTAAGTAGGGTTGTGCCGATGGACGATATCGTCGCCCATCGCCACCCCCCCCGTTGCGAGTCTTGTACCCCTTTTCCACCAAGGCAGTGCTAGAGCTAGATCGGAGCCAGAGCCTAGTTTCAAATCGGTTCTTTGTGTTTCCACACCCAAAGCCCCAGCTCCGAACCAGGAAAAGTGGTTCTTAAGTAGCACCAAAACATTGCTGGGCTAGAACAGGGCTAGAAGTAAGAACCGATTACGTCAGGCACTGGGGGCGGGGTCAACAAGACCAACACAAACTTGAGATCCGCCATTTTTGAAATAGCAGCTAATGGAGCTAACAGCTGCTGCTCGTTTGTAATCTCCGTCTATACAAATTATGGCGAACTGCATGAATGCGTTGGATTCGCGGTGTTTTCGTTGTGTTTTGATGCCGATGTAGGATCGTAAAGCCAAGTGAATCAATAGTAACGCAACGTTTGCATTGTTGATGGAAGGCTTGTTCGCAGCGGTGCTGTGCAGAGACCGATCGCCGTATCATAACGAGTCCAGCGAGAGCACACGACTCCTTATGCTTTTGATTCACTCATGCGTTTTTTAAAATAGTATACGTGGATCGGTCTGCGCAGCACCGATGCACCTCGAACAAGCCTGGTGTGTTTGTGTTTCCCGCTGCCCAGGGTTGCCAGGTTTTCACAACAAAACCCGCCCAATTGCTACTCAAAACAAGCCCAATCGCGTTTCAGGGGGGCTTCCTCTGTAAAAATCACATTTGGGGGTAAAATATGTGTTTTTTTTGGCATGATTGCCTACTACATTTAACACTGAATATCACAATTGGGGTCGCTTCAACCCGCGGACATGAAAAACAGCCCGCGGCAACAGTGATGAAGTAGCCCAATTTCGCGGGAAAACCACATACTTGGCAACACTGCCGCTGCCTCGCTAGCGTTGCTGAGAAAGATGAGACGTATACAGTGACGTAAGACCTGGCTCTGTTGTGGCTCTCTAGCATGTGGAAAAGCAAACGGTTCTTAGAAGGCTCCTCAGTTGAACCAACTATGAACTGGGACTAGCTCTGGCTCTGAACTAGCTCTAGCACTGCCTTGGTGGAAAAGGGGTATTGTTGTGAGTGCGACACACACTAATCCTCTTCTATAGTTAAACTAAAAACTTAGCAGGGATTGCTCTGTAAATTAAATTGAGAATATAACTAATGCATATCTGCAATTTTAAATACTGTAGTCTATGCCAGATATACACTCACCTAAAGGATTATTAGGAACACCATACTAATCAGGGTTTCCGTTGTCCGGTAATTACCGGACATTGGCCGGGAAAAAAATTAAATGTCCGAAAAAATTCAATCTTTTCGGTCAAATTGTCAAAAATGGACATTTCCACAGAATGACCCATACAGGCCTATTTATAATAAACGCAGCATTCTTTTGTAGGCCTATAATTCTAATATCGTTCTCTCCAAGAATATGCAGAACCAGCGATCAGAAGGATTGTTTGCCATTTTACAAGCCTTGAGTCTGCGGACACCGCTCCTCTTATTGATACCGTAAGTCTGCGACGTGATGCCCTCGCGGTCATGACAGCGCTCCGTGGCTATGGAGGATTGCATTTCTCCACAGCCTGCGAAGTCCTCATATGTGATTTCAGCGAAATGTATCCAGAGTGGACCAAGCTCGCCAAGATAGCCTGTGTAATCCCTGTCTCGAGTGTTCCTGCAGAGAGGGGGTTCTCACTGCAGAATCGGATCAAGACGAAGCAGCGAAGTCGCCTTGCGGAGAACAAGGTTACGCGGCTTATGCGCATTGCAAGTTGTGGAGAGACACTGGGAACTTTTGATTTTAAGTCGGCAGCTGCACATTTCAGCACTGTAAAAAAGCGTAAAAAGTTGCCAAAAATGACGCGAGACAATGTTATAGGCCTAGTCATTTGTTTGTTCAAGTTCATTTGACAAGGAGTCATTTCACACGGTGGCCAATTTAAATGTTACCAACTAAATGAGACATACTGAGTTTATAATTAAATTTGCTTGAGAAAAAACAATGCTATATTCGGATATTTTATGTGGGGAAGGGGGGTTGGTTTGTTAAACTATGAAATGTGAAACCATAGTAAAAAAAATTGGTTGATTGACGCCAATCGGACGTTCAAGTTTTTTTTCCCGTCTATTTGAAAGTTAGGCTAATAAACATGTTGCATATACGGCCTGATTATGTCATTTTTTTAAGTTACATAAACTGCTTTCAGTTTTCCTCAACTTGAATAATTAAGAGGCGATATTTGACCGGCATATCATCAAAATGTCCGGAAAACGAAACCTCTGCCGGTCACTTTGACCGGCACCATTTTTTTCTAGCGGAAACTCTGATACTAATACTGTGTTTGACCCCCTTTCACCTTCAGAACTGCCTTAATTCTACGTGGCATTGATTCAACAAGGTGCTGAAAGCATTCTTTAGAAATGTTGGCCCATATTGATAGGATAGCATCTTGCAGTTGATGGAGATTTGAGGGATGCACATCCAGGGCACGAAGCTCCCGTTCCACCACATCCCAAAGATGCTCTATTGGGTTGAGATCTGGTGACTGTGGGGGCCATTTTAGTACAGTGAACTCATTGTCATGTTCAAGAAACCAATTTGAAATTATTCGAGCTTTGTGACATGGTGCATTATCCTGCTGGAAGTAGCCATCAGAGGATGGGTACATGGTGGTCATAAAGGGATGGACATGGTCAGAAACAATGCTCAGGTAGGCCGTGGTATTTAAATGATGCCCAATTGGCACTAAGGGGCCTAAAGTGTGCCAAGAAAACATCCCCCACACCATTACACCACCACCACCAGCCTGCACAGTGGTAACAAGGCATGATGGATCCATGTTCTCATTCTGTTTACGCCAAATTCTGACTCTACCATCTGAATGTCTCAACAGAAATCGAGACTCATCAGACCAGGCAACATTTTTCCAGTCTTCAACTGTCCAATTTTGGTGGGCTCGTGCAAATTGTAGCCTCTTTTTCCTATTTGTAGTGGAGATGAGTGGTACCCGGTGGGGTCTTCTGCTGTTGTAGCCCATCCGCCTCAAGGTTGTGCGTGTTGTGGCTTCACAAATGCTTTGCTGCATACCTCGGTTGTAACGAGTGGTTATTTCAGTCAAAGTTGCTCTTCTATCAGCTTGAATCAGTCGGCCCATTCTCCTCTGACCTCTAGCATCAACAAGACATTTTCGCCCACAGGACTGCCGCATACTGGATGTTTTTCCCTTTTCACACCATTCTTTGTAAACCCTAGAAATGGTTGTGTGTGAAAATCCCAGTAACTGAGCAGATTGTGAAATACTCAGACCGGCCCGTCTGGCACCAACAACCATGCCACGCTCAAAATTGCTTAAATCACCTTTCTTTCCCATTCTGACATTCAGTTTGGAGTTCAGGAGATTGTCTTGACCAGGACCACACCCCTAAATGCATTGAAGCAACTGCCATGTGATTGGTTGATTAGATAATTGCATTAATGAGAAATTGAACAGGTGTTCCTAATAATCCTTTAGGTGAGTGTATATAGCCTACATTTTGAAATAATTTGAGGCTGAAACATCCATAAGCATGTGTGTTTATTTAAGCACTTCCGTCAGTGAAACAACACACTACAGCCTATAAAACATTTAAACGGTTATCAGTAAATAACTGTAACCTAAAGAATATAAGAAAATGTAATATTAGTTAAAAAATATTTGTTTCATACTATTTCCCAGCAAAGATGTGTCATATACCGCTCTGCGCTTTGAGATGAATGTGGGACACGAGCTGGATAGACACCTTTTCGAATATCTTCGTCTTCATGTTTTCTCCTGATGTTGCAAAGCAACACTTGTTGTAAAAGGTCTGAAGAGCGAATTTCATCTTCCACAGGGTCAAGACATTTAGGCAATGTTTGATTATTCACTGCCAGAGAAAACGCAACTAAAATCACTGGTGTGTGTGTGTGAAATGTGCTATTCAAATAAACTTGACGCGCCTTACCAAGTTTAATAACAAGAACAAACTGTGTTAAATAAAATTTGAAGTAAAAAGGTATTCGTCCTACAGTGTTTTTTATACTTTACCACAGTAAAGGATGTGAATAGTTATAATAGACTTAATTATAAGCAAACGAAAGGAAGAAATGTTTCTATACTCTGCTAAAATGGGTATGGCTACGACGCGAGTGAAGATTTGGGAAAAGAAACGAGATGTCCATGTCCAGTGGGATAAAATGGACTAGGCCTATTGTTAAAATTCACACATGTTTTATTTCCGTTTTGTTATGTGTGTGCGCGGCAGTCGTCTGTGAGGGGCTGCAGATTTTATTTTCATTTTATGTTCAGTTGTGTTTGTATGTAGGCGGCAGTTGGCCGCGAGGGGCTGCCGCCGCCATTTTATTTTGTGTTTATTTTTGATTAAACATTTTGAATGTTTGCCGGTTCCCGCCTCCTTCTTCCCGTACGAAGAAACTTTACTACACCAGCATTTCAAGTTGATAAAATAATTTCAAATCCATATCAGTTTATTTGTGGCCGCGCGGTGCGCACTGCACTGCAGTCGTCGAGATGGATCATGAGGAGTTGAAGAAAAGATAGCCGCAAATGTGGAACTTCATCGCTGAGGAAGCACGCAGATAACTGTGGTAACAAACCAAGCCCAACCAGTTCTATCGAACAGTATTTTTGTTATGTTTCCTGAGTTTGATCTCTTAACACTGTCTTAGTACATTAAGCCACATTAAGCGTTTTCTTATAATGGTTTTCTATGGGAGGAAAACGCTTAACGTCTAATTAAACGCGTTGCGTTCATATTCTGGGCTTTTTTGTACAGTATACGTTATTATTATATATTATTTAGTATACGTTATTAGTATTATGTTTACTGAGTTTGGTCTCTTAATAACAGTGTACATTAAGCCACGTTAAGCGTTTTTCACGTTAAGCGTTTTAGAATGTCCCGGCTGAAGTTGTCCTTGTCGTGTAATAACTTCTGTATGCTGGCAATGAACATTTTTGTAAGTGTGTCTATAATGTGATATGCTAAACTGATTTTATTGCGGGTGCGGGTCAGGTGTCGGTTCTATTTTAAGCGGGTTGGGTCGGGTGCGGATTTTATTTAGAACTGTTGTTGGAAAACAGGTCGGATGCGGTTTTAGGCAAGACAAGGCAAGGCATTCCCATCACTGGGAATTAATGACAGAATTTTCTTTTTTAAGTGAACTACCTCTTCACATAGTGCTTCTCCAATGGCACGTTTAATGGTGTCAGTGTCTATTTTGATAGAAACAGAAACATCAGAATATGGACATATGGTGCCATACCAAAGAGGCATGAAATCGCTCTCACAGACCTTTTCCTGGACTGCCCCCACGTGGTGGAATGACCTGCCTATCTCAATTCGAGCAGCCGAGTCTGTAGCCATTTTCAAAAAACATCTAAAGACACATATTTTCCAGTAGACATTCTATTCATTTTCTGTCTGTCTAATTTATTAATAAAAAAATATTAAAAAAAGTTCTGTCCTGTGTGTTCTGTGCTAGATTAACTGAGACTTGTTACAGCACTTGCATACTGTTGCCCTTGACTGTTCTAGTTGCTTCTATTGCTCTCATTTGTAAGTCGCTTTGGATAAAAGCATCTGCTAAATGACTAAATGTAAATGCAATCAGAAGGATTGTTGAAATATACAGTATAACTCATCAGTATTACACATCCATCTTTCTTTAGTTGTTGCTGTTTGAGTATGAAAAAGGTTCCCAAAGTCCCTTCAGCGGGAGTTCCTCTCTATATCAGTGTCAGTGTTTCTGAACTCTTGAAACGTCTCCATTGTAGTTTTGAGTTCCCTTTCAGTCAGTCACGTTCGATGTACGCCGGACGTCACCGACGAATTGGGATCACTTCAGGGAGCCCCTATCAGCTTCGAGATATAGAGAATGGGCCATTGGCATGCGAGATTTGCATCTCGCGCTCTGCCCCGCACCGCGGGTATAAACAGGAATCCGAGTACACCTCTGTGGGCCCCCACTCCTCTATCACATCGCAAGCATGTTGAGACTGTGTTTGTGGGTGGTTTATGTTCTCTCATGAGAGCATAACCACGTTGGTGCGTTGTTCGTCTTGCCTTTTTCATAAGGGCTTGAGTCTTCAGCGCGCCATGTGCCGTCTCACGGCCACGCTCACTATCTCACATGTCTGCTGGTAGCTTACAGATGGGATTGCTGGTCCTTAAAAAAAGGTGACCTAGCATTCCATTGGGGACTCTAGCAGAGGACAGATGTCAATCGCTGCATCGGAGAGAGGGCTGTTAGGTGTTGAAAATGAAGATGATGCTGAGATTTCCACTATAATAGTGGGCGCTCGTGCTGGATCAGATTCATACTTGACAGCCATGCTTTCCCGGGTGGCTGAGGCATAGTGCAATGCATAAATCACCTTGCCCGCCCCTTGCCTTTTCCCGGCTGTGCATTGGAAGGCTTGGCATTGTGGAACTATTTGGTGCCAAAATATGGAACACCAATAGGGCCATAATCTGTATAAAGTTTTCCTCTCTCTCACTACCCTCATCGGTGGGGCGCCCTGCTTAGTGCACGAGGGTAGTTCTGAGCCGAGGTTGAGCTGCGCACAATGCTGGCCCTTGGCCAGACGATGTCCACCCTGGTCCAGAAACACCATTGACCCGGATTTGGTCAGGAACTGTTCTTCCCCTGGAGGAGGGCCGGGTGGAAAACCAGTAATTCTGTTCCACCACTGGTGTTAAAAACAGCCAGTGGTACCCAAATTCTCAAGAGCAGTTCCAATACCTCTGGGTCTCGTGAGTTCAGGAATGGCAGCGTGTGACGCTACAAAGCCTCGCCGCTCTCATTCCCCTCCCCACAAGAGGGCGAGAATGGCAGTGCGTGACACTACAAAGCCTCGCCACTCTCTCGCTCTCAGCGGTGTGTGGACGACAGTGCGCAACACTATGCCTCGCCGCTCTTGTTCCCCGCTGAGGAAGCAGGTGAGGCAGACCGTGTGCAACGCCACAAAGCCTTGCCACGCTCAGCCTCTCCTTCATTTGGAGAGCGCGCTTGGTGGTGTACAACGCTCCCATGCCTTGTCAACCTCTGGTGCCTCTCCAAATCGCCAGCAGGGGGTGAACGCACACAAGCGGCCTTCCCACACTCGCACACCCCCTCAGCGGAAGCAGGTAGTGTTGCACAGCACACTCAGACCCCACTGCGGGCCGCTACCATGCCGTCCGTCGGGTCCCTGCATGCCGCTACGCTGCCCTGCTGCAGGTACGTCTGTGGTGCTTGCACGGCTCTGGGAGCCTGGCTAATGCTTCCCAGCCCATCTCGCCGGCTCATCCGTACCATCAGACTCGGCTATGCGATTCAGTTCGCCCGGCGCTCCCCCAAGTTCAGTTCAAGTTCTCTTCAGTATCTTCTCTTCAGTATGCTTCAGGCGGAGATCGCTGTCCTACTGGAGAAGGACGCGATAGAGCCGGTCCCTTCAGCCGATATGGAGTCCGGGTTCTACAGCCCGTACTTCATTGTACCCAAGAAATGCGGCGGGTTTCGACCGATCTTGGATCTGTGATACTTGAACCGCTTCCCTTCAAACAAAATAAATTGACTCGATTTTACAAAGTGGTTGAAAAAAAACTCCTTAATTGGGCCTTCGTGGACAAAAATGGGCACCCATAGGAATGAATGGGAATTTAATAGATTTCAGAGCTTTTTTTTTTATTTGTCCAAAAAAATAAAATAAATCCAACACAATGCAGATCATACATACACATAAATGAAGGGGTGAGTCTGTACAACATTCTAAATGTGGCAAATACACATGCACACACACACACACACACACAAACAAAACATTCAATGAGCCTATAACAAAGCTTTTTTTCATTCATTGTGTCACTCACACATACAAAAACAAAGAATTGAACGAGCCAATGACAGAGAGCATTTATTTTGAATGTGCCAATCAGCCACTGCAAGCGGGTGCGCGCACACACTTCAAATTTAGATCAAAGTACTGCTGCAAGATTTGTTGTTGCTTACAAACAAAACATGTCTGCAGCATGCTACCTAAACCTCAGTGGCAGTTGCATTTTCAGTTCATTCTGAAGCAGCACAACGCAAGGAAACGGTGCCATGTCTGTGTTAGCAACAGGAAAAAAAAACAGCATTGTCTGTAAAAAATGCAAAGAACACTCAATCACAATTACCTGCTGCCACAAGTGCATGTAAGCATAATAAATATAAATAGTGTTTTTGTCGGGATTGCATTGTTTATACTAGGGCTGAACGATTAATTGCATTTGTGATAATATCGCGATATGATAAAACACGATTTCCTAACTGCGAATACAGTCTGGTCACGTGACACGCGAGAGTAAAGTCTGCAGAAGAAGAAGCAACTTGGCACGCTACACATATCATATGCCTGGCCTAAAAGGGAAAAAAACTGTTTGTGTTTTATCTGTCTAATATTGTGTTGTTCATACTATAGGCTACTATCATCTCTCCAATGATTCTGGATCGATTCTGAGCTTAGATTTTAACTGCAGGTGCGGTGGTGCTGCGTGTGTTTTAGAAACACCCGTATTCTGATTGCTTCCATTCTCTCTATGACATTCGCAGGCTTCTTTGCACAGGATATGTGCTGTGAGAAACTTTGCTTGATGTCACGCTTACAGTGTGTGTTCTGGCCCGCAGGTATTTTCCTTACAAATGCTCAACGAAGGCTTAATTCATGTCGTTAGGAATGCAGTGTACTTGTATATTAAAAATAAGAAACTCGCTGACAGAAGGCTTTCCATTTCAAATGCTCACGCGGCGCTTTGTGAAGAGTGCCCGCGAGCACGCGTCTGTGTGCGTCTCAAAATGCTTTTATGATGCAAAATTAATGTAAACACCATCAGTAATGTCTTAATGAATTAAACAGACAGGGCAAAAACATCTTATATTTCAAAAAAGATCTGTGCATTAGTGTGAATGCAGGTCTCCCGCTGTCTATGATGATGTCATCATTAATAATCAAACAACAGTAAAGCTGAGAAAGAGAAAAATCACTCACAGTTCAGACACTCTTAAATACTGAAAGCACTCTTTGTTCATTGCTTATAATGTGTTTTTTTGTTCCTCTTTATGATTTACTAGCTTATGTTTTGCAGCTATATTAGTTTATATATTTAAAATTATTAACATGCAATTGTTTTAATTAAAATGTTATAATGTGTAGTTATTTTAAAAAGCTTATAATTACATATATCATAATAAAAAACATTTTAAGTTTTTAATAAATTAATAATATTAATATTAATAATTAATAAGGAAAAAGTTCAAGAATTGTTTTGGAATCGGATCGTGAGGTACCAATTAAAGATTTCCACCATCACTATACAATGTGTTGTTGAATAATACAGAAGATAAAGAGTTTAAAAAATAATCGCATATTAAATCGCAATCGCAATATTGGTTAAAAAAAAGAAAAAAAAAGAAATCGCAATTCGATTTTTTTTCCAAAATCGTTCAGCCCTAGTTTATACTTACCATTTTTTTTTAAGTTATTGTTATGTTTATTGTTATTCTTACCTGTTTGGTACCATTAACCTTTTTGAGTTAATTAAATTTAATGATTTTGTTAAAAATAAAAATGTGACGATCTCCTACTTCGTCTTTTCCTTATTGCATGGTCAGATTTGTCTAAGCATGTTTTGGCATTTTTGTATAGTCGAAAACAGCATAGTTTTTTTTTTTTTTTTTTACAATTTTAACTTGTGATAAAATGTAAAACTTAAGAAGTTAAATTCGTTAAAACATTGGTTTATAGAGTTCAGCCTTTATGCAGCTATACAGCCATTGGGTACTATTGCTATCTAGTGGCTATTGATATTTTATCTTATACCAACATAGGTCACCAAAGTCATCACATTTTTAGGTTTTGGCTGTCTGAACATACTGGAATAATTTTTTTTTCTGAAGTTAAATTAATTCTAAATATACATAAATTAAATATATAAAATAGATATTTTATACATAAAAATATGGTACTTTTAGTGGTAAATAAATTCAAAAATACAACAAAAATAAAAACTGCATAAATTGATAGTTTTTATATTATTGAAGATATTGATATAACATTTATTTAAAAAAATATTTGGGATCACACCTCAGACCCCCGTGCCCAAATGTGTCCACGAAGGTCTAATTAAGGGCTATAATATGAAGGTCCCTTGAGGGTTAAATAATTCATACGCAGAATAAAGGGGCAGGGCCTGTTGAGTGAGTTAGTAGTGTGTTGAAACTGGCGGTTATGGTAAGGGGCGGGACATTTCCCAAACTGTTCTCGAAGAGCTTGACCAATCACAACACACTGCTCCAGCCGACCAATCAGAGCACAGTGTGCTTTTCAGAAGGAAGGGCTTCATAGAGACAGGAACTACACAGAGCGTTACTGACAGACTGGGAAGAGAGGAGCTGCAACAATGGAGAATATGAGGAAAATAATGTGTTTTTTTAAACATTCAATCCTATTCTACACTGTAAACCCAAATAAGTTGGCAAAACTCAAAAAAGTTGAGGCAATCGGTTGCATTTTTTTATTAAGAAATGTAAAGTTTGTCTAAATTAAAAGAAACAAGTTGGCTAGTTGGTAGTTGGCTCTACTCAAACCATTTCATTATTTTCAGCGTTAGGGTTTACAGTGAGCCCAAGAACAAAATCAAGAGTTTGTAAAAGGGCTTAATTGGTCCCCTTTAGGCTCAAAAAGTGCTTAAAGTCTTGCCAATGAGCCATAAATGCTCTTTATGGCACACTTCCCTATTGCTCAGACACAATGACAGGCATAATAATGCACTGTCCTCGGTTCAGAATTACACCGACGGCTGGCGCAGTGTTGAAGTCAAGAGGCTTATTATGTTCAGTCTAGTTTCTCCATGGGCGTCTTGCAGACAGATGTGGAGTTAAGCTAATGGAGAGCACTCCGCACCCCTGTTGAGTTTATGTCACTCCTTTGCAATCAGCCACAAATCTGAATGCAGTCCTCTGTCTGTTTGCAGTTGCACAGATGCATTGTGGGTCTGGAAACCAATGCATACAACTGTCACATGGGACTATTAAAACCAGCCGAGGAATGCATTGCAAATTCGGAGCGATTTGGGATCCACTTTCTGTCTTCCTATCTATAAGACGCCAGCTCTGAATTCTGAAGACAGTTTGGTTTGATGTTCGACAGTAGTATGCATTGAGTCATGAGTTATTCAATACTGTTCCTGTTGAGATCGAGACACAGACGTCCTACCTTTAACACAGTGACCCACATAAAAGACGTCATTAAAGAAGCTGCTGAAAAAAGCCGTTCATTCATTCATACATCCATCAGTCAGTCAGGAAAGACTGTGTAACACAATGCTGTTACTGTTGCAATTACTTCAAAGCCTCAAAGGCAACACTTTAACCCATAAGAGGTGATAGTGTGAGCTAAATTAGGGCCCTAGAAGTCAGGGAAATTCGCTTAATTTGTCCTAAATTCTGTTTTATTTTCCCCAAATTCTGTGCTTTAGGTTTTATTTTTTTGGAATCCGTTTTCATGCTTTTATTAAGTGTTAAAAATCAAAAAGCATGTCTAAATCAATTGAATTTAAAATATTTAACAATTGAATAATTTATTTTAAAAACATTATAATAGGGCCCTATGATTTTTTTTCTTAGAAATTCTTTAGTAGGGGGGGTGGTAACAGTACAAGTAGTAATGTAATAGAAATTATACATGTATAATCTACCAAAGAGTTACAAATAAATCAAAATGATGGCTTTTTTCTGCATTTCCGGCAAAACGCTCCACTCATGAACCACTCACGCTCACCGGTAAAACTGCATTCGCTTAAATCCCGCTCCAACATGAAATTTCTCTGTATTAAAGGGGTGATGAATTGAGAAATCAACTTTCCCTTGAGCTTTTGATATATAAAAGGTCATGGTAATATAAGAATATCCTGTAAATTTTGGAGCTGAAAAGCTGAATATGTCGACCTTTGACATCATCGTATACAGAAATAGTGAAATAACATTCCTTTCTTGCGCATGCGCGCGTGTGTGTGTACGGTTCGCAGTTATATCCACCGATCAGGCAGGCCAAGTAATAAAAAATAACATTCCTTTCTTGCGCATACGCGTGTGTGTGTACGGTTCGCAGTTATATCCACCGATCAGGCAGGCCAAGTAATAAAAAATAACATTCCTTTCTTGCGCATACGCGTGTGTGTGTACGGTTTAGGGCTGCAACGACGCGTCGACGTCGTCGATGACGTCGACTACGAAAATACGTCGACGTGCGTGAAATGCGTCGACGCGTCGGCGGCACATTATTTACGTTCTAGAATGGAACAGAAGATCTAGAATAATGGCGGCTTCTGCTCCCGGGCATAGTGAAAATGATCATTTATCATATAAAGCCAGACCGCGACATTCAAAAGTGTGGGAGTACTTTAAACAGAAGCCGAATAAAACTGTGCTTTGTTCGCTCTGTAATGCCGGTTTCACACTGCGCGCGGTGGCAGAGCAGGAGCTTTGCGCGTGGAGAGCGGGAGCTTTCACACTGCCAATCAGTGTTGCCAAGTCCCGTTTTTTCCGCGGAATTGGGCTACTTCTACACTGTTGCCGCGGGCTGTGTCTCATGTCCGCGGGTTGAAGCGATCCCAACTATGTGATATTTAGCCCCGGGAATGAGAATTTTAGCAGACAGCCCTGCAAAGAAAACACACATATTTAACCCCCCGAAGGCGATGTTTACCAGAGAACCTCCCCGAAACGCGATTGGGCTTGTTTTGGGCTAGTTTTGAGTAACGAATGGGTGGGTTTTGTTGTGAAAACCTGGCAACCCTGCTGCCAGTGTTCTCTCGCGCAGCTGAACCGTGGCGCGTGTATTGCAACAGACGGTCACATTTTCCGGGGTTCTTCTCCGACCCCAGTACGTCTCGTGCTTTTATTTATTATGGGCTGCATATATCCTGTTAATGCGACCTGGTTCCCCTCTGTCCCAAAACACATATGCATAATAACTTGCTGTATATAGGTAGTTTGCATGATTAAAGTAACATTAAAGTTAAGATATGCATCTAGCTTTAATCATTTAAATGTGTCTTTGAAGTTTGGGCAAAAACTTCTGGCAGCTTTAGTCGTTGTTTATGCACATGTATCTTCAAAATAGACGACTAGTTATACATTAAAACTATGCTGAAAGCGCCTGTATGTGAACCTTTTGCAGATAAATACAAGTGCATTTTCGTTTACTACTGACACAAATCAATAAGTAAATCATACTCAACTACTATAGTAAACAACTTTTCCTAATTAGGCCTACTCTGTATACATTTTATGATGAATAGTATCATTATATATTATGTTTAAAAAGCTTCTTGTGTTCATATATTTCATTATAAAATGGCATACTATGTACACTACCCTTCCTGAAATACAATTAATATTGTTATCATTCATTGATTTCATGTTAAAATAATATACAAATTCACTACCCTCTTTGAAATACAATAATCAGTAAAAAAGAATCATAAGATTAATCCGGAAAAATAATCGTTAGATTAGTCGACTAATCGAAAAAATAATCGTTAGATTAGTCGACAGAAAAAATAATCGTTAGTTGCAGCTCTAGTACGGTTTGCAGTTATATCCACCGATCAGGCAGGCCAAGTAATAAAAAATAACATTCCAATCAATCGCGAGTGGATGAGAGATGAATCATGTGTTTGTTTGATAAAGATATTTTGCGATTCCTGTGAGCGTTTCTCCACACGCTTTCAAAACAATGCCCACATGTACTGAGGGAAGCTGAAGCTCATTAAATATGCAAATCTTATCCAATCCTAGCCGTGGGCGTTTACTTCCAAGTCTTCAGTGCGGCACGCCCATCAAAACCGACCGTTTCTTCAGAGAGCCTCAAAACCAGGGCAGAAAATAGCCTATTACTTATTCATTATGATGTTTTATAGTAAAAACCATGCAAACGTCATAAGTTGACCTCAGACAACAGTATAAAAAAATTAAAGAAGCCAGTTCATGACCTCTTTAAGGTACTGCAAACCCGGTTTGTACTGTAGGCTACTATACTACTTGTTGTAGCCATACAAAAAGGTATTTTGTTTCATATTTATGTTTAAATATTCTAAAGTTATTTTTTTTATTTCATTATGCTGATTATGAAAAGTGAACAGCAGGAGTAAGATAAGACGCATCATAAGATGTTGTTTTTGATGAATAGGCTCTATCCAAATCAAAACGGCCCAACACAAACACACACAGTGTGATCGTGACTCACTTTAACCATTATAGAAGAGCTGATCTTCAGCAGTCCACACACAATGATAAACACACGTGCAAAGGTTTTGACCTTTCTTTGCAAACACTGTCAACACAAAGTTTTGTTTAACCGTGAGGTCCGTGAGCAGAACACAGTGTTATACACTCGTCTGTATTGGGTTGTATGTAGACCGGTTAGTCTTTTGAGTGTCTTTTGAGCCACTGTTTCAAAACCTAGTGTGCTGCCAATCAAGACAGCATTCTAGGACATTTAGGGAATGTGAAGAATTCATATATGAGCCTGTACCAATACCCACAATTGCAGTGCACTTGTCTACTTGTATAACGTATTTCTGGTATTCGGCTGAAGTGTTCAAGTGGGTGTGAAAACCTCAAGTGTGTGTAGAACTTCTGATCACCCGATAGACACACTTGCAGTGGAAACATTTTGGCAAAATACGTTGTTTCAAAGAGAATTGTCCAGTGAGTGGCGTTAAAAGTGTGTTTCGTTTTTTTCCAGAACAGATGAACGTGAATCTGGCAACGGTTTATTACGTTGCTTTTTGTACGTATCAGTTCTGAATTGAAATGTCCGGTGAGTGGAGCTAAAAGCTTAATGCTCCTTCACATTAAGTAACGTAAGTGATGCAAACTCCAAAATGTATTTGTTTACAAATCTTGCATTATGGGGAAAAAAAATTGAGGTCATAACATAATATTGTGCAAGGAGCCATGTGAAAACAAATCATTGATCCATAATCTGCCCCTGTAGTCATAAGTGTGAATGAAAACGATAAAAAGTGCTTGCTGTTTTACTGCCTCTAGTGTTCATATCTGTTGGAAACTGCAGTGATATGTGATTTGCGTTTTGCAAAAATGTTACAACGTGCGTTTTTCCAATAAGACCAGGTTGATTTTTTTTTTTTTTACAGAGCTTTATTTACACACTTTGATTTTTACGGAAGCTTGTTTCCCTTCAAAGAATAAACATTTTAAAAGTTAATTGCGTCTTTTTTTCTCGCAACTATGTGATATAAACTCGCAATTGCGAGTCATAAAGTCAGAATTGCTTGAAAGTCAAATTGCGAGAGAAAAAAATCTGAATTGAGAGGAAAAAAGGCAGAATAAATTCATGAATTCAGAATCAACTCATAAATTCACAACTGTGTAATAAAGTCAGAATTGTGTGAGTCACAAATGCGAGTTATAAAGTCATTGCAAGATATAAACTTGGATTTGTTCGAAAGTCTGAATTATATATATATATAAAATTGTATATCAAATATATATGTCAAATTGTAATTAAATTGCTTATTTTATGTATCTCAACATTGAGACCACAGGTGTAGGACATTAACAAAAACAGAGTTTTGAGCAATAAATGCTTCATAATATTATATTAAGTCACATGAATCGGTAATTATATTTTTTGTCACGGTGTGTAATGCCACTGTGAATATATTTACAACAAATTTTAACATAAATCTAAAATTTCACTGCTGGGAAGTGCCCGGAAGTTGCAGAAACACCCATATATATATATATATATATATATATATATATATATATATATATATATATATATATATATATATATATATGGGCGTTTCTGCAATATATATATTCATATTATATATATATATATATATATATATATATATATATATATATATATATATATATATATATATATATATATATATATATAAAATAAGCTAATTTAATTACAATTTGACATTTATTTCAAATGGAATTGTTTAATATACAGATTCATTTACAGCATCTTAAAATTCTTTGTATTATTTACTGATCATTTTTATGATTTTTTTTAACTAAATGTGCCTGTCCCACACTTTTGAGTCCTTACCGCAACAATGAAAAAAAGCTTTTATTGTGAAATTTTATCAAACACAAACAAGTCTAGTTTCTATGGAAACAGATATTATCACTTGAGCACATTGCTGACAGACTGGGCCACCACACGTCTCACTCACAAGATACCAAAAAAATAAGGTAAACATCATCTTTTCTGCTCTAGTATTTATCGTGCGTCCTTACCATTCAGCTTAATAATTGTGTATTTTGAACTACATTTTAAAAAATTAATGTATATTACTGTTGAATTAATGTATATTAAGATGCTAAGATTCAAAACTAATATAGTAGGCCTTGCTAGCTGCCAATTAGCTAAAATATTAGCAAAATTGTCATTACCAAAACATGTCTTTACCGCAACAAATGTAGGTGTTGCGGTAAAGACAAATTCAAGGTTTACTGTATATTAAATGACAAATATTCAGTATATTATTAGTACTAAAGTATTTGTTTTACTTTTACTGTTCTCTACAGTAGCCTGTTTTTGATTTTGTGGCACTTTAACATTGTGTCCTTACTGACACAAGATGTCATTACCTGCCCTATTTCTATTTCTTTTTTCACATTTTCATTTGCAAAAAATATTTTAACACTTAAGATGAGGTGATTTACACATTGAAATTGCAACATCTGTCATAAAAAAGTTAATTATGTTATATTGTGTGTGTATGGAAACAATTGACATTGAAGGTTACTGTAAAAAAAAAAAATACGTCAGAAAAAAAACATGAAATTCCCTATTTTGTATATTATTTTTTTTATATATCAGTATTTACAAAACTGCATCAAATTTGAAAAAGCTATTTAAATATATTACATTTTTATAGAAATTAATAAAGAAAAATATATAAAATAAGGACACTTTTTAAGATGACCCGAAAAACATAAAAAATAAACATATCCAGATTAAAAATCTTATCGACTACATTAAATGTTGTGTACATTTTTATATGTATTACAGACTGTGATGGTTAAAATTTAAATTCATAGAGGATGATTTTTTTTTATTTTATTTTTATTGGGATAGTCAAAAGTGCCCGTAGTTGCAGAAACACCCATATATAGTGACAAACTCGCAATTCTTATAAACTCAGAATTACATGAAAGTCAAAATTGCAAAGGAAAAGTCAGAATTGTGAGATATAAACTCGTAATTGCAAGATAAAAAGTCGCAAATACATTTTTAAACGTTTTATTCAGTGGCAGAAACAAGCTTCCATACATTTTCAATAGGTCTACCTACTTTAAAATAATAAGTACTTTAAAATAAATGTCTGATGTTTGTAATTAAGTGATAAAAAGCAATCGCAAATGTTTAACAGTCGCTAAGATCGGCTGTATTGGAACAGGCCCGGTGTCATACGTGCGGCATTTTCGGCCATCAGCGGTGCTTTCAGCATTTGAGCCTGCATCTAGCAGACTCGATCCCCGCATATGACGCCCACAGTGCTGCCTAGGTAGGGTTAGGGTTCCGGTTGTGAGACGCAACCGCTGTATCCGCGAAACAAAGACTCGTCCAGATGAGAAACGTAAATCAGAAACGCTGCCACTCATCTGTACTCAGTGATGAGCTCAACGCTGACTCAATGCACAAACATAAACAATGATCATATTACTGACAATTGTAACTTTTAAGATGGATAACGCAGGTGAGCACATATAAGAAAGTTTCAGGTTCTCAAAGTAGTGTACTTACAGGATTGTGGTCTGAGGAAGAACAGCGGGCACTGATTCCAGGTTTAAATGCATACATCTGACAGTGGTACGGAAACATAAACAGCGGCTCGGACATGAGAGCGCCCGGTATGGGCCACTGCTGAGGAGAAACACGCCGAGTACACTTAAAAAGCAGGGTAAGTTTCGGACAGTCCGCAGCGCCATGACCAGCCAGTGCGCCGGAGAGCAGTGTGCAGGAATTCAGCAGTCCGGTGGGAAGCAGGGCAGTGTTACAGTGTTACAGACCGTGTCCTAGACGGCATGAAAGACCAATCAGAGCCTCCTCAATCGCTCACGATAAAAGCCCATCCTACTAAACTTTTACCTACTACACTTCAAAGTACGTGCGTTGCCGGCATTTGCGTAGTACATACGCAGTACGCAGTCTGAGTATCCGAGCTGGGATTCACTGGAAAACATTCAACCATTAATCTAGGAAAAGTTTGAAGAAAATCACTGTAAGATATATAATAATAGCTAAAAATAAAAATAACTAAATAACCAAATACATTTTATTTAAAATAAATATTTGATTTGGATAAATAAAAAATAAAAACATTTTATTAAATAAATAACATTTTTAAAATATAAAAATAAATACATTTTGATTTGAATAACATATATTACAGAGCATTACTAGAGAGAATAGAGAGGGGAGGGTTGGAAGCAAAGTGACATAATTGATACTACATTTATAATATTATTATTTCTTTCCACAGTCTTTATAATTGAAAATGTATAACTGCTTTTAAATTTTAGGATGGGCGTCCCTCACATGAAGACTGTCATCTTTGTGTGTCCATTGCATCAAAAAGATTGAAAACTCCTGATCTATAGTACTCAAAATAAATAACTAGATTAAAAAAATCAATTAGGCTCATAAATGTAAATGTACATTTTTGGTGAATATATAAATCTATAATTGGATATATATATAGGCCCAATAATGTTGCCGGTTTACTTCTGTAATAGTCTACAAAAGAACAATAATTTATTATTTTAAAGTTATTATCCAGAAAATTAGTAATGCATTTAAATAGTTTTTGCTTTTCAATCTTATTAGTATTTCTGCTTTTCATAATAAGAGTCTGTTCACTATGGAGGAGCACAATACTTCACTGCATGGCATATTCATCTCATGTATGCATAGAGCACTATTGCTATCCCACAATGCAACACTCTTGACCTGACCCACTATCAGTTATGATTTTAACATGTCTTTTGTCTGCAGGCACTATTTGGTTTTTAATGCCAAAAGTTAGGAGATTTTTACAAAAAATAGTCATTCCCTTTCAGCCGGTCACTACTACGTCACGTTGATCGTCATCCGTCCAATTCATCAGTCACGACCGATGTGATGTCTCCATTCCCTCCTTCAGGGAACGAAGGTTACAATACATTAATGAGACATTCCCTTTCAGCTGGTCACTACTACGTCACGTCGGTCGTGACCGAGGAACTGGGATCACGCAAGGGAGACCATTTCTTCAGTCACGACCAATACGACGTCTCCATTACTTCCTTCAGGGAACGAAGGTTACAATACATAACCAAGACATTCCCTTTCAGCCGGTCACTACTACGTCGACGAATTGGGATCACGCAAGGGAGACCAATTCATCAGTCACAACCGATGTGATGTCTCCATTCCCTCCTTCAGGGAACGAAGGTTACAATACATAACCGAGACATTCCCTTTCAGGGGTCACTACTACATCACGTCGGTTGTGATCGAGGAGGGATCACGCAAGGGAGACCAATTCGTCAGTCACGACCGATGTGACATCTCCATTACTTCCTTCAGGGAACGAAGGTTACAATACATAACCGAGACATTGCCTTTCAGCCGGTCACTACTACGTCAACGAATTGGGATCACGCAAGGGAGACCAATTCATCAGTCACAACCGATGTGACGTCTCCATTTCCTCCTTCAGGGAACGAAGGTTACAATACATAACCAAGACATTCCCTTTCAGGGGTCACTACTACGTCACGTCGGTCGTGACCGAGGAGGGATCAGGCAAGGGAGACCAATTCATCAGTCACGACCGATGTGACGTCTCCATTCCCACCTTCAGGGAACGAAGGTAACAATACATAACCAAGACATTCCCTTTCAGGGGTCACTACTACGTCACGTCGGTCGTGACCGAGGAGGGATCACGCAAGGGAGACCAATTCATCAGTCACGACCGATGTGACATATCCATTACTTCCTTCAGGGAACGAAGGTTACAATACATAAATGAGACATTCCCGTTCAGCCGGTCACTACTACGTCACGTCACGACCAATACGACGTCTCCATTACTTCTTTCAGGGAACGAAGGTTACAATACATAACCGAGATATTGCCTTTCAGCCGGTCACTACTACGTCAACGAATTGAGATCACGCAAGGGAGACCAATTCGTCAGTCACGACCGATATGACGTCTCCATTCCATCCTTCAGGGAACGAAGGTTACAATACATAACCGAGACATTGCCTTTCAGCCGGTCACTACTACGTCGCCGAATTGGGATCACGTAAGGGAGACCAATTCATCAGTCACAACTGATGTGACGTCTCCATTCCCTCCTTCAGGGAACGAAGGTTACAATACATAACCAAGACATTCCCTTTCAGGGGTCACTACTACGTCACGTCGGTCGTGACCGAGGAGGGATCACGCAAGGGAGACCAATTCATCAGTCACGACCGATGTGACATATCCATTACTTCCTTCAGGGAACGAAGGTTACAATACATAACCGAGACATTGCCTTTCAGCCGGTCACTACTACGTCAACGAATTGGGATCACGCAAGGGAGACCAATTCATCAGTCACAACCGATGTGACGTCTCCATTTCCTCCTTCAGGGAACGAAGGTTACAATACATAACCAAGACATTCCCTTTCAGGGGTCACTACTACGTCACGTCGGTCGTGACCGAGGAGGGATCAGGCAAGGGAGACCAATTCATCAGTCACGACCGATGTGACGTCTCCATTCCCACCTTTAGGGAACGAAGGTTACAATACATAACCAAGACATTCCCTTTCAGGGGTCACTACTACGTCACGTCGGTCGTGACCGAGGAGGGATCACGCAAGGGAGACCAATTCATCAGTCACGACCGATGTGACATATCCATTACTTCCTTCAGGGAACGAAGGTTACAATACATAAATGAGACATTCCCGTTCAGCCGGTCACTACTACGTCACGTCACGACCAATACGACGTCTCCATTACTTCTTTCAGGGAACGAAGGTTACAATACATAACCGAGATATTGCCTTTCAGCCGGTCACTACTACGTCAACGAATTGGGATCACGCAAGGGAGACCAATTCGTCAGTCACGACCGATATGACGTCTCCGTTCCATCCTTCAGGGAACGAAGGTTACAATACATAACCGAGACATTGCCTTTCAGCCGGTCACTACTACGTCGACGAATTGGGATCACGTAAGGGAGACCAATTCATCAGTCACAACTGATGTGACGTCTCCATTCCCTCCTTCAGGGAACGAAGGTTACAATACATAACCAAGACATTCCCTTTCAGGGGTCACTACTACGTCACGTCGGTCGTGACCGAGGAGGGATCACGCAAGGGAGACCAATTCATCAGTCACGACCGATGTGACATATCCATTACTTCCTTCAGGGAACGAAGGTTACAATACATAACCGAGACATTGCCTTCCAGCCGGTCACTACTACGTCGACGAATTGGGATCACGTAAGGGAGACCAATTCATCAGTCACAACCGATGTGATGTCTCCATTCCCTCCTTCAGGGAACGAAGGTTACAATACATAACCGAGACATTGCCTTTCAGCCGGTCACTACTACGTCGACAAATTGGGAACATGCAAGGGAGACCAATTCGTCAGTCACGTCATATGACGTCTCCATTCCATCCTTCAGGGAACGAAGATTACAATACATAACTGCGACATTCCCTTTCAGCCGGTCACTACTATGTCACGTCGGTCGTGATCGAGGAATTGGGATCACGCAAGGGAGACCAATTCGACAGTCACGACCGATGTGACATCTCCATTACTTCCTTAAGGGAACAATACATAACCAAGACATTCCCTTTCAGTCGGTCACTGGTCTCCCTTGCGTGATCCCAATTCATTGGTCACGACCGACGTGACGTCTCCGTTCCCTCCTTTAGGGAACGAAGGTTACCATATGTAACTGAGACGTTTTCACTAAATACCTCTTGCTGCTGTAAAACATTAACCACGATGTGGTCATTTTACAATTTTAATGGTTTCTTTGTTGCATACTCAGTCACTCACCCAATAAAAGTCAGAATTGTGAGATAATGGACGGAAATGCAATTAAAAAAACACATCTGGTAGTTGTTCAAATTAAATGAGCATGCACTATCTATCACAAAGGTTAAAAATGCACTTATAAAAATGATGCAAATGATTAAAAAACAACTGTATGCCTTACTGGTACTCTTTTATTGGTTCATGGAGGCCTAAAATAAATAAAGCCATAAACAGAGATTTGTATTAGAAGAAATCGCATGCTTCTTGTATTTGCATGAAACATCAATTTATGAAGCCGTATTGTTTTACGCATTGCTTCCTCCCCAGCAAATCTTAGAAGAAGTCTACTCGAGTCTGTGGCAACACCATTTTCTTTATTCAGAGTACGATGTGTCAACATCCAGCATGACAAATATTGTACAAATTTCCACAATTTAAAAATGAAAACTCACCGCAACTTGTGATCTCACACATTTATAGTAAAATTAAAATGTCAACAAATTCATGCTGTATCGTACAAAAATAAATCAAACTCCAGTTCCACAGAGAGCACGATAGTTTATACAAAATCCTGTCTTCATTGATGATTAAACAAATCAACCTTGAAATGAAGAATTCCGGAATAAATAAACTCATGAATTCACAATAATTCATATGAAAAAACGCATTCTAATACGCGACTTACCGTAGGTAATTAGTCACATATGTCCTTTAAAAAAAAAATAATAATAATATTATGCACCACCAGTAAATGAGCAGCATGTTTGTGCTTAAATTCCCATTTCCCATGTACCGATGATGATAATCGATTCAAAAACCCATACTAGCTATTTCTCTATCTAAAGCATTACTATATTGGCAAAAAGCTGCAGATGTGATGCTGTGCATGAGTGATGGAGCCCTAAAAAAGGGCCGATTTGTACAATGGATGAGATTCAGTGAAGCACAAGCACCTTTGCGTTAGCTCTCAATAAGGTATTAACAAGGTTGCTACAGCTAATAGTACAATGGAAACCAGGGGTGCACGTAGTGCCGCGACACCCTCAAACTCTACCGATGACTCTAACCTCCGATCCCAGCGCAGTGGGAGATTTTCTTCTCAAAACGCTTTATTTTGATTGACTATACTCTTTTATGATTTTGTACAGTGATTAGACATAAAGTGCTGCTGGGGATTATTTCGTATGATATAGAACATACTCAACAAACTAGCATCATTATTTAAAAATGCACAATATTTCTTGTAAAGATATCGTCATCATTAATATTTCAATCCCTGTAATCTCTCGTCAAACCGTTGAACGTCTGTCATCGCGCCTTCCTCGTGCCACGGAGACACCCGGAGATTGCACATCGTCCGAAGGTGGGATAAGTGCAAATAGTCTTCTGGCACAAAAGTGGGGGCAAAAACCCTGTAGGTCCCGTTTTCATTGTCTATACTGTGTATATTCTTTACAAATTTCCTTCTGCATTATTTTCCGCACGGTACAAAGATCCAAGCATGGAAGCCAAGGTGTCCCTGCGCAGCAACAAAATGAAACTCATAGAGCATCGTCCGTCTCTAAACCTAATTTCCACTTCCCTTTAAAACATTTGTATTAAAAGATTTATATAAAAATCAATCATTTACATATAGTAAAAAGATTTTGTAGCTTCCACTGTTTACAAACATGAAATTGCATATACCCACCACATAGATTGCATCTCTTTTTTCTTTATATACACATGGTTTAGTCAAATATTGCTGAGACAGTTCCATTCAGGCTACTGTTATTTCAAGAATAGACCAAATGAAGACGTTGTTTGTGGCGCGATGTTGGAGCCGCTATTGCCGTTGCACTGATGCAGATTAAATGACGAAGCCACAAATAATCAAAGCGTTTCCTTTTGCGTGATCTGTGTTTTTAAAACCAGAGTTTTTTTGTTGTTTTTTTACACATTCTTATAATTGATAGTTAATATGATAATGTCTTCTTTCGATAGTCCACTTTAGACATTCTACTAACTACAAGTAACTTTGCAACAGCATGTCAACTAGCAGTCATTAGAGTATTAGTCGGTCTGCTTAATATCTGCTAATACTTTATTTTGATGCTAACCCAAACCAAGGGGGTAATCCAGCACCCGGGAAGCGTACCTTCCATAGGGGCAGCCATTGCTAACCAAGCCATCACCTGCTGTTAGCATTCCATTGACTCCCATTCATTTTGGCGTCACTATGACAGCGAATAACTTTACATCTGAGGCGTTTAAAGACTCCATTTGTCCATTGTTAAGTCTAAAGAAACACGACAATGTATAAAAGGCTCCATTACCTTGTATCTTACACTATCGCCCCGTAGAAGCCATTTTTGTAAAAAATAGGCTAACGATTGCGTCGTAACCATGCGACTCTCTGTCGCACAGTAGAGACATTACCTTATATACCCGTACAGACAGGAGGAGAAGCTCGCAGGCAATCTTTTACTGTCTATGAGGCAATCGGGGGGACGTGGAGGCATAAAGTCCGATAAAGTCAAGGGAGAAGCATGGGGAGAAGCCCATAGAGAGCCAAAAGCAACGGGACAAAATATTTCAACGTGATTCAGATTTCACTTTGCACAACTACTAGAGACAGGTTGCTCATGTCACATCTACGTCGTCAAGCTCAGTCTGAGGCTGCGCCATCAGCTCAGCCATCAGGAAGTGAGTGCTTCTAATTGACTTCACTTTTCCCCGTTGAAGTCTATGGGGTCGCCGTGTCTTTTACTGTCTATGACCCAAACCCACCATCTACTAATACTCTACTGAGAGTTAGTTGACTTGTAGTTGCAAATTTAGTTTGGTTAGGCTCTGTTTACACCTGGTATTAAAATGCGTTTTGGTTAATCAGATAACAGGTAGACAAGGGAGACGCATACCCGTTTAAACTTGGTGTTTTAATCCATCTCTATTGTCCACTTTCAATCACTTTTGTCCTGATTTATTTGAGGAGATGGTCTATGGGTAGGGAAATGAATGGGCTTTTTCATATCTTTTGATCTAATGGACGAAATAAGATCACGCAATTTGCATATGAATGTGACCGGAGACAACAGAAAAACATACAGAGAGCATCAGCATTTGTTTCTGCTTTGACAACCAAGCCAAACGCTGTGGGTGTGTGTTAGAAATCAGGAATGGTGAGAGAAATGCTTGGTATGTTTTTCATCTTCAAACCAAACTTTGGTCTCCAGCCGACAAAATGTTAAATCCCGTCTGGCTAATGTTTATGCATTAGGTCAGCAGGAGAAGAGTTGATGTCTTTTGTTGCTGATCGAACACATTCGACCACATGAGCGTCTACACTACAAAAGCAATCTGATCAAATGTGTTTTCTACTACCCCTGGAAGTGGTAAAAGTGGACAAACCATTTTAGACCCTGCTTACACCTGCATTTAGCGTCATCCACTTGTGATCCAATCGACCAAAACACATCTTAATACCAGGTGTAAACCGGGCCTTAGTTGACATGTAGTTGCAAAGTTACTTACAGTTAGTAGAATGTCTAAAGTGGACTATTGAAAAAGTGTAACCATTGATATTAATGATAAAAAGAAAGCATCTTTCAGTAGATCTTTCACTGAGCCAACCTCTGTGATTTTAACTCTCTATCTCAGCAAGCATCACAAAACTAATGTTCAGTAGTAGTTGCATTACTGTTGTATATTATACACTAAAAGGTGCATCAATGAGCAGCGAGAAGGATGATTCACGTTACAAAACTTACAAAATGTGAATGCTTTCAAAAACTATTTTGCAGATCATTCTTTTTTAAAGCAAGGCCAGAAAAATAAACCCAAAGAAAAATTATGTTTAGTCAGCATAACACTTTTTAAAAGAACATGAATTTAACACTCTTTGATAAACTACAACAGCAAAGCGTGAGGCATCCCATATGATTATTATTTTTTCTTTCTGAAAGTGTCTTTAGTCCCCTGTGTTCCTTCGTTTTAGGAAAGTGGCCCCTTCATTCTGAGATGCTAGACTTGAATGCCTTGTACTGCTTGTTTGATATTTTCTAGCAGGGCCTTGTTCTCTGCACTCTGATACTGATCTTGATTGCTGTACATGTCCGTTAGCGTGGTCACATATGCGTCAAAACTCTGTTCGCTCATTGGCTCCTGTGAAACACAGAGGAAAGCTCCTGTCAGATGAAATACAGTATGTGGAAGATGAAACAACACATGGATCTAGGTTGTACACTTTTGAGAATTTAGAAAAATTATATATATAAAAAGTTCCTGAATTGGAATTGAGGTGGCACATAGGATGGAGAATAAAAAATGGAATAAAATTAAAATAAATTAATGTAACTACTGTAAATGCAGTTTACCAGTATAAATAACCCTAAAACATATGGGCTGTTTCAAAATGGTGCCATTAGATTTAAATTTTAATGCACATTGTTTCATTTTTTATGAAGGGATATGATAACAATTTTTTGCTGCTATATGCAAAACAAAACTTTAATGGCTGTTAATTGCTTTGATTATAATAAATCTCACAACTCAATTCAAAACTGTCAGTCTACTCAGTTGAGGAATCTTCAAGGTTACTAATGATTTTACGTCAGAGAACTGACGAATTGGAAATTCGCCTGAGAGCCCAATCACCTTTGAGTGTAAACAAAACGTCTCGGGTTACGACCGTAACCCTTGTTCCCCGAGAAGGGAACAAGACACTGCGACGTCGAGTGACAACACTCTGGGAATGCCCTCAGCGTAGCGCAACTGAAGTATGAATGAAATCAAGCCAATCTGATTGGTGCTGCGTCATGACGTAGTAGATACCCGGCATACCCGGAAGATACAAAGGGACGCTGATGCATACACACAACAGCTTTGCGATGAAGCGAGCGCTCTGCCCGTGATAGGTATGGTGATGAGACGCAGTGTCTTGTTCCCTTCTCGGGGAACAAGGGTTACAGTCGTAACCCGAGACGTTCCCCTTTGAGGGAACTCGCACTGCGTCGTTGAGTGACAACACGAGATGCCAGAAAGGAGAGCCACTGAGGAGGCCATGCTCCTGGTGGAATGAGCCCTCACGGCCATAGGTGAAGGCAGATTGCACACCCTATAAGCTGCGGCTATAGCCTGGACGTCATGTGGGGAGGAGGTTGAAAAGCCTAAAGAACCAAAGACCGGGCCACCTGTGATGGCACCTTGGGTACATAGCCCGGTCTAGGGTGTAAGATGACCGTAACAGCCAAGGCCTGGAGATCTCCCACTCTCCTGAGAGAGGTAATAGCGAGGAGAAAGGCCACCATAAAGGTCAGGTTCTTTGGCTCAGCCGACTCCAGTAGCTCGAAGGGGGCCTCGGCCAACCCCTCGAGAACCACCGCCAGGTCCCAAGTTGGGACTCTGGAGCGAGCCGCAGGCCTCATCCTCCGAGCCCCACGGAGGAACTGTACAACCAGATGGTGCTTCCATCTGCTTCCAAGGGTCCATCACCAAGAGGTGCGTGGAAAGCCCCAATGGCAGCCACGTACACCGGCGGAGAAACCGGCGGAGAAACAATCTTGGAGGAACTCCAGCACTGAAGCCACTGGGCAGTTAACTGGGTCCACCTCACGTTCTCTACACCAAGTGGAGAACACATTCCACTTAAGGCTGTACAGTCTCCTGGTGGAAGGAGCCCTGAGCTGAGTAGGGTCTCGACCACATCTGCCGACAGGCCAGCCTCTAGGTACCTGGATCTGCCATGAAGGGCCGTGGAGGGCTCTCGCAAAGCGGCGAGACCTCTCGCAAAGTGGCCGTCCATGACCGCGCCCCAGCCAGCCAGTGAGGGAGGCATCTGTTGAAACGGCTTTCCGGCAACATGATGCTCCCAGCACTGGCCCTTGGGACAGGAATCAAGGTTTTCTCCATATGACGAGGGAACAAATGTGAGGGCGTGCGTGCGTGCGCGGGAAACCAGTGAGGCCCGAAACGTCTTGGACGGCGGGAACACAGCACTAATTTTCCGAAAGAGCTCCGGGGGGAAAACGACCTTGGTCGCTCCACCCCGGGGGGGACAGCTCTCAGCAGTCCGGCTGCAGCTAGGACAGCTTGGCGGAAGCCTTCTTTGCCTGAAGGACGGTCCTCAGATCGACCTTCGGCTCTGAAGGCTTACCACGAGAATGCTGCCTCCTTTGCCAATCTCCCTCGGGAGGAGCGCGGGAGGCGACACTCTCTTTTTGCACCTGCCGGTGCGAGGAGCTAGCAGACGGCCGAGAAGGTCAAGGAGACTTCCCCTAAGGAGCTGGACCGACGAGGGAGGTATTGCTGGAAATCCGCCGACTGTTTTTTCACCTCCTGAAACCTCTCGACGACGGTGTTTACCGCGCCGCCGAAGAGGCCAGAAGGCGAAATCGGGGAATCCATGAGAAAATGCTTTTCTCTCTCTTTCATCCCCAACAGATTCAACCAGAGATGTCTCTCCACACACACCAAACCAGCCATAGAGCGACCGATAGCGCGGGCCGTCTCTTTGGTGATGCAGAGAGACAAGTCGTGGCTTTCCATATAGGCCCTGCCCACCAGCGATGATGTGTCACGACATGGCTTGGTGGGCAGCACCGGGGCCTTAAGGGACGAAGCGGCCTCGGGAGAAAGATAGCTCGCGAGAGCTTCCTCCACCCAAGGCAGCGTCCCATAACCCGGCTCAGCCGCCCCCAGCACATTAGCAAAATCGAGCGCTGGGGGGTTGGAGAACCTGGCTGAATAGGGTTTAAAAATGAAAAATGGTAGGCCCCGGCGTGGAGGTTGAGACCTGCACCTAAAGAACCATTTATCCAGCTTACTGGGCGGCTGGATTTCAGGTTCTTCCCGTGGCCAGTCAATTCTCAACTTGGCCACAGCGCGGGTCAAAACCTCCACCAACTCCTCTTGAGCAGGTGAGTGAAGTGATGGCTCAGGCTCCACATCACCCGCCTCGATGCTCAGCACATCTGACTCCTCTGAGCCGCTTTGCGGGCTTCCACACGAGGCGGGAGAACATCAGAATCCTCAGACGAGGACAGGGAAGGTGCCTCAGCAGTCCCGTGTCCCGTTGAGAGATCCCTCTGCAGCGGCGGGCCCAGATCCACGGGGCTCATGGGCTTGGCCGGTCTCATCGAACACAGCCAGCCGCGAGCGCAACACCCTGAGCGGCAGCTTATCACACTCGGGAGCCGCCCTAGCATGCTGCACGCCCAGGCATTGCACACATAACAGGTGTGTGTCCGAGCCCGCAAGGAATCGCGGACACGGGTACACACACCTCTTAAAGTGTTGCTCGCTAGCCATCTTTCTTACAGAGTTTTTTTTGTTTTTTGTTTTTTACTGATATATTGGACAAACAACACCAAATAGACAGACAATATTTCACACAGTGCGCTCAGCTGAAGAGCAAAAGCTTTTGTGTGTATGCATCAGCGTCCCTTTGTATCTTCCGGGTATGCCGTCATCTACTACGTCATGACGCAGCACCAATCAGATTGACTTGATTTCATTCATACTTCAGATGCGCTACGCTGAGGGCGTTGAGTGTTGTCACTTGACGACGCAGTGTAAGTTCCCTCGAAGGGGGAACGAGAACGAGATTTGCATCAGTATATCACTACTGTATATGGAAGTGTGCAGTGGTCGCTCATTTAAATTTTGCGCTGAGGAGCCGTTGTCCCGACCATTCAGCTGTGTTAGAGTGATTGTGGCGACAGGATAGAACGTCTCTGTTCCCTCCTTCAGGGAACGGGGTTACATTAGTAACCTAGATGTTCCCCATCAGTCAGTCACGTTCAACTTCACGTCAGAAGTGAACTGACGAATTGGGATCCCTACCAAAATGCCACAATTGCTGCCCCTTCCGACAGGGCTTTAACACAGACAGAATCGATCAATGCTGCTCATTCTTACCCACACAATGAGACTATTGGATTACACTGGGAAAGCATGCTTATTCCAAGTGGAAAGGGGTGCTACGGAGGCCACATCCTGTGGAGTTTACACATATGTACTGACCATTAGGGCAGTGATACATATGGAAGCTCTCTGTGGTAGATCCAGCCTTGCTAGGGTGGAGTCAACGCTGACAGAAATGGTAAGACACAGGCTCGCCGACAGAGAAGCCATACCATGTAAGAATACAAATGTGGGATCACCAGTAGGGGAATCGCAACACATGGGCACCTAGACTAGCACAAGGG
This sequence comes from Romanogobio albipinnatus, assembly GCA_023566225.1. Taxonomy (NCBI): domain Eukaryota; kingdom Metazoa; phylum Chordata; class Actinopteri; order Cypriniformes; family Gobionidae; genus Romanogobio; species Romanogobio albipinnatus. The sequence goes on along the minus strand of CM042249.1, from coordinate 6,340,818 downwards.
CTGACCTTCTGGGCATACACACGAGTGCTAGGGTTCACCAGGTGGGGAATGGGCCTGCAAGTGAGACACCAAGTGGATCCCGTCACTTACTAGCTACTTGTATCCAGGACACAGGCTCTACACAGAGATTCTAAAACCTCACAAACAGACTATGGCATCCACAATCTAGTGGGACAACCTCTGCTTGGAGAAAGCCTTTCCATTCTGCTGGCCTCCATAACAGACAAAGAGCTGGTTTGAGGTCCTGAAGCTCTGTGTGCGGTCCATGTGTAAGTGCAAAGCACGAACAGGACAGAGCAAAGCAAGGGCTGGGTCTGCCTCCTCCAGGGGCAGCGCTTGCAGGTTCACCACCTGATCCCTGAAGGGGGTGGTGAAAACCTTGGGCACATATTCAGGCTGGGTTCTCAGGATTACGAATTCCAGGCACGATTCGTTGATCGTAAATGCCTGAAGGTCCCTGACCCTCTTGACAGAAGCGAACGCAGTCAGGAGCGTTGTCTTGAGAGACAGTATCTTAAGCTCTACTGACTTCAGCCACTCGAAGGGCACTCTCTGCAAGGCAGACAAGAACGAGGAGAGGTCCTAAGAGGGTACAAGGTGAAGGGGGAAGGATTCAACCTCATCTCACCCCTCAGAAACCTGATGATCAGGTTGTGCTTTCCCATAGACTTACCCTCTACTGCATCATCATGTGCTGCGATAATGGAAACATACACTTTCAGGCTGGAGGGAGACAGCCTACACTCTAAACCTTCTTGCAGGAAGTAAAGCAAAGTTCTGATCACCACTTCCAGGGGTCTTCTCAGTGAGAGGAACATCAATGAACAGGTTTCACTTAAAAGAGTAAGTGTGCCTTGTAGAAGGTGCTTTTGCTGAAGTGATAGTGTTTACCACCGATGGGGGAAGATCACTTAAAACCTCCGTGTCCAGTCCAGAGTCCACAGGTGGAGGTTCCAGAGGTCCAGACATGGGTGCCATCTCTGAGAAAGCAGGTCCTTCATCAGAGGGATTTGAAGGGAGGGGCTGTCGCGAGGAGCATCAGTTCTGGTAACCAGGTCCAGTTGGGCTAGCATGGCGCAACTAGCAAGACATGCTCCTTATCCTCCCTAACCTTACACAGTGTCTGTGCAAGCAGGCTCACTAGGGGAAACGCATACTTGGTTGGCCCCAAGGCCTCAGGACTCGGCTGCCATACTCTTTTAGTCATGCTGCAATGAATGCAGAGGAAATGCTCTTTTCAATGGCGAACACCACTGACACGTCGTCACACCAACACTCTTTGGAAAGCTTCTTCCGTGTTTGTAGAACACGCGCAGTAGATGATTACAGAGCAGAACTGACGAAACGCTCTGCTCCGAAGCAAAAGCTTAAATGCGTGAGCGCTGCACGCTTCCTTATATACTCACTTTGCAGCGCGTGGTTCACGGTGCAAATCTCGCTCACCAATGTCCATTGGCTTGTTTTGTTTACACTTGAAGGTGATTGGGCTGTCAGACCAGATCCCAATTCGTCAGTTCAAAATTTGACATAACATTGAACATGACTGACTGATAGAGAACGTGTTCTGCATATAAGGGACCAGATCAGCTTAATTTGTCAAAACAAAAATGTCAATTCACAGTTTTTATATAAATTATAGAGCTACAAACATCTTTATAGATAATGATTGTAGATAAAACTTTCCTTAAAGGAAATTAAAACTTTTTTTAAATGTGGAATCTGTGGTACTTTCATTCATTTATTCAGTGTAAAAGGAAATGTTTGGACTCATTTGCTAACATAAAAAAACTGCTGCATTATTAAATCAAAATTTGTTAGGATTAGTAACCTTGGACAACAAAACATTATTCAGATGGACATATCATGAATGCAAGATTAAATCATAAAGACTTTCACCATGAACAACACCAACTGCGCTTTGACAGTTTAAAATTGACTGATATATTCAAAGCTTACAAATATTCATATTTAGGGTGAGGGTAAGAGTTAAACTGTGGTCTTACTCTCTGATGCAACTGTAAACAGCTGTTGTGTCTAACTGGAGGCTCTTTGTGAAGTGATTTCTAAAGGAAAAAACAAAAGCGTATTAGCTTACAGTGTTCAACATGCTCAATACATAAAAGATCTGGCCACTTCTGTCTGAACACCCGATCTAAGACAATGTCCGGATAGTTTACCGATACATTTCTAGGACATGATGCCATTTGTGTCTCAATGACTTACTTTCTAAATGTTTTATCTAAATATTTGTATATGTCCATTCCCACTGTTTTATTTTATTAAGTGTTGTACACTTACATTGACCTCATCAAGCTCATCATTTCTCTGTATGCTCTGTTTTGCTAAGATGTTGACATTGAATAATGTGATGCTGTATGATATTTGGTATTTTTAGCCAGTTTGGCATAGACCTTTAACCCTATATTGTTTAACCAAAGATATTTGGAATGTAACAGGGAGAAACACCTATTTCATAAAACCCCTGAATGATACTACTAGAACTGCTATGCATTTAAATTCCAAACTTATTATGACTGGTTGAAAGCACTTTATTGTTGATGATAAATAACTGTTCATAATTTGCAAGGCTGTGAGATTGAGGGTCTGATAACAGTACTTTTTGTTTTAGTAGAGCTGGCCTTTTAAAGATGCTTTCAGCTCAAAGTGATGTTCCCTTGACTCTGGCAATAACAATACGTCAAATTCAGATTACACCAGTTGACCTTCACAACTTCTGACATATGGACTAGTTTAAAATGACCCGGTTGTGCCATATTGCTGAAGCACAGGCTAGTATGCTCAGTTTACTGAATGTGCGAAGAACTGCGGCCTCAAGCTAAAAAAGTTTGTTCTTGATTTTTCTAATTTAACAGATTAAAGCAATATGCTCTTTGTCCACGACCTGTCCAATGAGGATGGCGGCCGTTACAATCTGAGGTAGCTGGATATTAGCTAAACTGTTTATCAGTGAATGGCTGAGTTTGGCTAGCTCATGCAGAATAGATTCATTTGCTGTTCAATCACCTTGTTTTCTTCCTCTAAGGACTTCAGATTAGACTCCATTGTGGTAATCTGTGGGACATGAATCAGCAGACTTGTTAATTCTGTTGTGATCATAGCTTGACACCATATTGTTTAAACTAATGGCGCTTTTCCATTACCAGTACCAGCTCAACTCGACTCGACTCATCTCGGCTCGGCTTGCATTTCGCTCAGTTTTCCATTGCAGATAGTACCTCCAAAATAGTACCTGGTAGTCATAGCGACGCTGCAGGAAACTGCCGTGACGTAATCTTCTAAGCGACACACACCCGCTGACATACTTGATATACTTTTTTGTTCCTCGTTGCCCCATCAAGCTCTCGCTGGATCCTCTCTTCGGCAACCAAACAAAGGAAAGTCTGCACCTCCTCGTTTGACCACGGTGTATTCTTCCGAGTTGCCATAATAGTAATGGGTATATCACGCTGGCCAAACTATTTAAAAATGGCGGGGTTATTCAGGATACTCCGTCTGGCGCGTGCAATGATGACGCAGTGAATAGTGACGATTCTCTCTGACCAATCCGCAGTCTGCCGTGTTTTCACCTCACATTTTAGTATCGCGTCAGCTCGCTCGTGATACGAAAACAAGTATTTGGAGGCAGGTACAGGTACAACTCTTACACAGTGGAAAACCAAACAAAGGCAAGTCGATTCGAGATGGTACTGTGTCGTGGAAAAACGCCATAAGACTATAGTAAGCACACTGTGGGATTGAAATGTTTGATTTACACTGTAAGGCCTATTATACATTTTCTGTAACATTATAAATGTCTTTACTGCCACTTATGATCAGTTTAATGCATACTTGCTGAATAAAGTTATTACATTACAAACAAACAAACAAAAACAATAAAAAATGGCTTTTAAATAGTAGTGAATATATCACTATATATTTATATATACACACCGATCAGGCATAACATTATGACCACTGACAGCTGAAGTGAATAACAGTGATTATCTCTTCATCATGGCACCTGTTAGTGGGTGGGATATATTAGGCAGCAAGTGAACATTTTGTCCTGAAAGTTGATGCGTTAGAAGCAGGAAAAATGGGCAAGCGTAAGGATTTGAGCGAGTTTGACAAAGGCCAAATTGTGATGGCTAGACGACTGGGTCAGAGCATCTCCAAAACTGCAGCTCTTGTGGGGTGTTCCCGGTCTGCAGTGGTCAGTCTCTATCAAAAGGGGACCAAGGAAGGAACAGTGGCAAACCGGTGACAGGGTCATGGATGGCCAAGGCTCATTGATGCTCGTGGGGAGCGAAGGCTGGCCCGTGTGGTCCGATCAAACAGCCGAGCTACTGGAGCTCAAATTGTTAATGCTCAGAAGTTAATGCTGGTTCTGATAGAAAGGTGTCAGAATACACAGAGCATCTCAGTTTGTTGTGTATGGGGCGGCATAGCCGCAGACCAGTCAAGGTGCCCGTGCTGACCCCTGTCCACCGCCCAAAGCGGCAACAGTGGCACGTGAGCATCAGAACTGGACCACGGAGCAATGGAAGAAGGTGGCCTGGTCTGATGAATCACGTGGATGGCCGGGTGCATGTGTGTCGCTTACCTGGGGAACACATGGCACCAGGTGCACTATGGGAAGAAGGCAAGCCAGCGGAGGCAGTGATGCTTTGGGCAATGTTCTGCTGGGAAACCTTGGGTCCTGCCATCCATGTGGATGTTACTTTCACATGTACCGCCTACCTAAGCATTTATAATGATTAATCAGTCCATGCCTCAACGGGTCAGGGCTGTTTTGATAGCAAAAGGGGGACCCAACACAATATTAGTAAGGTGGACATAATGTTATACCTGACCGGTGTATATACAAATAGAATACAATCATACAAATATTATTTTACAATATTTATCTTTTTACTGTATTTTCAAAAATCACATGAATACAACCAGCACAAGAGACTTCCTTTAAAAACATTAACAAATTCATAATTATTTAAAACTTTTGACCACTAGTTCATACTCACATATAGAAATCATTCTATAAATACCCTCACCTGTGTTCTAAGTTTGATCATATCCGCCTCCACATGTGAATTTGATTCATGTAAATCGTTAATATCTTCATCCAGCTGTTTAACATCTGCATCACAGTCTAAACCTAGAGAGAGAACAGACAAACACCATGTATAGCAGAAAAAGCAAATACACACCTGCACATAAAAACACCATATCATTTCACACTATGCTTACTCTATAATTGTGCTCATATGTGTTCGCATAACCTCTTGGTTGGTTTGAATTATTTCCAGGCATTAAAAACCACTTATGTGCACAGACATTGCACTGTCACAAATTACATTTTTACTTGCATATTTTGGAGTTTAAGTGAGAAGTCTTGGTGACTGGTTTTGTTTTGAACTCTACAGTGTAATGTGAGATTTAAGACTTTATTATTATTATTATTTTTTACCATTGCTTGTTTGCTGTTTTATTGTGAGCATCTCCACTCCGGATAGTCGTGCTTTCTTCATTGCCGCTGTGGCACGTGGGCAACCAGAGAGACTGCAAAGATGACAGAAAGGAGAATGTGGAGCATGAAACATGGATTATTAACACTTTCCCATTAGTAGCATGTTGTTGTCAGCAGTTACCTACTACTAATGGCTTTTGTTGTTATTGTTGAAAGAAATGAATACTTTAATTGAGTACACATTACATTTATCAAAAGTGATAGTAAATACATTTATAATGTTACAAAAGATATGTATTTTAAATAAATGGTGTTCTTTTAACATTTCTATTCATCAAAGAATCCTGAAAAGATTTCTGAAGGATCATGTGACACTGTAGACTGGAGTAATGATGCTGAAAATTCAGATTTAATCACAGGAATAAATTACATTTTAAAATAGATTTAAATAGAAAACAGCTCTTTAATAATATTTCATAATATTATTTTTTTGTATTTTTGATCAAATAGTCTTCAGTGCAGATTTGAGCAGAAGAGACTTCTTTCAAAAACAAAGAAAATCTTACTGATCCCAAACTTTTTAACAGTATAATATATGGTATAAATAAATGAGAGTTTCTTATATTTTCCTAAAAAACATTTTTTTTTTGTCTCTGCATAAGTTGACAAACCTATAAGCATTATTTGTTGTCATTAATGTACCTGTTACACCCCAGACAGAGCAGCAGAGGGGACTCTCACCTAAATATTGACTAGACTCACCCTAAAAAATACAGTGTAGTATATATTATACAGTTACGGTCAGAATTATTGGCACCCCTGGTAAATACAATCAAACATGGCTGTAAAAATAAATCTGCATTGTTTATCCTTTTGATCTTTCAGTACAAAAATGCACAAAAATCTAACCTTTCAGTGAAGTAAAATAATTGAAAGTGGGGTGAAATCACATTATACATTTTTTTTTTCTTCTCCAAAACACGTTGGACACAATTATTGGCAACCCTAGAATTTTATGAGTAAATTATCTCTGAAGTATATTCCCATAAATATTTACATTTTTTAGCACACCAGGGTCACTAGGAGCATGAAACTGTCCAGTCATGACTTCCTGTTCCACAGGAGTATAAATATGAGGAAACACAAAGTCCAAATTCCCTTAATCATTCATCACAATGAGTAAAACCACAGAATATAGTTCTGATGTGCAGCAAGATTGTTGAGCTTCAAAGTGGCTGTAGGAAAATAGCTAAAGCATTGAAAATCCCCATTCCCACCATCAGTTCCAATCAACTAAAGATGTTCTGAATCTGCCTGGAAGAGGACGTGTGTCTATATCGTCCTAATGCACAAGAGGAGGAGAGTTTGAGTGGACAAAGACTCGCCAAGATCACAGATGGAGAATCGCAGAGATTAGTTGAGGATCGGGGTCAGAAAGACTAAAATAAATGATCAATCAACCCCTACATCATTACATGTTGTTTGGGAGGGTTTCAAGAAAAAAACATCCACGCTCATCCAGAAACAAACTCCAGTATATTCCCACATGACTGGACCTTCAGACGGGACCTTGTTCTGTGGTCAGATGAAACTATAAAACGACACCAGATGGGTTTGGTGCAAACAAGGATAAAAAAGTCCTCCATGTCCACGATTAAATATACGGCTGGATCTTTAATGTTGTGGACCTATTTTTTTTTGGTGGAGGTCCTGGACAAATTGTATCATGGATTCTAGCAAATACCAACAGATAAAAAATCCCTCTGCTAGAAATCTTATAATGGGCCATGGTTGGATCTTCCATCAGGACAACGATCCAAAACAAACATCAAAATCAACACAAAAATGTTAGCCTGGTCGTACCAGACTCTCGTACATTTTATTTGTACAGAGAGTCTGGCCACTCTCCATTGACAAGCGTTTACTTCCTTGAAGGCGGTACTCTGTTGAAGTTTAAAACTATTGGATCTGCCCAGAGCCACTCTGGATCTGCCATAACCAATCGCTAACGTTTGGTCGTGATGTATGTCATCTCAAACTAGCACACAACGTCATCGCTCTCAGCCACTCCCTCTGTTCGCTGATTGGACCGGTTAAAATTTGACCAGAGAAAACCAGGGAATATACCGCAGTCCCAGACGGAGTACTGAAGGAAAATGAAAATTGACCGGAAGTATGTAGGAGGGCGGAGCAAGGCCACAAAATGTGTCCCTGAGCACAAAATGAAGCTTCTGCCATGGCCGTCCCAGTCCCCTGACCTGAACCCTATAGAGAATGAGTGATGAACTGAAGAGAAGAGTTGGGAATCTGAAGGATCTGGAGAGATTCTGTATGGAGGAATGATCTCTGATCTCTAAACTCATCAGGCATTATAAGAGAAGACTCAGAGCTGTTATCTTGGGAAAAGGAGGTTGCAAAAAGTATTTAATAAAAGGCTGCCAATAATTATGGCCAATGTGTTTTTGGAAAAACATTTATTTCATAATGTGATCAACCCCCCAGTTTCAATTCTTTTACTTCAATGAAAGGTTAGATTTGTGCAAAATTTTTGACTGAAAGATCAAAAGGATAAACAATGCAGATTATTTTTACAACCATCTTTGTTCATATTTACCAGGGGGGTAATAATTCTGACCACAACTGTATATAGCAGGGGTTCTTAACTCTGGCCCTCGAGGTCCACTTTCCTTTACAGTTCAGCTCCAACCTTAATCAAACACACCTGAACAAGCTAATCAAGGTCTTCAGGATTACCAGAAGCCTACAGAAAGGTGAGTTTGATCAAGGGCCCTGTCCCAAATGGCACCCTAAACCCTGCACTTTCACAACGTAATGCCGCTTTAACTGCCAGTGCGGGCTTGGCAGAAGTGCACATCGAGGGCACATATCGACCTCAAAGGGGGCGCTCACGAGCACAGTTCTGAGACCTAAAATGACAAATGGGACACCCTGCGGTCTCGTGGACTTAATGGACAAGCGCACACAGCGGCCATTGTAACTCTACAAGACCTAAAGTGCACATGAAGTGTGCCATTTGGGACAGGACCAAGGTTGGAGCTAAACCCTCTAGGAAAGTGGACCTAGAGGGCCAACAACTTCCTGTGTCATGGCGAAACATCAAAATTTGTGAGGCCACCACGGACACGACCTTCAGCACCCTTCAGAGAAAACTCAAGATCTTCGCAATTTAACTTCGCAAAGGCCTTTAGATTAGACTGACCAAATATGATGTTGATCTGAATAAATCTCTAGGAGGAATTTGTTAAAGTACAACGTCTGGCAATGGCAAAAAACTGCACCAATTTAGGAAAGAAAATTCAAAATATCTCACTTCCTGTTGGTTTTTCAGATTTGACGCCCAGGGTCTTTTTTTGTAGGTATTGGGCTGTTGAATGCGTCTATCGAATTTTCTTACTCATATATGAAACGTAGCTCGAATGGCACTTAGTTGAAATTTTGTAGGTGGCGCTATCGAGACATTTTGTCACGCCTAATTCTGAAACCCATATCTGATGTACATTTTCACCACTTCTGATGCGTGTGCAAAGTTTCATGAGTTTTCGAGCATGTTTAGGCCCTCAAAAATGCAATTCACTTGGGATAAGAAGAATGATGGGCTGAGCAATTACAATACGGTCCTCACACATCAGGCCCTAAATATCTGATTTCCTGTTGTTCGGAGCTAATGACTGTAAATTAGAAAGTTGTCCAGCTCAAAGAGCACAATATATATACTGAATTTGGTGACTGTAGATAAAACGAACCCCCCCACTTTTGTCAAAAGATAGCGCTACTTTAATCAAAAGATGGTGCTACTGAGCCCCTGAACCACGCCCGTTTTTAAGACTTTGCCCATATCGACTGGATAGAATGTCTGATGTGTGTGTCGAGTTTCATGTAATTTGAAACATTGTAATAGTCTCAAAAGCATCGAAAAAGAAAATTATAGTTTGATGTGTTGCCATGGCAACAATATTTAGATTATCAAGAAGTGCTTACCAGGTTTACATCTGCTATGTTTTGACATCATACTGATGAAGTTTGAAGTAAATCGTGTGAAAATAAGATGATGATTTCAAAGCATTTTGAAAATGACACACTTCCTGCTGCCAGTTGGTGGCGCTATAACTTTCACTCTTAATAGTCATATCCATGTGATCGGCCTCTTAAAACGAAAACACAGCTGAAGTTTCATCCAAATCAGTCAATGTTTGCAGAATTTATAACACACTTACTGTTTCACTTTTGTCGCCATAAATTTGTCTCCTTGCCACGGCCAAACCATTCGAGATATCAAAAATCCACTCGCAATTTAGCATCCTCAATGCCTTGACCTCATGCTGACCGAGTTTGACACTGATTGGGTGAATCTCCTAGGAGGAGTATATCAAATTCCAGAGCATGCGTTTTCCGAACAACCCATACGAACTCACTTCCTGTTGGGCTGACGTATAACACAGAGCACAAAAGTTGTTCGGCTAGATGAGTTCCATATGTGTACCGAGTTTCATACATGTACGTGCAAGTGTGTTTGATATATGGACCAAGTTTTCAGACCCCACTTAAGGGGGCGCTGTTGAGCCCCTCTGCCACACCCGGGTACCAACTTTGGTCCGGCCCTGATGGCCGCAGATTCTGATGTGTGTGCAACGTTTCAAGAGTTTTCGAGCATGGTAAGGGCCCCAAAAGTGCCAGTGAAGTCGAAAAAACAAAATTGTTTAATAACTCAATGTCTGATTTCAAAACGGTTTTCAGAGGATGAATTTTGAGTTTGTAAGCTTTCAAATTATACCTAATTTATGATAATTACTTAAATATATGATACGAAAAAAAGGGGGATCAAAAAAAGAGCACCAGGCACCCCACCTGTGGACCTCATGCACTGATATTATAAAAGAGTTTGATTTCATGCAGCACTGTACAGACCAATCAGCATCTGATTTGAAGCCGTGCATGTTGATCATAAAATTAACCTATTTTTTATTTTATTTTTTCTAAGTACCTACAGTATTTTTACAATGGTTTTGGCCAATTGGTTTTGTAACAGTAAAAAGGTCTCAGGTTACGACTGTAACCATGGTTCCATGAGAAGGGGACTAAGACACTGCATCTTGATTTGATGCTATACGCCATCAGTGTGACTGGTGTCTGAAGCATGTGTGTGATGACAATTTCATAATTTTCCGATGATAGTCTATGACATCAATACCAGAGTGGCCGTAAGTATAAGAGGGCGCCTGCAATGTACATCATTAACTTCTTTGTCTTAAGGAAATGTGTTTGCAGGCCTGGAGCATTGCAACGAGACACAGTGTCTCGTTCTCCTTCTCAGGGAACCATGGTTAGAACTCAACACTGCATCTTGGATTGACACTATGGGGAACAAATACACTCTACGCTATGCTGAGGGAATACCTGCTTCAGTAGCTGTGCCTATGCACAACCATAATGGGCATATCATAATTTGACCCTATGGACTTACTTAGCCAGAGACAGATGCATCAATCATTCTGAGCGCATCCTAAGACCCATAGAGGCTGTCTAATAGTAGTATTCCCTCGACCATTACCCAAGCTTCTGTGCTCTATGGCAGGGGTGTCCAAAGTCGGTCCTGGAGGGCCACTGTCCTGCAGAGTTCAAATGGGAGAAAAGACCCTTCTTCATAAACCACCATTGGAGAGTGTGTCTCTCTACTTTAGCTCACTTTGCCCAACCCCGAGTTAAATTATCTAATTTAACAACAAATCCGGCTAACTCAGATTGCTCTCTCCTTAAGGGCTATTCAATCAGTTACCAAAGGGAGCCTAGGTCACTTAAGGCTACCACCCTTGGAATCAAACCATATACTAAAAATTTGTGTGATGAAGTAATGAAAACTGGAGTTAGTCCATATTTCTCGTTACCTGGTTCCAACAGCCTAAGTGCTTCCTTAGTTAAATACCCAAATCTGTTTGGGGAAGAAATTTAGTAGCTCTACCATCAACCTGTGCCAGACCTGTCAGAAGGTGGTTCATAATAAAATCAAAGTTCTCAAAATCATCAGTCCAGCCTCGGGGTACAACCGCTTGTACCCCACACACACCCTTATTTGATCTTGTGTGCCAAATAGTTTCTTATTATTTACTTCCCTCAATCTTGTTGTTTCCTTCTAGAGTTCTGCCTCCTCTGTTTTCTACTTCTCGGAGGTACATGAGTGGCCATGCTCTCCCTCTGGCCCTGCCTCCAGACCTCAGACTGTAACAGACCAGGACACCCAGAGGTCCAGGGCAGAAATTTTGATTGGCCCGGGATGTACTCGATGAAAGTCGCTGATTGTGCCCTTGCCTCTGTAAACTTCCCAACCATTGTCATTGCCTTGAAGAAATGCTTGTTTAGCCTTCACAATGTGCTAATGCGCTGATAGCTTTCACAATGCGCTAATACAAACAAACAGCTTCCAAAGATAAAAAAGCTGATGATGTACATTGCAGGAGACCTCTTGTACTCCAGACTGTTGTTGGCCAATGAAATTGTCAGGTTTTCACACATCAGACACTGGACGCGCTGATGGTGTTCCCATAGCGTCAATCCAAGATGCAGTGTTGAGTTCCACTACGAAAGAGAATCTTGCTTCATGTAATCTTAATGTTATATTTTGTTGTATTCATCAAAATAAAACTGACAAAAAATATTGACCCTACTTTATCAGTTTTTAGCTTAAATAACTTTTAGGCAAATAATTTCCTATGCAAATAAAGAAGCACCTTCTGTGGGTCAAGAAACTGCCGCTGACATGTCCAGAGCCATCACAGCCCGGAGTGGGACACGACATGCCGTCTGTCTTCCCAGCCTTCCATGTGAACTGGGAGCCATTGATGTAGCCGTCCTTCTGCCGTTTGGCCGCTAGAGGGCAGCCTGATGCGCTGCGGTGGGACGCATATTTACCCGTTATGTGACCTTGGCCATCACAGCCTGGCACCGGACACCTGCAAACACAAACAAACCCCTGTTTCACTGTACTGGGATCTCTTTCAGATAAGGTAAATCAATGTTATTTTGCTGTACAGTAGTAACTAAAACACAAGTTGGCACCAGGGTTATTAACTAAAAAAAAAAAAAAAGAATTGTTACTGATTTCTCAATTAATCACCCCTTTAATGTAAGTTAATACATTAACTAAAGTTAACTAATGAAACCTTATTGTACCTTAAGTGTTACCTGCTCTTATTAGTTTAACTTTCTGATTTATTTATATTAATGTTAAACATGGGTTACTACTGAACAAACTGAGCTGGTAAGCACAACTTTCTGGCAATGACTATATTTGACATATTAACATCCAGGAATGGAAATAATTATTGTTTTTCTGTCATTTTACATCAGGCGGAGCTCTTGGAGTCCTTCACTGGAGTTTAAAGGTAGTACCTGATCGGCTCCTGGTCCTCCTTGTCCTCTTTACTGTGTGTCATCTTTATCCCAGTCTTCCGAGCACGTGGACATCCTGACAAACTGGAGAAAATCAAGCTGTTGTTACTTCAGCTCTTGTGAAAAAGAAGTACACTTTAGCATGCATTTAAAATGAGTACTTATTATAATAATATAAATAAGTGTAGAATGACAATAGATTATTAAAACAATGATTTAAAATGTATTTTAAGCACTTTTTAAAAGTGTACTTAAGTGTGTTAAGAAACATAGTTATGAAAGTGTACTGTAAGTACATGCAAGTGGTCTTTTCGTCTCATTAATATTAATATATTTTTTTTATTACGATACACTTAAAGCTGCTGTCCGTAACTTTTTTTGTGTTCAAGATTTACTAAATTTATATAATGAGAATGTACAACATGAATCCATTTTCCAAACCGTGTTTGTGTCTTACCCTGAATCATTATGGTACACTTATAATAAGTGTTTATATTGGGACTATTTCAGACCGGTCTGGTAGGAACCGCTGCGGAGGAGCACAGTCCCTGCGTGACTCGCCAAAGACGTAAACAGAGAGAAGTAGCTCCGGCTGAAATGTTCTTCCGCAAGATGCACGCAGTTCTGTTTATTAACGGCTAGAGCGCAAAAAGTTACGGACTGCAGCTTTAAGTGAACTTCTTTCACATGGAAGTGTGTTCACATTACCTTCTGTGTGAAGCGTAGTTGCCAGTGATATGTCCCGAGCCATCACAGCCCGGGGTCGTGCACCTGGGACAGAAATACACCCTGTTACTGCCCAGCATGCACAAGAACAGCCCTGACGTTACATTATCAGTGTAAAACCAGCATTAACTCCCACAACAGCCTTTCTACAGCAAAACTCCTGAAGGAAAATTGAAACGAAGGAAAGAAGCTTCACAGCATCACTCATTGAGTCACAAGAAAACAAATAGAGCCTAATAATCTGATACAAAACAATGAGCTCACAAGGGATAGTTTACCCAAAAATGAAAACAGAATATTGAAATGAGTTACAAGGAGTAACCCTTGACGCATGCGTATTGACGAACGCAGAAGCACAGAGGATAGAGCAAAACAAAACACTGGTCATGAATTAGAGTCTAAAACAAGATTTTTTAAACAGAAATGGATTTCGATATAAGAGAAGAGGGACTTGAGTTTGTTGCCCAGCCCTATCCGCAAGAGGCGTCAAAGCTTGCAATGTTTCTATACATTGCGTCAGGCCATAAGTCGAATTGTGTACGAATTGTCTGCTAAATGCATAAATGTGAACGGCTTTCCTCCGGAAGTTAGTTATTTTAGTCTATAAACTTTTAAATATGGATATTTTTCTTACTCAAATGCTCCACTTCGCTTCAGAAGGCCTTTATTAACCTCCCGGAGACGCGTGGGGCAGTTATATGATGGATAGATGCACTTGTATGGACTTCATAAACAACACAACAATTCACTGCCATTATAAAGCTTGGAAGAGCCAGGACCTTTTAATATAACCAGAGGCGCTGGAAGTCAGTCACAGCTGGGGGTGCTGAGAGAAAGTCAGTCTATATAGTGACGTCACACTAAAAGCTCTATTCTAAGCGATATTCTTTTTTTTAAATTAATTTGAATGGCCCAGATAATTTAGATTTAAGTTATTGACAATATTTTATACTCAATTTTGAACGTTGTAAACTACAACAGGCGGCAAACTTGAATACTAACACACTTTGTCGAAGCAGCCACAGCAGCAAACAACACTGAACTAATGCATAAAAACGGCAAATGCATGGATGCGGGTGAGAGATGTGACTCACGTCCAGGTTATTATAGTTTATACGAATGACAGTTCTGATACAAGCACTTCATACTGTACAGATCACAAATGACGGAGGCGGAGTTGACGGAGTCGCCAGCGGTTGAGTTGGACACGGAGTTGGTGGCAGTTGAATCATCCACGCTCGTCCTTGAAACGTTTATTTTTTTAGGGTTTTTAAAAAACTCAGAAATTCTCTTTTGCGACATGCTTAAATTCACACAGCGCTCCGTGTGTCTAACTGAAATTACGTCCCTCATTCACGTTGCACGGCAACGATAGTCTACATTTGATTGGTTAATACACATCTTGATTTTATTTGAATAAATTCAACTCAACTCAACTCAAACATATATCTGCACAGTCTCCTTTCATAGAAAAATCTCATATATTCCAGTATAAATATACAGTATATAATAATAATATATATATATATTTTTTTCCAGCAGTTAAACAGTAGCCCACAGACAGGGGATGCTGCAGCACCCTCAGCACCCCCACTTCCAGCGCCACTGAATATAACTCAGATTGTATTCATCTAAAAGAAGAATGTCATATACACCTAGGATTGCTTGAGGGTGAGTAAATCATGGGCTAATTTTCATTTTTGGGTGAACTATCCCTTTAAACACTGTCTATGCACTGTCACATTCCTGCTGTAAGCTTCTTTATAACTATCCTGAGTGGTTTTAACACACATTCCGTTCGAGTCATTGTATGTCATCAAATCAAACTCACAGAAAGCAAGTCAATTCTCAGGAGCTTCTGTAAGTTCTAAGAAAACTTTCATAAATAATATGTTCAAAGCTTCAATCCTTGCCATCTACCTCAGAACAGCACATGTGCTAAAATATTAAGAGAAACTCTCTTGGATGTCTGGGCATGTGTCATTCTCAGGACACCGTGTGTCCCTGTGACTTATTATTTGAATACTATTACTATGCGTGATATTACTTCATAGTGGCACGTTACACTGGTGAAATAGCATGACAGACTGGTTTATTTCCAGCCACTCCGAGAACACAGGAATACGCAGGAGAAAACACAAACTAGACTTCAACATATAAGAGAACCAACAACTATGAACTGAAACACAGGGATATAAATACAAAGAACAAACAAAGGGATCTAGGTGAACAGAATCTAATCAATGATTAACCATAGGAACAAACTAGAGAGTGATTGAGTAACTAAGGGAACTAATTATGAACACAGACAAACGGGAACAGAGCAGATAGAGTGAAAACAAAACCATAACAGGATATACACGTTACACAGATTTTGTTCAATCAAAAGAAAATGGTGCTTTGAAGAACTTTTCATTGGAATATACACCGATCAGGCATAACATTATGACCGGTGAAGTGAATAACACCGATGATCTCTTCATCACCTGTTAGTGGGTGGGATATATTAGGCAGCAAGTGAACATTTTGTCCTCAAAGTTTATGTGTTAGAAGCAGGAAAAATGGGCAAGCGTAAGGATTTGAGCGAATTTGACAAGGACTAAATTGTGATGGCTAGACGACTGGGTCAGAGCATCTCCAAAACTGCAGCTCTTGTGGGGTGTTCCTGGTCTGCAGTGGTCAGTCTCTATCAAAAGTGCTCCAAGGAAGGAACAGTGGTGAACCGGCGACAGGGTCATGGGCGGCCAAGGCTCATTGATGCTCGTGGGGAGCGAAGGCTGGCCCGTGTGGTCCGATCAAACAGACGAGCTACTGGAGTTCAAATTGCTCAAGAAGTTAATGCAGGTTCTGATAGAAAGGTGTCAGAATACACAGTGCATCAGTTTGTTGTGTATGGGGCGGCATAGCCGCAGACCATGCTGACCCCTGTCCAACGCCAAAAGCGGCAACAGTGGCACGTGAGCATCTGAACTGGACCACGGAGCAATGGAAGAAGGTGGCCTGGTCTGATGAATCACGTGGATGGCCGGGTGTGTGTGCGTCGCTTACCTGGGGAACACATGGCAACAGGATGCACTATGGGAAGAAGGCGTGGCGGCGGAGGCAGTGATGCTTTGGGCAATGTTCTGCTGGGAAACCTTGGGTCCTGCCATCCATGTGGATGTTACTTTGACACGTACCACCTACCTAAGCATTGTTGCATACCATGTACACCCTTTCATGGAAATGGTATTCCCTGGTGGCTGTGGCTCTTTCAGCAGATAATGCACCGCCACAAAGCACAAATGGTTCAGGAATGGTTTGAGGAGCTCAACAATGAGTTTGAGGTGTTGACTTGGCCTCCAAATTCCCCAGATCTCAATCCAATCGAGCATCTGTGGGATGTGCTGAACAAACAAGTCCGATTCATGGAGGCACCACCTCGCAACTTACAGGACTTAAAGGATCTGCTGCTAACATCTTGGTGCCAGATACCACAGCACACCTTTCAGGGGTCTAGTGGAGTCCATGCCTCGATGGGTCAGGCTGTTTTGGCAGCCAAAGGGAGACCAACACAATATTAGTAATGAAGAGGGTCATAATGTTATGCCTGCTTGGTGTATACACTCACCTAAAGGATTATTAGGAACACCTGTTCAATTTCTCATTAATGCAATTATCTAATCAACCAATCACATGGCAGTTGCTTCAATGCATTTAGGGGTGTGGTCCTGGTCAAGACAATCTCCTGAACTCCAAACTGAATGTCAGAATGGGAAAGAAAGGTGATTTAAGCAATTTTGAGCGTGGCATGGTTGTTGGTGCCAGACGGGCCGGAGTATATTCTGAGTATTTCACAATCTGCTCAGTTACTGGGATTTTCACACACAACCATTTCTAGGGTTTACAAAGAATGGTGTGAAAAGGGAAAAACATCCAGTATGCGGCAGTCCTGTGGGCGAAAATGCCTTGTTGATGCTAGAGGTCAGAGGAGAATGGGCCGACTGATTCAAGCTGATAGAAGAGCAACTTTGACTGAAATAACCACTCGTTACAACCGAGGTATGCAGCAAAGCATTTGTGAAGCCCCAACACGCACAACCTTGAGGCGGATGGGCTACAACAGCAGAAGACCCCACCGGGTACCACTCATCTCCACTACAATTAGGAAAAAGAGGCTACAATTTGCACAAGCTGGAAAAATGTTGCCTGGTCTGATGAGTCTCGATTTCTGTTGAGACATTCAGATGGTAGAGTCAGAATTTGGTGTAAACAGAATGAGAACATGGATCCATCATGCCTTGTTACCACTGTGCAGGCTGGTGGTGGTGGTGTAATGGTGTGGGGGATGTTTTCTTGGCACACTTTAGGCCCCTTCGTGCCAATTAGGCATCGTTTAAATGCCACGGCCTACCTGAGCATTGTTTCTGACCATGTCCATCCCTTTATGACCACCATGTCCCCATCCTCTGATGGCTACTTCCAGCAGGATAATGCACCATGTCACAAAGCTCGAATCATTTCAAATTGGTTTCTTGAACATGACAATGAGTTCACTGTACTAAAATGGCCCCCACAGTCACCAGATCTCAACCCAATAGAGCATCTTTGGGATGTGGTGGAACGGGAGCTTCGTGCCCTGGATGTGCATCCCACAAATCTCCATCAACTGCAAGATGCTATCCTATCAATATGGGCCAACATTTCTAAAGAATGCTTTCAGCACCTTGTTGAATCAATGCCACGTAGAATTGAAGGCGAAAGGGGGTCAAACACAGTATTAGTATGGTGTTCCTAATAATCCTGAGTGAGTGTATATATATAATGGAATATAAAATCCACTTAAAATTTGGATGTTTATTTTCAAATATTCTTTTACTGTGATGGATATGCTTCTGCACCTTCAGTTCGACCCTGTTATACTGTGCCATTTCCCCCATAAAAACAATGGGTTGATCTTTATGACATCATATGAGAGAGTGACATCATCAAAGTCTTTTTGACCACATGCTTTAAGAGATAAGTTTCTCTTACAGTCTTGATCTGTATTTACACTTATGTTTACACTTATAATAACCTTATCAGCACTTGTGAAAAAGAAGTGAACATAATTGTACTGAATGAGAACTTCAAATCTTAAAAGTAAAAACTATACTTTCAGATATATAATATAATGTTACTGAAATAAAAGGCCACTTAAATGTACTTAAATGGCTAATTTCTGACCAGTATGGTTCAGTACAGTACAGGATAGTATGATTCTGGACCGTAAATCCTGATCCGGCTTGTGTTTCCACCGATAACAGTACGCTTATGATAGGCGTGGTGTAGTGATCAACATCATTCTCGCGCAAATAAGAAAGTGACACGATAAACAACAACAGACGACATTCAGCAGATCTTGTTCTTGCTTCTCGGCATGTGACTAACAAGAAGAAGATACGCTTTGTTTGAGCCAAGGTTGCAAGAAAAACACAGCCGAAAAAGCACGCGCCAGTGACAATTCACTGTCAACCAATCAATGCTCTGCAGTGATTCTACCCTTTAGTCCACCCTTTAGTACCGGACTACTGTGTTAGGCAAAAACTGCATACTGTACTGAACCGTATTGGAAACAAGCCAAAATAGAGTACACTTTCATGACTGTTTCGTAACACACTTAAGTACACTTTTAAAGTACATTTTAAATAATTGTTTTAAAAATCTATTGTCATGCAATTGTCTATGGTGGCCACTGATGCTTTGGGTCTGATGTGTGAAAACATTAACTTTTAGAGTACAATGACATTACATTTTCAGACACAAATGGCACTGAGTCTGAGCCGTGTCTGTGCTATACAGTTTGATACTTACTTGAGTTCTTGTGAGTTGGTGGCCATCATACTCCGGATGCTTTTATCTGCCAAAGGACAACCTGAAAGACTAAAAGATTGCATATTCAGATGTAAGTCAAACTGATGGTCAGACATGCTACTAATACTAAAAAACAAACACACACACACACACACACACACACACACACACACACACACACACACACACACACACACACACACACACACACACACACAGACATAATCCACTCAAAAAGGACTGCAAATGCAATAAAGCCATGGTGCATCTGCTCTGTATTTTGTAACCCCTTAAAGCCTTTTAATGGTTTTTATTCTCTGGAAATTAGCACTTGTCCCAGGATATCTGGTGAAATACTCAAAGGGTTAACATGGAGAGGCAGTCTGATAACTTTCCGACAGCATAGTTGAAGTAAGCTGAAAACAATAAATTCACTGGACTGAATCCACCATTAGAAAATGGAGTCACACCTTCTATGTGAGGCGTAATTACCGGTTACGTAACCACTCCCATCACACCCTGGTGTTGGACATCTGTCTCCAGAAAAAATAGACAGAATGAAAAGCCAAAATCCAAAACATAATAAAGGAAACAAAATATTATATTACCAAAAAGTTAAAGAAAAAGTCTGGCAACACTTCAATCTAGTCCCCACATGAGCATTACAACACCTTTGTGTGCATTACAGGGGTACATATTATAAACATTAAAAGACCTGAAATGTTTTTTATTAGGGCTGCCAATTTAATTATATATTTATATCAGATAAATTATGTGTTAATTAATTAATTAAATAAATCGTAACTGACAAAAACATGAAGATGCTAGAATTGCTCCAATAGGGGAAAAATTCCTTATGATATTTTTAACCAAAATCTTTCATTTTCAATCACAGTAAGGAACGGCATCTCATTATAGTAATTCTGGCTGAAATCAGAGATGCTACTAAAGAAAATTAAAACCATACCCTAAATTTCTCAACATTGTTGGATAAATGACTACTAATTATATTTGGAAAAGGTTAAACTCACACCAGACTCTTTGACAACCGGCTATTTTTCACTTAGAACAACTGATCGTTTCTTCATCTATGCTTTCTGAGGATTGTTTACACTAGCTTACAAGAAAACTGGACATTGTCTAAATTCCTTGAGAACGGAACAAAAACTAACAGAAAACAGGCTCAATATATACCAACAAAAACCAATGAAAGAAACAGGTGTCAATAAATGCCAACAGAGGACACGAACAGAACAAAATGATACTATAAAAACCCGACTAAGAGTCCAAATAAAACTCACATAATGTGACATTACCAACAATCTAACAGAGGAAGGTGTGGAGGGGGCTTCGGAGGAGGACGCAGAGCTAGTAGAAAGGACTACCGAGGGAGAGGAAGGAGCCAGGGAGGGGATGACGGCGGTAGGAGCGAGGGAGAGACCCCCAACAGAAACACCAGGATGCAGGCCCATGGAAGAAATGAAGGAGAGAGGAGCCAGGGCAGAGCCTGGAGCCTGACCGACTGAGGTGAGGCCAGACCTGGTGGAGACCCATGTGGAGCTGAAGAGATGAAGACTCTGGACTGGAGGACTGAGGCTGAACCGCAGGCTTGCGGGACTAAGGTGGGGATGGAGGGAAGGAAGAGCCCGTTGGAGCCAAAAGGGTGGAGGGACCTGGCGTAGCTGGAGGACCGGATTTCTGTGGCACAACCAGGGTGATAACTGACCAAGATGGAGCCAGAGGGATGAGGGAGCCTGGTGGAGCCTGAGGGATAACGGACCACAGTGGCACAGAGGGAGTGTCCAAGGTGCAGCCGATGGATCGACAAGCTGAGAGTCCAGGGCTCAGAGGCCTGAGGTGAAGCCAGGGGATCTACACAACAAGGCAGAGCTGGAGACCTGAAAGCCAAGCAAAACAGACTTGGTGCTGGGCGGAAGCATCAGCAACGAAGGATGACAAATGAGACTTTGTGCCAAAAGACGAAGGAGACTTGGAACTGGCCGACGAACCACTGCACCTTGTCAAAACTAGCTCGGCCTCCGGAGATGAACGTAGCCACAGGATGTAAGTGCCGGCTCATGCACCTGTTCAGACTTGGATCTCTGTGGCTTTGGGTCTGCGTTGGGCTCTGGATTTTGATCCCTGTTGAGTTGGGTCTCTGTTTTTCACTGCCGGCTCTTGCTACATTGGGGCAGTGGCTGCTTTAGGGAACGATCAACCTGTGAGGGGAGGAGGATTTGGGCTGCCGCTAGATCCATATTTGGATTCCGTTATTCTGTCACACCAAAGATGAAAAAGAGCGGGATCTAACTGTAGCACTCTTTACTTATTTACAAGCTCAAATATACCTGGATTATTGAGAAAATATCAGGATTCGATAATAACAAAAAATGCAAACATCTTACACCTGGCTCTTAATGCATCATGTTTCCTTCTGGAGCATCAGTGAATGTTTCAAACTTTTTTAATAGTTGTGTTTGAGTCCCTCAATTGTCCTCAGTGTGAAAAGATGGATCTCAAAATCATACAGTCCCTGCTGGAGAGGGTTCAAATATGCAAAAGATGCTGGAAAACTGAAGAATGTGCAGGACCTGGAGGATTTTACTGAAGAACATTGGGCAGTTTAACTGCTCAAGACAAACAAGAGACTCATGAAGAACCATCACAAAACACAAAAACAGCCGTGGGTCATCCAGGGAACGACACACATTATTGAGAATGAATGGTTCATAAACTTTTGAACAGGGACGTTTTAATAAATTCAGCATTTTTTTTGTCTTGTGGACTCTATGTAAACATTTTTTAATGCAAAATATCTTAATCAGGACAGTACTAAATAAAAATGTATGCATTTTGTATGATCTCTCTTATTTAGTTAAAATTATTTATATTTTCACAGATTCTGCAAGCGGTTCACATGTTCTTGCAACTGTATGTGATAGACAATAGTTTAAATAGAATATAGCTAGATCTAAATCCTGAGGAACACTTGAATCATCCTCATGATATATCATCATATCACCCAGCCCTAAAACTTGCTTTATGGTAAAGCACTAAGGCATTATAGAGTTAACAGTATGACTTTCTATAAAGCCGCTTTGAAACAATGTGTATTTTGTGAAGAGCGCTATACAAATAAATTCTCTCATTTTTTAATTGGTTTCTCTTTAGATAATTAAATTAATGTGTAAAATTGACAGCTCTATTTCTTATACATGTTGGGTCCAGTAACAGTCTATGCATAAGTGTCTAGTTGAACTTGAACTCTGATTGGCTGTTAACGCAAAGTGTTTCCCAAATATCTATGATGCTGTTTTTATTGTTCATTGTTTCCAGTTTAGCTTCACTGTCTGCAAGAGTGCTCGAGTCCTAAAATCACATCACATCCTAGAGAGGAGCTGAGCCATGAAGAGCTCAAATGAAATGATGTTTAAAATCCATAAAGCGTTATAAAAGTAAGCGCACTCTGCATCCTGACTCTATGTTAATGTCAGATCATGTGGCATGCAGTAGTGCTGAGCTCTAAAGAAGAGAGTAAGAGAAGATAAAGAAGTAGAACAGGAAGACCTGTGTGAAGGCAGAGGCTTGTGAAACATGGTGCGGTGGGTGATCACATCATCCCCCCCTGGTGCTTACGTTATCAGGTCCTTTTTGCTTTCTTTGCAAGGTGGAAATTTTGGTTTGGGACTGGGAATGCCGACATCAGTAGTGTATGCACTGTCCTCTAAAATGTCCTGGAAGGGATCCAGATCATCAGACTGTAACGACAAAGCCAGAAAAAGAAACAGAGACTTGTTAGTAGCTATTACTTGTTTAAGCACCATCGCTTTTAATTATAATCTGCTTCAAATTTCTCCATTCTGTAATCATTTTTGATAGTCAGTTCAAATAATTTTGAAGACCCTGAGAACCTTTTACCTTTACCAATAAAAATTATATATCTCTATTGACTGCCATTCACAAAGTAGTATTTATGTGTGAGCAACAACAGATTACAAATATCCGATAATACATGTATAAAAATATATTAAATTATATATTTTAAAATGTAATATATTCCTGTGATCAAATCTGAATTTTCAGCCTCATTACTCCAGTCTACAGTGTCATATGATCCTTCAGAAATCATTCTAATATGATGATTTGCTGCTAAAACAGGATTTTTTTGGCAGATTTTTAAATCTGGCTCGTGTCTCACTAACTATCAGGACCGTCCGGTCCAAAGTACGCCTTCCAGTGAACAGTACCAAAGTATGTTGCCGCATTTGTGGAGTGGGTGCTGGTAAACAACAGACTGCCATTCACCATCTGCCTAGCGAAGGTCATCACCAGCCCTACTCCAGACCCAGAGCCCAGCCAACCACCACCCACACTCTGCACTGAGGGAACGCCAGAGCCCACCACAGACAGAGAGCCCAGGCCTGCCACAATGTATGCGCTAGTAAAGAGGACTGAGCATACAATCGCCCCATAGCCTAAGCCCCGCAGTGATTCTGACCAGGTGCGTGAGCCGGTAATACGAGGGCATGGAGAAAAGCCCCTCCCACACTCCCGCAGTTGAGAGTGAACTGTAGCTGGCCTCTGCATTGTTTGAGAAAATGGAAGAGGGTGTTTCCCTGGTTCTTCTCTTCCCACTGATTTCATCCCCAGCTCTAAGTCTCCTGTGTCTCTGCTGGTACTGCCCAGCTCCAAGTCTCCTGTGTTTCCAAGGATCCTGCCCAGCCTCCCTCTTCCACCTCTTCCATTCCCTCTGATTCCAATCTGTTCCATGGATCTACCTCGCTCCAGTCTCCAGCTCCGCTTCAGCACAATGATCCCCTAGCTCCACCTCCAGCCACCAAGTCCATCACTCCACCTTCACCTTGGCTCCTCCCTCCCTCGACTCCACCTGGGACTCCCATTTTTATGGTTCCACCGGGCTCCCTCGTCCCTTCAGCTTCACCTTGGTCAGACTTCACTCAGGCCTTCAGCTATGCTCTGTCTGGCTCCATCTTTCCTTCGGCTCCCCATTAGTCCTCAGTCAGACCAGCTCCTCCTCAGTCATCTGGCACCCTGGCTCCACCTCGGACACTCGTCACTATGGCTCCACCTCGGTCTCCAGAGCCATCTGTGTCGCGTGGGCTCATCAGCTCCCCCTGGGTCTCCACATCCATCGGCTTTGTCTCTGTCAGTTGTCCCCCTGCTGTCTTCAGCCAAGTATCCACTATGGATCCCATGTGGGCTATCGTCCTGACTGCACTCTGGGTTCCCGTTTGGCTACTTCTCTTCCTGACTCCTCCCACCATCATCACTGCCCTAGTCTCTCCCTCTATCATCTCCTCTGTTGTCCTACCCTTAGCCAGCCCCTCATCCTCCTCCAAAGCCCCATCCCTCCTTCCTCAGTTGGACTTGCCACTTGTTATGGACTTATTACTTGGCTTCCAGGAGGGGGGGGGGGGGTGTACTAATGCGAAGTATGTTCTGTTTTAGTTTTGTTTTCACGTGTTTCCTGTTCTGGTTTGCCTGTGTTCGTTATGCCCTAATTAGCCTAATTAGTTACTGATGTAATTCACCGGTTCATACTTATTATGATTAAATAACTCTTCCTGTGTATTTAAACCCTGACTTTTTTCTATTCATTGTCCCATATCATTTATGGTTATGTGGTTGTAATTTTCTCCTTGTCATATTCCCCTTCGGATTGCTGTGATTGGATTACTGAATTAAAAAGACTGTTCGTTATCTCTGATCGTTGTGCTCTCATTATTTTCACAACATGACAAACAGTTTTGATAATTTTTTCAGGATTCTTTAAAGAATTGAGTGTGCAAAAGAAGAGCATATATTTTAAATAAATCTTGTGTAACATTATTAATATCTTTACTGTCAATTTTGATCAATTTAATTTGTTGAATAAAAATGTCTATATGTATATACTCTTAACCCCAAACATTTGGTACATTCCCGGATAGTTTGTTAGTGACTCGAGGCATTTATATAGTGCTTTACTATGTACTACTGTATACCCAAAGTGCTTTACAATCATATCAGAGGGTCTCCCCTCAAGCACCACCAGTGTGCAGCATCCACGTGGATGATGTGAACAACGATGAACAACGGGGCCAGCACGGTTACCATACACTAGCTATTGGTGGAGAGGAGAGAGAGTGATAGAGCTAATTGAAAGCATGGGGATTATTATTAGGATGCCATGATATAGGCCAGTGGAGGAAGTTTGGGCAGGACACTGCGTTTACAGCCCTACTGGGACCGAGATGGGGCTCATCTGTTGACAAGTGCCATCCTATATGAAATCCATGTAGGCAACTGGCATGGGGCCATTATGGAACCTGTGTAAAATCCCATATAGAGCCATTTTTTGCCCATTTAATACCCACATGGGCCCCACATATAAAAGCTGTCTGGGTTAATGCTGGGTCCGAGATGGGTCTTGCGCATGTTGTCCATTTTGGTCCTAACTAGTGGCAAGTGCAATCTTATATGAAATCCATCTGGGCAGTTAACATGGGGCCATTATGGAACCCACAGACAATCCTATTTGGGGCTCATTTAATACCCATATAGGCCTCACATACAAATGTTGGCTGAGTCTTTTATGAGAAGTGCCATGGGATTTTTAATGACCACAGAGAGTCAGGAACTCGGTTTAACATCTCATCCGAAGGACGGTGCTTGTTACAGTATAGTGTCCCCATCAGTAGATGGAGCGTTAGGACCTGCAAAAGGTGAGCACTCCCTACTGGCCTCACTAACTCAGTTTTTCTCAGGAGGTCTCCCATCCAGATACTGACCAGGCTCATCCCTGCGTAGCTTCAGTGGGCAACCAGTCTTGGGCTACAGGGTGATATGGCTGCTGTCCATGAATGAACTGTCAATGAAATGCAAGTCATTATGCTGTGATAAACATTTTCAATACAGTATGATTGCTTGTTTAATTCAGCAGCCA
The DNA here is from genome assembly GCA_023566225.1 of Romanogobio albipinnatus. NCBI lineage: Eukaryota > Metazoa > Chordata > Actinopteri > Cypriniformes > Gobionidae > Romanogobio > Romanogobio albipinnatus. The sequence goes on along the minus strand of CM042249.1, from coordinate 6,314,443 downwards.
CCACACAGTTTTCAGTAATGGTTTTCTATGAGAAAATAATTTTGCATGTGCTAAATATTGGATGTCTTGTTAAATAATGAGTCTACGAACACATGTCAAGAACCCCAGCTAACATTTCTCATCCAGTTCATTCAACACACTGGGAATAGAAGGTGAAGTTGTGTGCTTTTCTTTATGGGATTCAGTATTCCACACAGTTTTCTCTGTTATAAGGTACATCCTGGTATTCCATTCATAAAGAAAATATGTTCAATGTAGAAATAGTAACAGTATGGTAGTCTGCTTTTTAGATGTGTTTGATAGCAGATAGTTCTTCCACTCTTCTACATTGCCTGTTAAACATCAATGCATAATAATTTACACCAGCAAAGAGGCACAACAATAACCCCCAACAGGCCAAAAGATCTGGCATTAGCTGAAAGTGAACATAAAAGACTGTGAAACGTTCAAACTTTTATAAAATTTGGATAGAATATTTAAATATGCCAAATGTACGTTTTTGTATTTGGTTCAAGAAGAAAAATTATATACAGCACAAGTATTATAACTGTATTTACATTATAATTGTTCAAATGTATTTCTTGATAGAACCACCCATCCCATCTGTCAATCAGCGTGCCTTCATTGTCACATTCAGATGTGAAGTCTTTCCCTTAAAAAATACACAGTTGCTCCCCACACTCAATTTGTATGCAAATGGGAAGCATCCATTGGATGTTGAGGAGCACATCCACAATTAACACGCCAGAGGATGTGAGAATTAATCTGCCAGTTGTGCTGCATCAGTGAGACTTTTAGATTTCAGCAAAATGCCTTTAGAACAGCAGGATTTACAGCGGACTTCACTGCCATGAAGATAAGAAAGGGAAACTACAGAACTAGGTGGAGACAGAAGTCAGTGTGCTGCCATACACTAGATGGCGGTGTGGTTACGTGACAAAGTGTGTGTGTGTGTGTGTAAATCTCCTCTGCAGCTCTGTGTGATACCTTTCACATTTCAGGTTATCAAACAAGCTCTTCAGCATCACCTGAAATATGGTGTTAAAAATATATGTTAGATATAAACTTTATTTATATCTAACATCAGGGTGAATGTGATCTCCATATTTGGTTATTACAACACCATTCCAATGTAAATTTTAGCGCTATATAGAAAAAAGGAATGCAGCACCTTATTCAATACCCATTTGTGTAATGTGCGTGTGTGGTGTGTGTGTGTGTGTGTGTTAATAATAAATCCGTATGAACGATAGTATTCAATGTTCAGCAACAAATGAAATGTGGCTTATTGAGGAGAGGTTTGCTATCATTTTTCTAATCAATTAAGTTTTTATCTGGTGAATGGAAAAACAACAACAAAAAAGATACTACAAAGAAAGCACCATAGCAACCCCCTAGCAACGCCCTGCTACTCTTCCACTGCATAATGTCGATGAGTTGCACATGAGCCATCACCACAGAAAATGTAACAATCTAGTGTAATATGAATGTAATATATCTTACAAAAATGGCATATTGAAGAATACTAACTTAAATTTTAGTGAAACGAGTATGATAACGGTGGCTGAACGGAGGTGTATTTCAAGGCATCTGCATCACGAGCACACACTAACAGCATCCAGCAGCCTTTAAACCTCTGAACAAAACCAACCTCTCTCTCTGGTCTCAGTGAGAGCTGGATTATACACAAGATCTTGTGTGTGTGTGTGTGTGTGTATGTGTGTGTGTGTGTGTGTGTGTGTAGGTCATGTTTTGCCTATGTTGCAGGCACCAAATGTCCCACATGCATAGTAAAACGTGAAATCTCAAATTGTGGGGAGCTACTAACAATTCTCATAAAAAAAAAAAAAATAAAAAAAAAATTGGTACAACAAACACAAATGATGTCTTAATGAAACAAGAAAAATGGGAATGGGAAAGATTGGGTTGGTTTGGGGGATATAAGTTGTTAATATATTTTATATTTTAAGTATAAAAACAAAATAAGTGTGTGTGTGTTTGTATGTGTGTGTGTTTTTGAACCGCATTTTTGTCAAAGACTACCTCTTGATTAGCCTGACAAGCCAGATCCACATCAAGATGTTGGGTCAGGGAACACACCATTGGCAGGGCTCAATCCGAGGGGCGGGATAAACGGTTGTCTTTTAAATTCCAGTTTGAATAGTGCTACGACCAACCAGAGCGCTATCAGTGGTGACAACAATCACAAGCAGGTTGTGGCAGGTTGAGTCCCATGCGTTTTCCCACCTGCGGAGCTGGTTGATAGATTAAACTTTGCCGTATCCGGTCAGCAAAACTCAGAACACATCTATACACGCTGTGATTGGCCTGACCAGAGTTTGGTTTTTCAAGCTTGCAAGTCTACGGAGAGTTGCTAGACAACCCTGGCTGCAAATTATTTGCTGCCACTAGGGTGCGTCTAGATTTCTAGGCTACGCCTTGATGAGATTCAGAGCGATGATCACACACAGATGCATTAGATTGAGTCCATCAACAAAGCTTTACAGTCGTTTCCTCTTCATGGGTTCAACATTTAATTCAGTAACATTAGGCAGTTTCGATGTACATGCTGTTTAATGTTTAATGATCATGTTATTTTACATTTGCATAAGCAATCTTCTATCACTTGTTTCTGCTTCTTCTTCCCCTGTGTTTTGATCTGGAGATTAGAAGATGTGTAATAGCACCCCCTACTGTATAACAGTGAAAACATGGATAGCCGGAAAATTCAGTCAATGGTGGGGAAAGAGTTAAGTAGATTTTCTAAGTAAATTCCAGTGGACTAGCCTACATAAAAATTCAGATACTCAGAACATTTCAAACATTGGGAGTTTAATTAGACTGTATGTAAAACTATGTAAAAACAAGTATATTTAATAGGCTACTCAATTAAAAGATTAAACACAATTACAAGCCAAGTATACTTAGAATACTTAATTATACTTTTAAGTATATCTCGATCAAAAGTTTTGAGTACAAGTATAGGCCAAATATATATATATATATATATATATATATATATATATATATATATATATATATATATATATATATATATATATATATATATATATATATATATGACCTTTCTGTCAGTATAAGTCAAGGTAACTTAAGTACAATTTTATATTTCTGAGAAGTACATACAAAGTAGACTGAAAGTATACTTTCTTATTTTTTAGTTTAAATGAAGTATACTAATAGCACACCGTGAAGGTCAGTTTAAATTAATATATTAGGATAACAATATGTAAATAATAAGATGAATATTCTGACATTATTTACTCATTATTTAGCCTCATGTCATTTCAAACTGGTATTACTTTTTTCTCAGTTAAACAGTGTTTATTTTGATTTAATAAAAATAAATGGGAACTAAGTATCATAAAAGTAACCCATACAACATGTGCACAAAATTCCAAGTAGCTTTTTATGAAAACAAACCAAAATTTTGTCATTATTCACAGTTAATCTTCAAACTTCTACAAAAGTGGATTGTCAATGTCATCTGTCACCATTCATTCTGATGTGTCTCATGACCAAACGTCAAACCTGAATGTGGCCACATCTGAAATTGCATACTTTCCTACTATATAATAGGAAAAAAACATTATGTGACAAAAGAAGTATGTCTGAATTTGCAGTACTCATACAAGTGTAGGCAAACGTACCTGGATGACCTACTACTGGGTGAGATTCTGAAGTGTGCATGCGATTTATGAATGACAGTAAAGAGACGAAACTGACGCTGGTAGGTCACATGATAATGACAACATGGCGAATGTAGTACGTCCAGATTACATTCATCCTACACACACAATCATGCCATATGGAACAACTTTTTTTAGTGCTGGTGAAGAAATGACTTGTTCAAAATAAGTACCTACTCAAGAGAGTATGTGAGAGCAATGCCTGTGTGTCTAATGGCATATTTTAATTTTGCGCTACAGAGAAGGGCAAGATCCCCCACCCATTCACTTAAAATAATATAGTGGTTATTATATTCTTCAACAATTCTCCTTTTGTTTTCCACTGAGGGAATTTTAATATTGTGGATAAAATATTAAACTTTTATTTATTTATCTTGTAATTAAAAATAATAAATATAAATTAATAAAAACTCTATAGACATATTAAAAATTAATACAAATTACAAAAACACACAAAAACATTTTTTTATCCACAATATGACAGTATTATAACAGTATATTAATGCTAATAATAAAAAATGCCCCCTAGTCATTGTGAAAAGCAACAGCACACATCTACTGCATGATTTGACGAATCTAACAAACAAACTGTGCCAAAGCCAAGTTACGTGCCAAAGTTTAATTCCTAGGGTTTGTTCAAATCCCTAAACCTAAATCTGAGCAATAGTAGCAGTAATTCTGGATTATACACAATGCAATAATTCTGTTCTGGTTCTGCTTTGTTACTGGGATGAATTTGTCTATTGTGGACATATACAGGACTATGGATCATGATACACATTCATGCTCTCATTTAAGAGCTTAATTCAGTGATATTCACACACACACACACACACACACACACACACACACACACACACACACACACACACACACACACACACACACACACACACACACACACACACACACACACACACCACAAAACTCTAAACACACACTGCAGGAGTTGATGAATGCAGAAATGGTCACATTTGCTTGAGCAAGGGCAACACCCAGCTTATTATAAAAGTCTGTAATGGTAATGAAAATTATACATTTGTATTGGTGCACTAAAGGATCCTGGACTAATAGCACTGGGACAGCAGGGCCATTAATGGATGATGATGATGATGTGTGTGTGTGTGTGTGTGTGTGTGTGTGTGTGTGTGTGTGTGTGTGTGTGTGTGTGTGTGTTGGGTACAGAAAAATAGAGAACAAGACCTTATGCTCAAGAATGACCAGGAAAATATTTCAGCCATCTGTTCTACATACAGTTAAAAAAAGCAGCTGTGTTTGCAGTCGCAACATTTTACATTTTAGGGATTAAACTCGAAAAATCTGCAGTTTGATTTTCATGAGACAGAAAAAGTAAAGGTGAGATAAAGTACATGAGGATGTCCATTATGAATGCAGTTTTTATGTACACAACCCGTCTAAACGGATCTCAGTGAATTCAGTTATGCAGAGCGAAGACATCAGATGTAATTAGTGAGGGATGGAGAGGAGCTGTCTCTGCCTGTCACCCTGACCTCTGTTACTACGGGAACCCCCAGCGGAAGTGACAGTGAAGCAAAGAGGTCACGTCCCACAGCTCCACTTCCTGCTGCCGCCCCAACTAAAGCTGCTCCAATTAGAGAGCGAGAGAGACGAATGGAAAGTGAAAAAAAGAAACGCCACTGAATAAAATCCGTATTTTTCTCTTGTTTTCCAGTACAAATATCTGAACCTAAATCAACAAAAACATGCAGAATTTTTTACATTTTTTCTGTCTGAAATGATCTGATTTTAATCTGCTGTCAGATCCAATACAACATCTTTCAACAAAAGTTTCTTTGTGAACCCTCCCTTGCACTGCGCCTTGCTTTAAAACATCCTGCAGTCAAATGCTCCGAACAAACATATACTCTTCAGACACGATCTGGGATGCCATTAAATGTTCCATACTCTTCCAGTTACTATTCTGTTGTCAGACTCAAGTGTATTAGAGTACGTCAGAAACTGAATATACTGTAACCAGCGTCAGCGATTATAATGGGTTCTGTTTTCTTTTGACATGACACAACGCATGTATCTGGTGTACAGTGTTGGGCAGTAGCTACAAGTAGTGATGCTACTAGTTTAACTACATTTTTCTACATTGGTAGCGTCGCTGTTTTCTGAATCCAATAGCTTTTCAGTAGCGAAGCTCTTTTGTTGATCAAGTGGTGCGGTAGCGTCCACACAAGCTGCATATTCCCAAGCATTTCTGAATATGAAGCTCAAATTGGAAATACAACTGCTGAAGTCGCGGGTATACTTCACTTTCTACGTTCCGCTCTGTCTCGCTCACAGATGCGCACGCGAGACTTTGAAAGTATTCCTTTCACTATCTAGTGGACGTTTGTTTTCAAGCGCTCAATCCACTCGTGCATGGCATGCGCTGTTGTACGCACATCGTTCGTTACACGCATCATCGCGTTTGGGAGGGTAAAATTTGTGTTTTTTGGTAGGGTTGCCTGCTAAAATGTGCTTTCCCGGGGCTAAATATCACATAATTGGGGTTGCTTCACCCCGTGGACATGAAAATCAGCCCACGGCAACAGTGTTGAAGTAGAAACGTGTTTCCATAAAGAAAGAAAGAACGCACTAACTCACTCACTCACTTACTCAATGTTTTTTTGTGACATATACTGTTTGGGGCAGGTCTGAATTATTTTACTACTGTACTTTGAGCTGAGTTGAGTTTTAAATTAACTTACAGTTTGTCCTGCCAAAGTGCCAGAGTCTAAATTGAGCATAAACATGCAAACACATGTGCATTCGCATACATACACATTAGGGCTGCACGATTTGGGGAAAATATCTAAGTGCGATTATTCTGGTTAAAATTGCGATTGTGATTTAAAATGCAATTTTTTTAAAATATATTTTTACAAATGAAAAACATTTTGTGTTTATATATTAATTTGACTAATAATAATTATTATGATAATTATTATTGCTAAATAACAATAAGGAATATTACTATTACAATAACATTCATTATTAAACAATTCAAATAGAGAATTTAAGAATAAATATAGTAGAATAATAATATTTATATTTTACAGAAAACTAAAAAATATGCAGACAGTCTATGACTAAAAATCATTAGAAAAGTCTAATAAAAAAAATATTATTATAAAAATCTGTGCTTTTTATTTGTGATATATGTTTCTTAAAGTCTATGTCTTTAATATGAAATATGAGCCTCTTATGCATCCACTGTGGGGATTAAAACTCCTGTACATTGAAGAAAAACATATGGATTGTCATATACATTTATTTAGAAGTATTATTTTTCTTATTTTCTACCCAAAAGTTTAATTCATACTGGAGGCCAGAGGGCGCCCTCGAGCAGAAACTCCAGAAGACTGCGTCAGAGATGTAATCGTTTTCAGGAAATTCCAATGGGAAATCTCTAATGTGAAGTTCACGCTGTAGGCTGAATAAAACGAAGATAGAAATGCTTTGACTGATTAAACATGAAGATAATAAACACACGACTGCGACAAGATATGGTGTAGGCTATTGAGTTCTTCAATCCTTCCCGGGTATTTTCATAATAATAAAGTATGCAGTGCTGATTGACATTCTGTGATAAGAAGCCACATCAGCTCGACTGACAATATGAAGCGAGTTATTAAACGTTGTATTTTGTTGAACAACAGGTTTATGAATGCTTCGCATTATTAGTAGATGTTTGACGCGTGTTGCTTTTTCAAGCGCACGTTATAAGCGACTCAAACTCGCAGTCTTTCAGACGGAGTAAAGTTTACTCCTGATCACAGAACCGCTCTTCACTGACACGCTGGGCATATATTTATTTCATTAAAATCGCAGCCTTTACGCTTTCATAATCGCACATAAGCCAAATCGCAATTGCGGTTTGATTAATTGTGCAGCCCCAATACACATACAGATGAACATACACACACTCTCATCACCTGGTTTTGTTATTATGTGGATCACATTTTTTAAAAACTGGTTTGTGACAGTTGATCAAACAATTGAACTGAAAAAGTATGCATGCCTATCTGTTTGACTTTTATTGATCACTGAGATAGGATTGATTGGAATGAAGTTGGTCAAAAAAAAAAGTTGCTTAGATGTAGTAAACTTCTTTTGCCATGTTGCTGTAGCTTGGCTTGCTACATTTCCCAGGGGGGTAGCTTCAGTGTAGTGAAGCTTAATTTGATGTAGAGTAACTGCTAGCTTAGCTCACTACATTTTTCAAGTAGCTAGCCCAACACTGCTGGTGAAGACCGGTGTCAGCCATTAAGCAACTGAACGCCAGTGGGCGGGGCCTATGCTGCGATGATGTAAAACGATTCGTTGATGTTTTGCTCTGGAGGCAGTCTTTTTCAAGCGTTCAACAGTTCAACGCATCGTTTCCATTGTTCCCTGTCTAGCTTACCAGCAGCCATATCACCCTGTAGCCCAACACTGGTTTCCCACTGAAGCTAAGCAGGGTTGAGCCTGGTCAGTATCTGGATGGGAGATCTCCTGGGAAAACTAGAGCCGCGTTTCCACTGCAGGAACTTTCCCCAGGAACTAGGAACTTTGGGGTGGTACTCTGTGTGTTTAGACCGCAGGAACCAGGGACTAAATGAAGTTCCGGGTAAATATTTCCCCCTCCGAACGGCCCTGCTCGCGAGGTAGTACTATTTCAAAGTTCAGGAACTTTTGGCGGTGGGACTTGAGCGCTGAACATGCTGATTGATTGAGCTAACGCAAAAGTCTTGCGAGGTTCGTTCTGCGTTCAGTAAATATCTGTCTTGCTCTTTCTGTCTGATGGCATGCGTTCGTCTGAGCAATCTCACGGTCAATGTCCATAATAGCTGATAATAACATACGTTGTCTTATTTTAAATCTAGCTTTACGAGCTTTCAGAATACGCTTTAGGATCAGTGCTCGTCTCTTTTCCGCCGTTTTGTCAATTACCTCTTTAGTAAACCAATACATAACTAGCAAAAGCAGCGCTGCTTGCATCTCCTCCACTTGTTATTGTTGCAGACAGTGTTGCACAAAAGTGATTACTGTCCGTCGCTGACTGGGAGGAACCGTCGTGAGCAGTCCCACATCTCTGGACTAATTTGCCTAATCTTCACGGTACTTTAGACCGCAGTGGAACCGCAGACTGTAGCAGGTCTGGGGGAAAAAGTTCCTGTAAAAAAAGTTCCTGGTACAAATTATTCTGGGTAATTTCGGTGGAAGCGGGGCTTTGGTTGCTGTTGGAGTGTTAGTGAGGCCAGCAGGGGGTTCTCACCCTGTGGTCTGTGTGGGTCCTAACACCCCAGTATAGTGATGGGGACATTATACTGTAACAAGCTCCGTCCTTCGGATGAGACATTAAACTGAGGTCCTGACTCTCTGTGGTCATTAAAAATCCCAGGATGTCCTTCGGAAAAAGTTTAACCCCGGCATCCTGGCCAAATTTGCCCATTGGCCCCTGTCCATCATGGCCTCCTAATAATCCCCATATACTGATTGGCTTCATTACTCTGTCTCCTCTCCACCAATCAGCTGGTGTGTGGTGGGCGTTCTGGCGCAATATGGCTGCCATCGGATCATCCAGGTGGTGCTGCAAATTAGTGGTGGATGAGGAGATTCCCCCCTTCTATATGTAAAGCGCTTTGAGTACCTAGAAAAGCGCTATATAAATGTAACAAATTAGCTTTATTTGTGTAAATAATGTTTGGTGAGTTTTAGGTTTCTGTTCATGGTCAAGTTTAGTTCAGTCAAGCCAAGCCAAGTCTTTGTTTATTTTGTTCATGTTTGGATGAATAAACTGTGCATGGGTTCATTACAATTCATAACAAGAGTGCACATATTAACAAAGAGATAATGAAATAATTGTTTATAGTAAGGAGGACATTTTAAGCTTCGAAACTTGCATTATTTGTTAAACCTCGGGGAAAATTTGACTCATGTCATGACCCCATTAAATTATGTTTATTTTTCTTACCCTATTGGCAGATCTTTTTTTCTTCTTGTTTTAAAGTCAACATTAAATGGGAATTGCAATAGTCTTCCCTATTGTGACGTATATCTAAGTTAAACGGCTTCTGGAACAAGAACTAATGTAGGGCGGGGCTTGATTTTGTCTGTGGGGAATTGATGGGATGGTTGTGGTTTGCTGGCCAATGTAAAATCCTGAAGCTAAAGCAGCTGAGAAGTCACACTTAACAAGCAGTGGTGGATCTCATGTGAGTGACAGGTTGCCCCGCCCTCGTCATCCGAGGCACATGAATACAATTTTTTTAAAAGATGTGCACAGATAAATCAGTTATAATAAATACTGCAATATTCCATAAAAAACAAAAAAACAAAAAAAACAAGAATTGGCCGTTTTAGATTAGACTTTTTCCCAAAGGAAATGAACCAGATATATATATATATATATATATATATATATATATATATATATATATATATATATATATATATATATATATATATATATATATATATATATATATATATATATATGGACATGTCGTGGACGACCAACACCTCCAGCCTGGTCAAGAAGGCTCACCAGCGCCTCTTCTTCCTGAGGACACTGAGGAAGAATCAGCTCTCCTCGGCTATCCTGGTGAACTTCTACCGCTGCGCAATAGAAAGCATCCTGACCAACTGTGTGGCAGTATGGTATGGGAGCTGCTCTGTTGCGGAGCGCAAGGCACTGCAGCGAGTGGTGAAAACTGCCCAGCGCATCACAGGGACTCCACTACCTGCCATCGAGCACATCCAGAGGAAACGCTGTCTGCGTCGAGCTCGCAGCATCCTCAAGGACTCCTCTCACCCAGCCCACAGACTGTTTTCTCTCCTGCCCTCCGGCAGGCGTTTCAGGATCCTCCGGACCAGGACCAGCAGACTAAAGAACAGTTTTTTCCCCAGAGCTGTCTCTTTACTGAACTCAAACCCCCGTTGATCCACTTCCCTCATATACTGCTAACTCTCCTACCTCACATCTACATTCACTTTGTTATTTGCACTACTGACTGTTTATTACAGTAACAACTGTTTACTTATGCATTTTGCACCACCATATCTTAACTGGAATATGCTCATTTGCACTGCCGACTGTATTTACAGTAACCATGTTTACATTTGCATTTTGCACCGTACTTCTAACTGTAATATGCAACCACTTTCCACTGCACTTTTACACTTTCTTTCGGATAGCTCTGTCCATAATTTATTGCACTACCTTAATCCACTGCTATTCCTCATATTAGCCTAACATATTATTGTATACCTCTATCTGTAAAATTCTGTTCAAAGTAATAGCCATCTGTATATTATATTCATAGTACATATTCACCTGTACATTCTGTTTACATTCTGTTTATAGTAATAGCCATCTGTATATTTATATTTATTCACTGTATATATTCATCTGTAAATTCAGTTCTGTTTATAGTAATAACCATCTCTCTACTTATACATATTTATATATATATTCAGTACATTTTTATGCCCTGCACTTACGCAACCATTGTATATATCCTGCACTTGCTGCTATTGCACTTCTGGTTAGACCTAAACTGCATTTCGTTGCCTTGTACTTGTACTTGTGTAATGACAATAAAGTTGAATCTAATCTAATCTAATCTAATCTAATATCTTGCCATCAATATATATATATATATATATATATATATATATATATATATTAATATATATATTAACTATAAATGCAATGCAAAGCTAAAACATCACTTCTCCTTTTCAGTCTGTCATATTAATCATTTTGCATAATGCAGTTCACAGTAATATTTGATTTTAAAGGTAATGTTATTTTGGTGCTATTTTAAGTTTTTTAATTTGATGGCCAATGTAAAATCCTGAAGCTAAAGCAGCTGAGAAGTCACACTTAACAAGCACTCCGGCTCCACTGCGAGACGAGGGACTGCATGAATACTGCACTACTGAAATAAATGTGTTGAGCAGAGGTGCAGATGGAGAGGAAGCATCACACAATGAACCTATGACAGCGAGAGAAGAGCACTGCTGCAGGCGGCTCAGCCCGTCCTCTACTGCAGGATGACAGCAGATGAAATGAGAGAGAGAGAGAGAGAGAGAGAGAGAGAAGCCATCACTTGCTTGAGGTGCCTCACACACCACATAATATCAGCTCTACTTTCCTCCTATTTCATGCTCTGCATCAGTGCTGGATGAGTGTGTGTTAATCTGATGATATAATTCCTATATCCCACTCAAATAACACTCATGGTGTGTTCAGCAGCACTTTTTCTCAAATCCATCTTGCATCCGAGCTTTTACGTTAAAATGCGTGTCAAAACTCACTTTGTCTGCTTGTACAGTTGCTTTTTCAAAGGATTTTATATGCAACGCAAATTTTTGTTCATTTACATGTCCTAATTTTTAGCATTTAGTAATGTGTTTGTCATAAACACGTAAAGTATGCTGTTAAAAAGTGTTATTTATATGTTGAATTGTTCTTTAAAACATACACACAGAGTGGGACGTCATATTGTGAGCGCTGCAGTGTGCGTAAAGAGTTCATCCGCTCTTCTCCTCAGAGCATCTTCGGTGTTGTGAAGGAACCTGGGTGTCCAATCTTTCATTTGTAGTCCATCTTTCTAGCATCTGTAAAACTGCATTCTTCCATCTTAAAAATATATCTAAATTACGACATATGATCTCAATGCCAAATGCAGGACAGTTAGTTCATGACCTCAAGGTTAGATTATTGTAATGCTCTACTGGGTGGTTGACCTGCTCGCTTAATAAACAAACTCCAGATGTTTCATTTCCATCACTGTTTTCTCCAGAGCGGCTGTATAGATAAATTAACTAAATTAATAACTCTTTTACAACAGAAATTAACCATCACTGAAATTACTTAAGATGGACTATGACACTATTTTCTCTAGATCTGCTGTACAGCCAAAACAAACATTGTTGTGTTATTTTCCTGTTACCACTGTAAAGCTGCTTTAAAACTATTTGTATTATAAAAAGCACTATATAAATAAAGGTGACTTGGCTTGACTTGTTGTGTAAGGTTGTGCAGTTTTTTTGAGTTCATTTTTATTTACTAAGTGAAAAGTGATATATTCTATTTACACCATATAAAAGTATCAGTTTTTTGCAATATGTGTAAATAGTAATTACATGTAATTTATACTTTATTTTGACAGATACATACTATTTGCACCTCAGTATTGTTGTACATTAACAGGATGCAATAATAACATAGAGTGTAAATGATTATATTTATTACAATTATTAAATGGATGCCGCCTTAATGGGACAATAAATGTCTTCTCTACACCGACCCCTAACCCTACCCAATAAATGCTTTTATTATTATTAAACATTTCGTTAGGCACTTTATTTCCACTTTTAGAACATTTTCTCAATTTATATTGAAAGTAAATGCCTTTCCGATGTGATGGGAAAAGGGAGAAGAGCGAGCTCTGCAAAAGGCGGATTCAAACCCGGGTCGATCGAGGCAAAACCAAGATCCTTAAGCCTTACACTCTACAGACTACACCACTGAAAACATTGAAATATGCACGTTTGGCACAAACAGGCATTGTTAGGCGGAGCTAGCGTGAATAGCACTTGCCAACAAGGTACGCTATTTGCACTTGGTGTAAATAGACACTCTGTTTATGCCGTTTATTTAAAGGCCTAATTTATGTCCTGTAGACCGGTCCGTTGCATCAAGATTGCAAGCAGTATTAATAATGTAAAACATGTGATGTGCAGCCAAATGTCACAATGTGTATGCTGTTTAAACGAATGTTCTCACTGATTCTCTTGTCATGCTTCGTGGAGTTTTGACGTGTTTTATAGACTTGATATTGTTTCTTATTCAAAGTTACAGCTCATCTCTTGCCAGTCTGTCAGTAACGCTCTGTTTAGTTCCTGTCTCTATGAAGCCCCTCCTTCTGAAAGCACAATGTGCTCTGATTGGTCGGCTGGAGCATTGTGTTGTGATTGGTCAAGTGCTTAGAGCGTGTTTGGGAAACTAAATGAACCAGGCCCCGCCCCTTTATTCTACATATGAATTATTTAAATGAGGAATATTGTGACATGTTCATTCCCGGGAAGAAAACTCAAGACTACAATGGAGGCGTTTCAGGAGTTCAGAAACACTGACATTGATCTAGAGAAGAACTCCCGCTGGAGGGACTCAAACAGCATCATTACACACTAAAGAAAGAAAGATGAACATGGAAAAAAAGCATAATAGTTTCTCTTTAAATACTATTATTTTTATACTAAAGTATTGTTTTTCATTAGGGCCCGAGCACCGATGGTGTAATTACTCGGCCTATCATTCTTCTTCTCTGAAATCTGAAAACCAACAGGAAGATATTTCTTCATTTTCTTTGCAAAATGTTTGCTAATATTGTCATTTCCAAACATGGTACTGTAACAATCTCCTCCTAGAGATTTAATCAGAGGAACATCATATTTGCACAGTCTAATCTAAAGGCCTTGGAGAAGTTAAATTGTGTTTTCGCTGAAGGGCGTGTCCGTGGCGGTCTGACAAAGTCTGATGTTTCACCATGACAGAGGAAGTTGTTGTAACTTGTGCATACAATGTCCGATCTGCCCCAAACTTCACATGATTTATTAGAGTCCTGACCTGAACACATCTACATGCCAATATTCAGTTACAGTCATAGCACCACCTGCAGTGCACTGTAATTGTCTTACACACTATATTTAACAGGTACTGCCTGTTGTTTGCAAATGAAAAAAGTTATTGTGCCTTATCTAAAAATAATAATAGCAAAAACAAAGTGCAAAGGCAGTTTTAAACAGAGGTTAAGTTACCATATGCAGCTTGACCGTCTCTTATGAGGGTAGGTTTGAATTCAGAAAAAACAATCTGTCTAACTTTGTTAGGACTCCATTGTATTTCATTTGTAAACAAGGTGATATAAAGATAAAAATGATGTAGCCTAATCAAACGAAGCAAGCGACTCCTTTTGAATCGCTCTCGCGGTTCTTGAATCTCAATTTCGTTCTCGTTCTCGAGTCAAGAATCGGTTGCAGCGGTTTTCGGATCACCAGTACACTGAACCGAGAACTGTTTATTTCGGACATGTCCGATTGAGAACCGAACGCATAGGGTCGAATGACATGGCGCGTCTCTCTGAACCGAACGAATAACAACTGATATGAGCGTGTCTGTCAAACGACTCCGAGGACACGAATGAGGGGAAAATCTGGCGAACCGTATTTATTTAATTACAAAAAATAGTAAGTGGATCATGATTTCTGCACTGATGAAGATTTGATGATTTTATAACTGTAAAGATTGTTTGCACATCACTGACTGTATGTGTTTGAATGCTTTAGATGTAAAACTTAATTGTAATAAACCTATCAGATTATGATGAAATTTTATCTGACTGATGTTATGATTACTCTCTTTACACACTCACGTAAAGGATTATTAGGAACACCATACTAATACTGTGTTTGACCCCCTTTCACCTTCAGAACTGCCATAATTCTACATGGCATTGATTCAACAAGGTGCAGAAAGCATTCTTTAGAAATGTTGGCCCATATTGATAGGAGAGCATCTTGCAGTTGATGGAGATTTGTGGGATGCACATCCAGGGCACGAAGCTCCCGTTCCACCACATCCCAAAGATGCTCTATTGGGTTGAGATCTGGTGACTGTGGGGGCCATTTTAGTACAGTGAACTCATTGTCATGTTCAAGAAACCAATTTGAAATGATTCGAGCTTTGTGACATGGTGCATTATCCTGCTGGAAGTAGCCATCAGAGGATGGGTACATGGTGGTCATAAAGGGATGGACATGTTCAGAAACAATGCTCAGGTAGGCCATGGCATTTAAACCATGCCCAATTGGCACTAAAGGGCCTTAAGTGTGCCAAGAAAACATCCCCCACACCATTACACCACCACCACCAGCCTGCACAGTGGTAACAAGGCATGATGGATCCATGTTCTCATTCTGTTTATGCCAAATTCTGACTCTACCATCTGAATGTCTCAACAGAAATCGAGACTCATCAGACCAGGCAACATTTTTCCAGTCTTCAACTGTCCAATTTTGGCGAGCTTGTGCAAATTGTAGCCTCTTTTTCCTATTTGTAGTGGAGATGAGTGGTACCCGGTGGGGTCTTCTGCTGTTGTAGCCCATCCGCCTCAAGGTTGTGCGTGTTGTGGCTTCACAAATGCTTTGCTGCATACCTCGGTTGTAACGAGTGGTTATTTCAGTCAAAGTTGCTCTTCTATCAGCTTGAATCAGTCTGCCCATTCTCCTCTGACCTCTAGCATCAACAAGGCATTTTCGCCCACAGGACTGCCGCATACTGGATGTTTTTCCCTTTTCACACCATTCTTTGTAAACCCTAGAAATGGTTGTTCGTGAAAATCCCAGTAACTGAGCAGATTGTGAAATACTCAGACCGGCCCGTCTGGCACCAACAACCATGCCACGCTCAAAATTGCTTAAATCACCTTTCTTTCCCATTCTGACATTCAGAGTTCAGGAGATTGTCTTGACCAGGACCACACCCCTAAATGCATTGAAGCAACTGCCATGTGATTGGTTGATTAGATAATTGCATTAATGAGAAATTGAACAGGTGTTCCTAATAATCCTTTAGGTGAGTGTATATTTTAATGTGTAAAGTGTTTGTTTATCCAGCCCGGAATGACGTCATTACGTTTGAGCGTAAAAGAACCAGTGAACCGTTTTTTTATCCGGTTCATTGAAACTAACTGTCCGAAAGAACCAGTTCACGGAGAAGAACCGAATTTCCCATCACTATTAGGGATCAGTGTTTGGTGTAGGCAATGAATAATGTGATTGACATGACCAATAAAATCTTCAGAATCGGCTGCAGGGGGCGGAGTTTCCGCTGAACTGGCTAGTGGGGAAAAAATCACGCATATTCAGTTAGTTATAGCGCCACCTGCTGGCAACAGGAAATGGCATGCTTTGCACTGTAATTCACTCCCAGAAACACATTTAAATATACCACGAAGTACCAAACAAGCTAGAAACACATTAAATCAAGCAACACGTGCTAATGTATGCGATTTATGCCATGAAACAGGAAGTTGTTGTAACTCAGGCATACAATGTCCAATCTGCCTCAAACTTCACATCTTCAGTCCTGCCCTGAAGACATCTACACGACAATATTCAGTTAAAGTAATAGCACCACCCACTGGCAACAGGAAGTGACGTGTTCAACATCATGATGCACTACTAGCAACATACTAAAATATGTAATTGAGTACTAAACATGCTAGAAACATACTAAAACATGCTAGCAAAAGCATGCTATTATCACCATGAAACAGGAGGTTGTTGTAACTCAAGCATACGATGAACAATCTGCCTCAAACTTCACATGATTGATAAGTGCCCTGACCTGAAGACATCTACACGCCAAAATGTTGTTATAGTCATAGCGCCACTAGCTGGTAGCAGGAAGTGTGGCAAATACAAAATGACTGACGCAGTCCTCTGCTTGCAGCTTTAATTTGTATTGTATTTCTAATTTTGTCATGGCCCTTCAATTATGCATTCACACACTATAAACATGGTCATGAACACACATATTTACATAAAAAAATATATTTACAATAATAATTAGTAGTGTTTGCCTATGCAAATCATTCACATTGTTGAGCGAAGATGTGATATTACTATTAAGTAATTCGATTTATGATCCCATAGACTGGAATCACATCTAGAAACATTATACCATTATATTTTTGGTTTTTACAACTTAATTCCACCATAAACAAAAGTTAAATTAGCTTTAATATGGAAGTAGAATTTTCCCTTGAGATAAATCTAAAAACATTTTGTTAGTCAATGTTTAATTTAGTATATTTGCCAAAAACTGTAAAAAAAGGGAGGAAATTACAGGGGGGAAGGGAGGAAGTTACAGGGAGGAAATTATATAATTATATATATATATATATAATATATATATATATATATATATATATTATATACCCACAGGATATATATATATATATATATATATATATATATATATATATATATATATATATATATATATATATATATATATATATATATATATATATATATATATATTATATTCATTATATTATCTGTATATTATTAAATTAGATATTATAAGGTAATATAAATAATATACAGTAATAATGGCAATGTAAAAATGTCTGAGAAAACATAAAATCGCTTTATATTGTGACGTCTCACACACACACACTCACTCGGGCCGTGTGTGTGTACCTGCGTGCAGATCTCCAGGGGTTTCCCACTCAGGCTCTGTGGCATCTCCCTGCAGCGGGTGGAGAGGTTGAGGATGGCGGTGGCAGCCATGTGCGCCGCCTCCATGTCGTGTGTGTAGTCGAAGCTGCTCTTGCTGCAGGTGCTGCTGGCGCTGCTCTCTCCTCCTCTCGCTCCTCCTCCACCTCCACAGCTCAGGCTGCTGCTGCTGGGGCCGTAGCTGCTCGTGGTGCTGCTCGCCGAACTCGAGCTCTTGCAGTAGCGTTTCACTGACGGGACACACAGAGCCGGGACGTTAACAGAAGCACTATGGGACAGATCACAAAATACACTTAGCTTCTGCATCCTACACTGGCTTTATTTTGGTATTACCGAGATGCTATTATCGTTTTCATTCATATTTTTTATGGTTTTAGTTTATACTAGAATAATCCTGGGAGATATTTGGCAGTGACAATTGATATTTATATGCATTTTATGTAAGTATACTGTTATTAAGATCTCATTGATTTACATTACAAGCCTCAGAATCCTTCTTTTTGCCCATATAAACATCAACAACTGCACTAAATTGCATATTTTTGCTCAGTTTGGGCCAAAATTTGTTGTTTTCCTTCTCGAGTGTGGGCTCCATATTCTCACTATATCAGACTATATGAGCCATAAAAGCCTGAAGTATCAAATATGTTACTCAACATAAAGCACATTCGCAATGTTTTTTTTTTTTATATCGTCCAAAGTTTCAATAAAATGTTCCACTCGCTATTATTTCATATGTCAGAGCTTACAGGGTTAAAATAATGGGTAACACTTTATTTTTGTGGACGTAGTTACACATTACTACATGTACTTACTATATTAATAACAGTAAATTATGCATAATTACAAGTAACTAACCCTAAACCAAACCTTAAACGTAACTCTATAGTAAGTACATGTAGTAAATTAATATTACTCAGTACTTATTTGAGTAAGTACAATGTAACTGCGTCATCTTTAAATAAAGTGAGGTAACACTTTATTTTACAGTGTCCTTGTAACATATGTTACATGTATTTACCATAGTAACAACAGCAAATTATGCATAATTGTATGCAACTAACTCTCAAACAAATCCTAATCCTTATACCATAACTCTATAGTAAGTACATGTAGTTCATTAATATTACTCAGTAAAGTTACAATGACACCTTAAAATAAAGTGTAAGCAAATAATGTTACAGTCTTGTTTTGATTGTAATTACAATGTACTTACTCTAGTAATTACAATATCTGGTTAACAACTAAGCACTTCAGGGAATCTATCCCTAAACCTAATATTAAACCATGTAGTTATGTTATATGGTTGCACTTTATTTAAAGGTGTCCTTGTTACAGTGTAATTATCAAATAATGAATAGGTAATATTAATTAACAAAATATACTTCGTAATTAGGGTTATGGTTTAGGGTTATAATTATGCATTATTTACATTACAAGTACATAGTACTGTACATGTAAGATGTGTAACAAGGATACTGTAAAATAAAGTGTTGCACTTACGTGTACTTACCTAAGAAAGTACTGGTTGAAATAACTACACTATAGGTCCTAGGTTCAAGTATTGTAAAATAAAGTGCATAGATTGTGTCTGTAGTCAAATCCTTTTAGGAGGAAATGGCTTGTATATTAGGATGATTTTGAGGAGATTTTAAATGATGAGGGGGGTGTTGGGATGCAAGTGAGAGACGGAGAGACGCTCTCTACAGTTTGACAAAAGACACAATGAGCCACAACACCAGCTGGGCATCAAAGTGACGTCTCCCACCGGGCGTCCTGCTGCCATCTCTCTCTCTCTTGCAGTCCTTTTACTCTATCTTCTCCCTCCAGTCTGGTTATTAAAGCATGGCCCGGGATCTCACAGACTTGCGCGCAGAATTGCAATTAGCAACAGCCCTAAATCCAGACTGTGATTTGCCTAAACCGCCTCATTCATTATGCATCCGCCTCGAGATAATTTCCATACATTTCCATACCTCCGAAATACAGTGAAGGAAGATCTTGGAGGCTTTTCTAACAGGGTTTAGTTCCTCGCCAAGCGTTCACGAAATGCAACTAGCTTTTTCAGGACTTAGCAGTCAAATGTTCAAGAGTCATAGTGATGGTAATTATCATACAGCGGTCTACAAAAAGTAAACTTAAGACAAGCTTAAAATGTCCGTCTTCATTGGATTACACGATACAGCACTAGCCTCAAGTACCTTATTGCTTTTATAAAATTGTACACACAATACAAATATTAAAGGCCCACTGCCTTGAAACCTGCAGCATTATTCAATGTGTTGACGTAATTTCCCCTGAAACGGCTGCAGCTGTTAGCAGCTCCTCCCCTTTTTTGAAACAGCCAATAGCGTTCCGTTGATATCACAGTTTGACTAGAGCCTTTCTGTTTGGTAAAGCCAGAGTTTCCTCCTAATCTCTAACCGTTTATCATCATGATCTCCTCCATATCGCTTTGAAATACAGCATTCTGTGCAGAATTCAAATGGGTCCGATATGTTTTTGTATGCGCCGACTCGCGCATATGATCCGCTCTCGTCTCGTGTCTCAAGTTAACGGCTCAGGTCTAGACTATTGCTGCATCCCAATTCGCCTACTTATACTACGTCCTAAAAGTATGTACTCTTTTTGTGAAGAAAAAGTACATACTTTTGAGTGTGTAGCAGAAGAGTAGGCAAGCTTTGGGACATACTACTTCGTCATCTTTAACGGACTCTGTTGCTTAGTTACGTGCGTCCCGTCACCGTTTAAAATGCCCTTTCAATCATCGTCACCGTTCAAATCCTCCACATTCAATTTAATTTCCTACCGTATCGGAGAGAAATGTAGTAGCATGTTGATCTGCCATTCGTAGGTCTTTAATGCATGTGGATAACATTGAATAAATATCTTTTTGTCAGGTTAAATACTGATAATTGCTCACTCAAACCCCTTTATCTAATCCTCTCTACTTAACCATCAGACTTGCGTAACGGTCATGTTTGTAGTTTTTTAACACTTTTTTATCCGCGTTCGTAGTTCTAATCGAATCCTCGTCCATCTCGCAATGGGTTGTGGGCAATATCAGCCATTAGAGTGCGCATCGATCTGCACTTCGAATTATGACCGGAAATAGTAGACCATCCGGGAATCTTTGGAATACTCTTTTCAACATACTACGATTTGGGACATACTAATT
Organism: Romanogobio albipinnatus; assembly: GCA_023566225.1. Lineage (NCBI taxonomy): Eukaryota > Metazoa > Chordata > Actinopteri > Cypriniformes > Gobionidae > Romanogobio > Romanogobio albipinnatus. The sequence continues at coordinate 6,293,245 of CM042249.1, read as the reverse complement.
ATTTTTTTGAATACCATTTAGTATGGATAGTATGCGAATTGGGACGCAGCATATGTGTGTGCGCTTCTGCGGTGAAACTAACGTGAAACCATTCGCCTCAACTGAAAGCATATTTACACACTCTGAATCGTTTCCTACCGCATGTATAGTGTGCTATGTGCCGTTCACCATGTAGGAAATAGTGAATGTGTGAACAACTGACTGATTTCAGCCGCTGCGTCAGCGTCTATTTATAGTGTAGGGGGCGGGCGCTTCAGATTCTAGAGACCAATTGATTGGACAGAAGATTTGATGAGAAGGTGAAGTCTGCGATGATGTCATCAAAATCTGTGATTCATTTTAACGGAAGTGAGAGACTTTGAATGCTTATATCTCCTAAACACACACCAGCTTATTCATAACCTTAAGGCTAACATAGACATACTAAAAGCTAAAAAGCGCTATCAGTGTCAGAACACGGGAAAACCCCATAACTGTTCAAATGACAAGATATCGCAGCGGACTTATGTTTTATTATGAACATAAGACTGACCTGAAGGAAAATGCTGCATCTAAATGCAGGCAATAAACTCACTCTCTATCTCTCTATCACAATACTCTACACAATACAGTAAGCTTCAATGAACAATATGAATGAGAACAAACATGTTTATGTTGCTAAGAGTGGTTGCTAAGGTTGTTGTGCAGTGATATTGTGAATAAAACACAGCTATTGACCAAAGGACTGGAACTAACCGTTTCATAAATGGGGTTTTATAGGTAAGGTCAGTGGTAGACTGGGTAAACCCAGCCCGATCTGCCGGTGATTTGATTTCGCTCTGCAGCTCAGGCTGGAAACCTGTAAATATTTCTATCCTGCTTCTGTTACAAATTTGCGGGGACCAATCACAAACCGGCTTATCCACCTGGTGTGCTATTGGCGGATTAAACACAATGACGATAGAGAGATCGTTGGTCTGATTGGACTATCCAATTGCGTACAGAGTCATTTGAACTATGCCCGTTGATCACGCCTCTTGTGCAGTTGAAAACACAGAGCAGACTCCACAGACAAATGTTCAATCTTAACTCTTTCTCCACCAAACACAGAATTTTCTGGGTTTCCGTGTTTTCACTGTTAGACGCTAGGGGGCGCTATTACACATCTTCTAAATGAGTGCAGAATCTCCTGATCAAAACACAAGCAAGGAAGGCGCAAAAAAACTAGTGATTGCATTTAAGAAGATGCCTTTGTAAAATAACACAATCATCAACATTAAACATCATATAAATCAAAACTATCTAATGTCACTGAATGAAATGTAGACAAGCTCTAGGACTGTGCAAGCATTAGGGATGATGATGGACTCCATCTACCCCATCTGTGTTTGATTATCAATCTGATCTGGATGTAGTCTTTGACAAAAAAACATTTTTGTTCAAAATGTAGCTTTTTTTAACTTACCCATATTTAATTGTTGATAAAAAAGGAATGCATGAAGCTAAAATGAAGCAGAGGGTCTATTCTTTCTTTTGATATATTGCATGCTCAGATATTCATACAAAAAATAATGGGATTGGCAAAGGACCGAGTCAGGATTCAAACTCGGGTTGCCGGAGGTACAGATGCACAATGCGCTAATGTCTAGGCCAGTGGTTCCCAACCTGTGGGTCGCAGTGATCCTCCGGGTGGGCCGCGAGATAGGGCTGGGCGATAAAACGATAACGAAATGTATCGCGATAGACACGTAATCGATATCGTAATCGACGTTCGATAAAATGTTCGATCATTTTTTTTCTTCGTCGGAAGAAACCAGAGGTTGCGAAGCAAGTTTGGTTGCATGAACAAAGGCACTCACTCTCTGGTAACCAAGCAACGTAGGGAGTGACACTCTAACAGCCAATCATGTAACTGTATCATGTCTGGTTGCGCCATATTGTTGTCTCGTGTTGGATTCATTCTTTAGTAAACAGAACCGGCGTGGAGTGATAAGTGGAAAATGAGCGCCGCAGCGAGCAAGGAAATTGTTAATAAAACAGGAAAACAAGTCAGCTCACTAGTATGACAGTTTTTTGGATTGTATAAGTCTGACTGTAGTCAGACCAATGTCGTCTGCAAGACTGTCGTCCCCACCAAGACTGGTAATACCACAAACTGGTTTTACCAGCCTTGTTATACTTTTGTTTACCAGCCTTGTTATAATCTCGTCTCCGCTGACAGCGCGCACATCTCGTTCGTTTGGGGACGTGTTTACACTCAACGCACTCGCCGTTGTGCTATTCTTGACTTTGGTTGAATCCAAAATCGCCCCCTAAACCCTCAATCACTATTCCCTACATTAGTCCACTGATACAGTTCACTTAAAGGAGTGAATGAAAACGAGTGAGCGAATTCGGACTCAAATAGTGCCCTATGTAGGGTATAGGGGGCGATTTCAGATTCAGCCTTTGAAACTATATGGAGAGGTAATGTTCCTCTGCATCAGTGCCTTATGACAAAGCATCTAAACGGTAACAGTTACAAAGAAATAACGGAGGCACTGCACCTTAATGTTAAGAGATAATTGATAAGTGTTCATTGTGATTTTAGACTTGTGTTTATATTTTAATTATTTGAGTGCTTTCCATGGTTGTGTTGACATTTCTGCCTTTATAACTGAGGGGATTATAATCAGAGGAAGGTAAAGTTTCAAATAAAAATGTTTAAATGTAAAATATTTTTCTTATTTTAAATAGGTCATAAAACATATCAATAATTATCGATATCGACCGATATGAAACCCTTATATCGTGATACAGTTTTCAGCCATATCGCCCTGCCCTACCGCGAGATAACTTAAAACAAATCTGAATACATTAATATAATTCATAAATTGCATTATTGATACGTTAAAAGATAAATTATATGAATTAAAAATATAAATTACAACAAAGAACCACCTCTCTTGTACGTATTCTGTGATTGTTTTGGATTCGGAGCAGCCCGAGGCGTTCCTAATCGCGCTGTGTGAAATAATGACTGAATGACTGCTCGAAACACCCAACCGCTTCATGAACACAGGATACGCAAACTACACATTTCAGTTGGATAAAGCAAACCAGTGTCGCTAAAAAGTTTTGATGGATGATTGTTATAATGAAGGTGAAGACGATTGCAGTGACATACATTAGGCATGTGCGTGTCCGTTATAATTGATGCGCAAACCGTGTATGCGTGCTCTCGGATCACAGTATAACGTTTTGTTTGGGTGACGATTGTAATGAAGGTAAAAACGATTACAGTGACATGCAGGAGTCATACATTAGGCACGCGTGAGTATGTTATTGATGCTCAAACAAAAACGTGCACTCTCGGCTCAGTGATCGATATAACATCGTATTTCTGCATGAACGCATTACAATATATTCACGTAGTTGTCAAAATGAATGGGCTTTGAGTGTTTTATAACGGATGCTCTCCGAAGAAGTGTGCTTTGGAGAAGTTTGTGAGTATCAGTGGTGTTACACGGGCATCAGCTCCATATTGTTTGTTCTGACAGAGGAACTGTTCACTGATGACATCGACTTCAGATGGCTAAGTTTCCACACATTCAGAATAATTTTATTTTTCATTTGTATTTTAGTGTGTTTATTAATTATGAATGGACACGTATAGTAGTTATTTGAGGTCATTTAGCATCTCCCTGTGGTCTTGTTTGGTATGGCAGGTTGACTTTTGTTTATTTGCACTTATTGTACGGTATAACTGAGCAGAGTAAGTACTTCTAAGTTGTAAAGAATGTCTGCAAAGTATGTTTGCAAAAAAGAACACTGAATGTTAATATATCGTGATTTTTTTTAAAAATAACATTGCCGGGGGTCGGTGGGCCTTGCAGTATTTATTCGGAGAGGACGGGGGCCTTCGAGTAAAAAAGGTTGGGAACCACTGGTCTAGGCCATCAGCGCCGACATAAAACATATGTTTCTAATAAGTAAATTGATTTTTGGGGTCTGAGGGTGTGCGGTTTATGTTATAAAACAAAATATCCAAGTGCCGTCAAGCTGGAGTGCCCATGATCTCCACCAGAGGCCACTCCTCCCTAGTCCTTTGCAATCTCATCAGGAACTGCATTTCCCATAACCCTTTGCCTGGACTATGTTTAATCACTTTCAGCTGTGTCTCATTACCTTGTTAACTCTGCCTTTATAAGCCCTGTGTTTTTAGTCATTCTTTGCAAAGTCTTGTATGTTATTACACTGCATTTCTGAGCGTTATCCTGGTTTCCTGTGTCTTGGTTTTTATTTATTTTTTTAGATTTGTAATATATTCATTTAGAAAACAGTTATTTGAAACAGTAATAATATTTTACAATATTACCGTTTTTACTGTATTTTTGATCAAATAAAGAGAAGAGCAGAAGAGACTTCTCTCAAAAACATTCAGAAATCTCCCCGAGCCCAGACTTTTGAACAGCGGCGTACTCTATATTGATTTGACAGAGAAGTAGGGCTGGTCCGAATACCATTTTTGGAGCTTCGAAGCTTTGGTAGTAATCAACAGCGAATATGCTCAATACTTCTAGCACTGTGTCAATGGTCAATACATTTGAATGGCTTAGGTGGATACACAACAGCTTCACTATACAGGTATTTGCAGAAATTTTTGGTAAACAGTACAGCATAGTGTGCATTGATTATTACGTCAACCACATTTACAGTATCATATTATGGAGAGTGATGGAGATTAACATTTTTTACATTAATGGTAATGTTTTTATTGTATTTAGCCCTTATTGTATTTAGGTATTCCTTACTAATTGATCACACTTATAGGTAGTCAAATGTGATCATACACCTTAACTTTTTTTAAATGAATAACCTATATTTTAGTTCAATAATATTTATTGAATATTTTGAGGAAATCTTTTGGTACTAAATACTATTTGTGCAATAAGTATGGTCCATTAATGACCACTTCAAACATTTGTCTTCTAATATTTGTATTATTTATATTACAATTAGTGCAGTAATTAAGGTTAAAATAGAGAATTCCAAAGCAAAGAGGAGAATTAAAGTCATTTTGTTGCTGGAAAAATAAAATGTTCATTTGTAATGCCATTACTGATGCCTGGATGGCTCTTTAATAATACACATGTAGTCTAGTTGCTCAAAAAAGTATTGCAGATCATAACTGCTTACTTATTTGTGAAATGTAATAATTAGTTAATAACAGTGAATAGTAATGAATGCAAGCAAATATAATTTAACCCCAATAAAGTTTAAAATAGTGCTAAAAGGCAAACTTAATTTTCCTTATGTACAGTAGGCTATATACATATAAATTCATACTGAATCAAGATCGAAATCGATATTTGTGCCCATCGTCTCATAAGCTAATGCTGATTTTAGGCATCTATGGGGTTAGCTATGGTGTTGTGGCACATACATTATGCAGGTTATATATATTTTATGTAACTTATTTTGCCACAAAATATATTGAGTTTTCCTTTGACTAAAGCTAGACTAAAATGACGAGACTTTTAGTTCACTAAAACTTGACTAACAAAAAAAAGATATGTGAATGACTAAATATGACTAAAACTAACAAGGACATTTGGCACAAGACTAAGACTAAGACTAAATTAAAAATAGGTGACAAAATCAAGCAACCCGCCCCCGAATTGGTAAACCAAAAGTAAACTGCGCACGGCTGCATCCGTTCACAGCCGCTCGGTGCACAAGCACTGCAATGTGACGGTGAGGGAACATTTTCTCACCGTCACATCCCTAACGTGTAAAAAGGCTAATACACTGATTCTATTATTCTATATTCCACAATGTCAAACCAAGGCAGCTTAACCCAAAAGCTCAGACAATGTCTTCTTCCATATAAGCTCGTGCAGTTGTGCGCGTTGCAGGGAACACTAAGAAGCAAATATATTTATTAAAGGGGTGGTAAACCATGATTTCACTTTTCTAACTTTAGCTAGTGTGTATTGTTGCTGTTTGAGCATAAACAACATCTACAAAGTTACAACGTTCAAAGTTTAAAGCAAAGGGAGATATTTGCTTTTAAAGAAATCAATTTCTAAGGACTACAGCAAATGGCCGGTAGGGACTACTAGACATTCCTCCAGGGTCTCTGACATCACCAGCCCCAATATTTACATAAACCCCTCCTCCGAGAATATTAAATAAGGGGTGGCGAGGCCATTTTGTATCGCAGCGGGGAATAGTTGTTGTGGTAGGTTAGTTAGTAGGCTGGAGTGTTGTTGCTGCAATGCCGACGAAACGCTGTTATTTTCATCCGGATTGCAGGTCCACTTTGTTCAGCCTTTCTAGGGACGGGGGTGCGCTGCAATGCGTTTAACATACAACGTTATATGCATGTGTGTAAGAGACATGAGGGGAACACGGTCGCATTTGCAGCAGATATATGCTGCCCATCATAAATCAAAGCACGAGACAGACAGGGGTCGGAGGAGAAGACCGGAAAATGTGACATAATGGACAATATTCGTCTGTATTTGCAATACACGAGCCGCGGTTTAGCTGCGCGAGACAAACACTGCCAGTGTGAGACGGGCACGCGCGGCTCCCGCTGCACATTTCACGGAGGAAAGCTTCCACAATCTTCACGAGTTCAATGCAGGATTCGCACAACGGCTTGTCCTGAAAGATGGATTTATAAACAGAAGCTGTTTACGAGCCACAACCTGTAAGTATGATTTATTTTTTGTCGATGTGTTTTCCTGTATAGTTTGTATTGTTAATTGTACGTTGTAGCAAGGAAGTAAACAGATGACAACGCTCATTTGGCTCTGCAAACCAGTTTGTTAAATGCTCATTCATACTTAACGTTATCCGACAAACACCTAACGTTACAAACTTTTTAAAATCTCAACAGCGAACTTGGCATTAGTGTAAATTATTCTTTGATTAGAGCTTTTATGTATTGTTTATCTACAGGCATGCTAAACATAGTTCTGTGTTTGATTTGGATACTAGTAAAGCCAATGGCTATAATCGTTCTAAAAATACAAAAGTAATGGTGCCATTCAGTAGCGATCACTATAGATCCGCAGTCTTTACTCTTGAGGACTGAACAGGTTCTGCTCGATCATCTTCACAAAAATTGTCTGGGTCTGATTTGGGCTCAAATTGGTATGGTTTTATTGACGCCATTGTTTCTAATACTACCAAAGCACAGTCTACCAGTAAAGTTAAGGGGCGTGACGTTTCCGACAAACGTGCACTAGGCGGTTAGCGAATCACAACACACTGGGCCAGCTAACCAATCTGAGCCCATTGCGTATTTTGAGGGACCGGCTTCATACAACCCGGAAACCATCAGACCGTTTTTACAAGGAGGGACAGAGCAGTGTAGAATAAAGGTAAAATATATGAAAAATTATGCAATTTTTTAAAAACGAAGCATGAACACATGTTACAGTGCACCCCACAAACACAATCAAGCCTTCGAAAGAATGTGTTTCACCACCCCTGTAAGTATAACGAGGTTGGGTTCCTATTCAACAGTCCATCCTATTAAAAACTGCTAGGCTATAAAAAAGAGTATTGTATTTCGTATGCCAGGTGAGCACGAAAAAAAAAAAAAAAAAAAAAAAAAAATGAATATTCGAATCCCAAATTTGAACATCGAATACCAACCCATCGAACGAATATTGGAATATTCTGGTCCAGCCCTACAGAGCAGACGTGTGGATGTCTTACCCTCATCGCTTTTGGGCAGTGCGTCCCGACCGTGGAGCTTGGGTGCAGCAGTGTGCCGTTTGCTGTAGATGTTGCTGTTGCTGTTGTCGTAGTTGTTGTAGTCAAAGCCGGTTTTGGAGTACTTCTCTAACTCTTTGGCCAGGTTGGAGCGCGGGGTTGAAGTGGGAACGTTGTTTTTATAGCCGTACTGTGGAATCTCCAGCTGTTTCACAAAGCACATGGGCCTGAAACAGACACAGCCAGCAGGTTATGATGTGCAATGTGTCTGCCTGCCAATGATCAACGCATACTATCCATTTTTATGGGCTTTGCACAACACAAATTGGTGCCTACTTGTAAGATGTTCAGTTTCTAGCAATTCACAGTGTAATAATTTACACTTCTTATTTGATGGTTTTAATTTCTTATCAGTTATGGTATTACATTAGGGTTACATTAGGGTTTTGTGCTACATCTTATGTTGTAAAGAGAATTGGGATGCATTATTATACTGCCATGTTTGTTATCATGATGGTGTGTTTGTGTGTATGACACTGTGTGCACCTTCTATATACAGTATTAGTATTTATCTCTATTTAAGGGTCCAATTCTCACTAATAACTAGTTGCTTATTAGCATGCATATTACTAGGATATTAACTGTTTATTAGTATTTATAAAGCACATATTAATGCCTTATTCTGCATGACCATATTCTACATCTTAATCCTACCCAATACCTCAACTTCACAACTACCTTACTAACTATTAATAAACAGTAATTAGGAGTTTTTTGAGGCAACAGTCATAGAACCTTATCTAAAGTGTGAAGAGACAACATAGAGCATCGATGTACTGTAGATGTGTCTGTTACCTGAGCACGCGATCCGAACCCTGGCTGGATTTGCCTCCGTCACATGACTGATGTTTCTCGTGGGCTTTGGCCAGTTTCTCTGCAGCCGCTATTGGGCAACCCGAGAGGCTGGAGGAACAGAAAGAAATGTGAGGGACGTGGCTTAACAAAGACACGAGAATGTGTGTTCATTTTAAACAGCAATCACTGATATACTATGATCTGCTTTATGCTGTATTGAAATGAGAAGGCTGATGATTAAATGTCTAGGTAATTTCTCAAAAACAGTGGACTATGGCTTCGATAATCTACAGTATAAAGATTATAATGAAATTGAAATCGCTGCTTCTGAGATCTCCCTCTGAGAAAAAGAATTTTCAAAAATGACAGAAAATAATGCTTCTCATATCATCAAGGCTGTGCATCCGATCCAATTCTGCAATATGTTGGTGCAAGTTCACCTGTGATTTGGTAAACTTCAAAACTGTGAATACAACCCAGACTACAAGAAAAAAAAAATTTTCTTACTTTTTGTAGTTTTCCATTACAAATATCTAAACAGTAAATCAAGATACATTTACTTGTGAAGCAAAAAAAGTCATTGTATGCTTAAAGGTGCCGTGTGTAGTATTTATGAGGATCTATTGACTGAAATGCGATTTTTAGTTCTACAGAAATTAATTACAGACGTAATTACATGCAGGCATTTTTTAAAATGTAAGTACAATGTAAAAACATGTATGTACACAATAAGTGCATCGTATCAAATTATTAATCAAAATGTTAGTACATAGTAGTTAAGGCCACCTAATATAAAGTGGGTCCGAATTTTCCTATTAGACGTTGTAGGTCGTCGTGACGTATGCTGGCTCTTCCAACGGCTCACTAGCCACGCCCCCGACATGAGCTAACCACGCCCTCAGAAATGTTTTCCCCAATCACATGATGAGAACGGCTTCACTCTCATGTTACATGAAGTAGAAACATTATGAATGAAACTTACTTGACACTTGCTTTAACATTCTACTGAAGAAAATGCGGTAAAATAATTCAGTTGTCAGTACGTCAGACTTTTATTGCCGCCCGTCATGTGTAGATACTTTTAATACATGAGACGCACTTCCAAACCCTGACAAGCAAGTGGTTGCCATGGTAACGAACAACTATACCGTAACGTGCTGGCATTTATAGTCTAACTTTTATTTGAGGAAATCTGTTTATAATTACCTATTATGTTTGAACTTATTGGTCCTGCGCTGCTTATCGATTCAGTTCATTTGAATGAGAATACATGGCATGTATCTGATCTATTTTTAGTGGCGTTCAGTATAAGGATTTAACTGTTCATTCTCTCTTGTGCGGCTGCTTCGCTAGCATCGTCGGCATCGGGAGTTAACTCAGTTTGAGCCAGCTGATCAGATTGATTAGGCTGTGTCTACAGACTATTCACCCTCCTCCACTTCAGGTGAAGGTGGGGGAGAATGACCGCTCTGTTGCAAAGCTACTGGCGTCACTCCAGTCATTCTCCATCTTTGCGAGTCTGACAGCGCTCAATCAATCCGTCACTGTGCTGGGGTTTAGCTACCCTTTAAGCAAAAGCTTTGATAAATAATAAAAATAAAAAAAACACGACATAGACATAGACATAGGGCCCTATTTTAACGATCTAAGTGTATGGCGCAGGTGTCACTGTTTACATGGAGGACCGAACGCTTCTCTAAAGAGGAATCCTTTTATTTTTAATATTTAAAAATGTGTGTGCTGCTTCGCATCCCTGTGTGTGTAATAATCAGAGTGTACGCGCGTCACATTACTAACACACCCTTTAAATAACACTATTGACTTTAGAGCAGGTTTTTGTTGGTCAATGGCACAGTCGTTTTCAGTTCCTTAAAATAGCAACGCGCCAACAATGCGTCTAAACACATCTGGTGTTCAGACCAGACGCCCATTGGGTGAACAGATGGACGCCAGTGCATTTGCTATTTAAACAACGTGGCGCTGAATGTGAAAATGAGAACTGCGTCAGGGCTGAAACTAGAAGAAAACTCTTGAGTCACGCCTGGCATCACATTGCGCCGGGTGTATGATAAGGCCCATTATATGTCATTTTGCAAATGTATCCTGATTAAGGCATGTTTAGATATTTGAGTAAAGAAAAAGTGTAAAGAAATGCAACCTCAGAGAAACGCAAAGTTCCTCAATGTACAGAGATAAAAGAAATATGGTGTATGATTTAAAGTTTTCACCGATTACCAAAGAAATTGGTAATCAGTTTCACAAATAAGTACAAAGTAACAAAAAACAAGTAACAAATTTAATTAAGAATGCAAAGTTATATGAAATGAAAATTAAAAATGATATGAAAAATAATTTCCACAGTGTATGTAGTGTCATAAGCCCAGAGCACAAAGATATGAAAGGCTTCTGAAGGTGTGTGTGTGTGTGTGTGATCCATGACATGAACTGCATGCAAGCTGCCAGGTTTCTATTGGGCCGTAGGAAATGTAATTTCCCTCTTGCAAGTATAACCTCAGAATGTGGGACTGTGGCGGCCGTCTGGAGCGGGCCGTCTCCCCTGGCGAGGTGTCAGTGAGGTGCTAATGGCTGACGCTCCCTACAGCAGCTGCTGAGAGCATTACTGCACAAACCATTTCATCAGCTCACTGCAATCCACACGCAAAGCCTTCGCCAGAACAATGTGTGGATTTAAAGGCTGCTTTAGGGAATGTGCATTTGTAGTAGCCTATACTTTATATATCACTGTAAACATATTAAATAAATGCATGTCGTCATGCATTGACAGCAACATCAAACAAAATTGCAAAAAAAAAAAAAAATGTTGTTTCTGAACTGGTTTCCTAAACACACCCATGTCTGCCACTTTTTGAGAAAAACAAGTAGTCCCACTATGGATTACATAATCAGATTGAAAATATTAAGTACTTGTAATTCGATTATATTATGTTTAGTATGTGTAATTGCATTATATTATGTTCATAATAAGATTAGTTACTTTTTATTTATTACACGATGACAAATTATTCACACAGTAAACTATACACCGATCAGGCATATTAGAACCTAATATTATGTTGGTCCCACTTTTGCTGCCAAAACAGCCCTGACCCGTCGAGGCATGGACTCCACTAGACCCCTGAAGGTGTGCTGTGGTATCTGGCCCCAAGATTTTAGCAGCAGATCCTTTAAGTCCTGTAAGTTGCGAGGTGGGGCCTCCATGGATTGGACTTGTTTGTTCAGCACATCCCACAGATGCTCGATTGGATTGAGATCTGGGAAATTTGGAGGTCTCATGTGCTCCTCAAACCATTCCTGAATCATTTGTGCTTTGTGGCGGCGCATTATCTGCTGAAAGAGCCACAGCCACCAGAGAATACCGTTTCCATGAAAGGCTGTACATGGTCTGCAACAATGCTTAGGTAGGTGGAACGTGTCAAAGGAACATCCACATGGATGGCAGGACCCAAGGTTTCCCAGCAGAACATTGTCCAAAGCATCACTGCCTCCGCCGCCCGCCTTCTTCCCATAGTGCATCCTGTTGCCATGTGTTCCCCAGGTAAGCCACGCACACACACCCGGCCATCCACGTGATTCATCAGACCAAGCCACCTTCTTCCATTGCTCCGTGGTCCAGTTCTGATTCTCACGTGCCACTGTTGCCGCTTTCGGGGGTGGACAGGGGTCAGCACGGGCACCCTGACTGGTCAGCGGCTATGCCGCCCCATACACAACAAACTGAGATGCTCTGTGTATTCTGACACCTTTCTATCAGAACCAGCATTAACTTCTTGAGCAGTTTGAGCTCCAGTAGCTCGTCTGTTTGATCGGACCACACGGGCCAGCCTTCGCTCCCCACGAGCATCAATGAGCCTTGGCCGCCCATGACCCTGTGGCTGGTTCTCCACTGTTCCTTCCACTTTTGATAGAGACTGACCACTGCAGACCGGGAACACCCCACAAGAGCTGCAGTTTTGGAGATGCTCTGACCCAGTCCTCTAGCCATCACAATTTGGTCCTTGTCACACTCGCTCATCCTTATGATTGCCCATTTTTCCTGCTTCTAACACATAAACTTTGAGGACAAAATGTTCACTTGCTGCCTAATATATCCCACCCACTAACAGGTGATGAAGAGATCATCGGTGTTATTCACTTTGCCGGTCATAATGTTATGCCTGATCAGTGTATATATATATATATATAATGTTTATTTATTTTATTTATTTAAATGTTTATGGTGTAATTAAGTATTAGCGTTTCATTAGCGTTTCTCACAAACCCCAGTCTGTGAAACCCTGACGTAATGCGATGTGTAATGCACTTCATGTTGTTGATAACAATGAATGGTATATATTTTCTTTCTTTTATGTCAATGTTGGACAAAATAATCCTATTCGAGTCGACGGGAGTTTGGTCAAAGGTAATCTAAATGTTATCAAAAAGTAGTCCGATTACCCAAAATGTGTAATCTACCAGATGACGTTTGCTAACTACAATTTTCATTTTCATGAACTAGTTTGTAATCAGTAACAGACTAAAGTATTCTAAAGTATTTTAACATGAAAAATGACATACTTTGCATTTAATATCCAAGAACTGTGACTTTGAATCTGGATATATTAAATTAGAAACGAATGCTTTGTACCGCCATAAATCAAAGGTACATCTGAGACGTTTGCTGAGAGACAACGAAATGTAGGCACTGCAGAATAAAGATGATCATAATGAACATATGAGCGGTTCTCTCATCCAGACGGAGAGGAACTCACCTCCTGTGAGAGTTCCTGTTGCTGTTGACGTGACCCCGGCCCGTGCAGCCAGGCGTAGGGCACTTAAGAACATTTTCATACATTGCAAGAACTTGACAGCAGGCGAGAGAAATAGGGTGAAAGATTAGGAGTTAGAGGCCCACAGTTAGTCATCTGCATTAGTGTGAAACACTCGTCATTATCACCAGCACGCTCACAACCAGAGACATCAAACAGCGACATGCAAATGGAGGAACACTGGCATGCACATGCACCATGCAGCGTGAGTCATGGTACAAATCACATGAGTATTCTATTCAACTCTACTCTATTCAACTTACTCTACTCTATTTTACTATATTCTAATCTATTCTATTCTACTCTACTCTATTCTATTTGACTCTATTCTACTCTACTCTATTCTATTACTCTATTCTACTCCATTCTATTCTACTCTACTATATTCTACTCTATTCTATTCTATTTTACTCTATTCTACTCCATTCTATTCTACTCTACCCTATTCCACTCTATTCTATTTTACTCTATTCGACTCTATTCTACTCCATTATATTCTACTCTAATCTAATCTACTCTACTCTATTCTACTCTACTATATTCTACTCTATTATATTCTACTCTATTCTAGCCTAGTCTACTCTATTCTACTATATTCTATTCTATTTTAATATATTCTACTCTGTTTTACTCCATTTTATTCTACTCTACTCTAATCTATTCTACTCTACTATATTCTATTCTACTCTACTCTACAATATTCTACTCTATTCTATTCTACTCCATTCTATTCTACTCTATTCTAGCCTAGTCTACTCTATTCTACTATATTCTACTCTATTCTACTCCATTCTATTCTACTCTATTCTACTCTATTCCAGCCTAGTCTACTCTATTCTACTCTATTCTATTTCAATATACTCTACTCTATTTTACTCCATTTTATTCTACTCTACTCTACTGTATTCTACTCTACTCTACTCTACTCTATTCTACTCTAATCTATTCTACTCTATTATATTCTATTCTACTCTACTCTACTATATTCTACTCCATTCTATTCTACTCTATTCTATTCTAGCCTAGTCTACTCTATTCTATTCTATTTTACTATATTCTACTCTATTCTACTCCATTCTACTCTATTCTACTCTACTCTATTCTAGCCTAGTCTACTCTATTCTACTATATTCTATTCTATTTTAATATACTCTACTCTATTTTACTCCATTTTATTCTACTCTACTCTACTGTATTCTACTCTACTCTACTCTACTCTATTCTACTCTAATCTATTCTACTCTATTATATTCTATTCTACTCTACTATATTCTACTCCATTCTATTCTACTCTATTCTATTCTAGCCTAGTCTACTCTATTCTATTCTATTTTACTATATTCTACTCTATTCTACTCCATTCTACTCTATTCTACTCTACTCTATTCTAGCCTAGTCTACTCTATTCTACTATATTCTATTCTATTTTAATATATTCTACTCTATTTTACTCCATTTTATTCTACGCTACTCTATTCTACTCTACTATATTCTATTCTACTCTACTATATTCTACTCTATTCTATTCTACTCCATTCTATTCTACTCTATTCTAGCCTAGTCTACTCTATTCTATTTTACTATATTCCACTCTATTCTACTCCATTCTATTCTACTCTATTATATTCTATACTACTCTATTCCACTATACTCTACTCTATTATACTTTATTCTACTCTATTATATTCTACTCTACTCTCCTCTATTCTAGCCTAGTCTACTCTATTCTACACTACTCTATTCTAGCCTAGTCTACTCTATTATATTCCATTGTATTCTATTCTACTCTACTCTATTCCACTATACTCTACTCTATTATACTTTATTCTACTCTATTCTATTCTACTCTACTCTCCTCTTTTCTATCATACACTCATACAGGTATATTTTAAGTATAAACAATCAATATTTAAATATGATCATATTATAATATACTGTGTGCAAAACATATAAATAGTAAACTATAAGTACAGTATGAAGTTTAGTTCAAAACTTACAAGTATACTTGCAGTATTAAAACTTTTACCTGAGAGTTTAGAGTTAACTTCAAAGTGTACTCTCCATAACCTAAAAGTGGGCTAGAAGTATACAGCTAATAAACTAAGTTCCCTTGTAGTATAGTTGACAGAACAAAGAGTAAAACTAGCTTAAGTGTAATCTGAAAAGTAAACTTTTATAAACTAAAACGTGGCAAATTTGGTGCTATGAAGTATTGAAATAGTACACTTACAAGTATACTACTGGTACATTGATTTTTAGTATACTTACTACATAAAGTACACCTGGAAATATACTTCAACTTTACTTAAATTAACTTAATTTGTGCCAGGGTAAGACCAGGAACCCATCTCGACACCACTGTGGCGCTCACTTCCTGTTAATGAAAGCATATGAAAATGTACAATACTTAAAATATGACTTTGAAATTATTTGGAATGTAGTAAGTAGTATAATGTAAGATATTATTATCTATGTATTTAAGCTATGTATTATATCCACAATGCATTTTTGTAAAAAAAGATATGTGTATCAGGCTATAATAACATTCATTAACTTTAATAAACATCATAAGATTCTATAATGCTTCACACCATTTGAACTGAAGCACTGCTTAAAGACATCCCTTAAAGATGCTCACCTAAACAACCTTCTATTCTATTCTATTCTATTCTATTCTATTCTATTCTATTCTATTCTATTCCAGCTGTTCAGTTAAAGGTATACTCCAAGTACAAAAAATAATACCTAAACAGGAACAAGGCAGTAATACTTAAAGAATACAAATAATATATAAATAGTAAACTATAAGTACAATATGTTTAGCTCAAAACTTACAAGTACAAATTACAAAACTAGTAGTTTACTGAGAGTAACTTCAAAGTGTACTTCCATAAACTGGAAGTATACAGCTAATAAACTAACAGCACACATTCAAATGTACAACTTAGTGGTAAACGCTGAACTCGTTTACACCTGTTACACTTAGATTACACTTAAATGTACGTTTTTATAAACTAAAATGTGGGACAATTTAATTACAAGTAAAGAAATAGTTCTATACATAGTTGCAAGTACTATGAGTACATTTATTTTAGTATGCTAACTACACATACTTGAACTGAACTTAAATCGGGTATCACTTCATGATAACTGTCATTCATTTTATAAATAAAATAATAATTAACACAGTATAAGAACCAAAGTCATCACAAGTTGCTCGCCTAACGAGCCTGTTCTATTCTATTCTATTCTATTCTATTCTATTCTACTCTTCTATTCTTTTCTATTATATTCTACTCTTTTATTCTCTTCTCTTCTATTCTATTCTACTCTTCTATTCTACTCTTCTATTCTCTTCTATGCTACTCTTTTATTCTCTTCTATTCTCTTCTATTCTACTCTTCTATTCTCTTCTATTCTCTTCTATGCTACTCTTCTATTCTCTTCTATTCTACTCTTCTATTCTATTCTATTCTACTCTTCTATTCTCTTCTATTCTACTCTTCTATTCTCTTCTATTCTCTTCTATGCTACTCTTCTATTCTCTTCTCTTCTATTCTACTCTTCTATTCTATTCTATTCTACTCTTCTATTCTCTTCTATGCTACTCTTTTATTCTCTTCTATTCTACTCTTCTATTCTCTTCTATTCTACTCTTCTATTCTCTTCTCTTCTATTCTACTATTCTCTTCTCTTCTATTCTACTCTTCTATTCTCTTCTATTCTACTCTTCTATTCTCTTCTCTTCTCTTCTATTCTACTCTTCTATTCTCTTCTATTCTACTCTTCTATTCTCTTCTATTCTACTCTTCTATTCTCTTCTATGCTACTCTTCTATTCTCTTCTCTTCTATTCTACTCTTCTATTCTATTCTATTCTACTCTTCTATTCTCTTCTATGCTACTCTTTTATTCTCTTCTATTCTACTCTTCTATTCTCTTCTATTCTCTTCTATGCTACTCTTTTATTCTCTTCTATTCTACTCTTCTATTCTCTTCTCTTCTATTCTACTCTTCTATTCTCTTCTCTTCTATTCTACTCTTCTATTCTCTTCTATTCTACTCTTCTATTCTCTTCTATTCTACTCTTCTATTCTCTTCTATTCTACTCTTCTATTCTCTTCTCTTCTATTCTACTCTTCTATTCTCTTCTCTTCTATTCTACTCTTCTATTCTCTTCTATTCTACTCTTCTATTCTCTTCTATTCTACTCTTCTATTCTCTTCTATTCTCTTCTATGCTACTCTTCTATTCTCTTCTCTTCTATTCTACTCTTCTATTCTATTCTATTCTACTCTTCTATTCTCTTCTATGCTACTCTTTTATTCTCTTCTATTGTACTCTTCTATTCTCTTCTATGCTACTCTTTTATTCTCTTCTATTCTATTCTACTCTTCTATTCTCTTCTATTCTACTCTTCTATTCTCTTCTATTCTACTCTTCTATTCTATTATTGTATTACTGTATTTCCTCAAATAAAAGCCTGTAGTCAATTAAACGCCGGGCCTCTGATAGTGGCCGGGGGCGTGGCCAGCACAAACAAATAAAGGCCGGTCTCAAATTAAGGCCGGGGGAAAATAATTTCCTTTCATTTCATGTGCATTCAAGTTCAGCGTAATGTACAGTAGGGTTGTGCCGAAGGAGCGAAACCATCGTGACCATCGCCCCCCGCTGGGAGTCACAATCCTGGTCTCTTCTATACTTAACCTAAACACTTTGCAGGGACTGTTCTGTAAATTAAATAGAGAATATAACTGATGCATATATGCTATTTTAAATACTGTAGTCTATGAGAGATGTGACGTGTGTTAGTCTGTGAAAGCTTCACAAATGATCTGGACAATCTCTTAGCCTCTCGTCTTTTTTACACATCTTACTCTGCATTTAACTTAAACTATTTTATTTTGTACAAGAAAACAGCATAGGCTTCAAAATAAATTATGTTATTGAAATATTGTAAAGTGGTCATTTGAACTACTCGAACGAACATTTAAAAAACAATATGCAAAATCAAAATGGAATAGCTCCATAACGGATTGAGAAAAGTGCGCATTAGTTGGGTTAGAAAAATAACAAAATTATAGAGTTTATATTGAGTCTATAAAACACGAAAGAACAACAAATATATCACAAAAATACATTTCGTTTTGTATAAATTGTATCTTAATTTTAATCTATGTTTTATCAACCAAATTGCCCGGATTTAATAAATAACAAGCAAATAGCCTATAACAGACAATGACATGAGGTGGAGGCGGCAGCGCCGCTTGATCAACGGCTTAAATGAACAACTACTAGAAAAGGAAAAAAACTTTAGTCAGGGGCAGCCCTTACTATTTATTTCAGATTGGCCTATATTTGATCCAGCATGTCACAAAGGGAGTTCTGGGTTGAGTGGCGGCGCTGAGTGGAATGAGCTTCAGAAATGAGCGGGATCTCCAGAAAGGCGCTTGATCTCCACTGGAGGAATTATTAACGCTCTTTCAACGCAACAGTCACAATATGACCTCATGTATGTTTTAAAACACAATTCAACTTATAATAATACTTTTTTTAATCCTCTCCTCTCCTCTCCTCTCCTCTCCTCTCCTCTCCTCTCCTCTCCTCTCCTCTCCTCTCCTCTCCTCTCCTCTCCTCTCCTCTCCTCTCCTCTCCTCTCCTCTCCTCTCCTCTCCTCTCCTCTCCTCTCCTCTCCTCTCCTCTCCTCTCCTCTCCTCTCCTCTCTTCTTCTCTTCTCTTCTCTCCTCTCTTCTACTCTTCTCTTCTCTCCTCTCCTCTCTTCTTCTCTTCTCTCCTCTCCTCTCTTCTACTCTTCTCTTCTCTCCTCTCCTCTCCTCTCTTCTACTCTTCTCTCCTCTCCTCTCCTCTCCTCTCCTCTCCTCTCCTCTCCTCTCCTCTCCTCTCCTCTCCTCTCCTCTCTTCTTCTCTTCTCTTCTCTCTCCTCTCCTCTCTTCTACTCTTCTCTCCTCTCCTCTCCTCTCCTCTCCTCTCCTCTCCTCTCCTCTCCTCTCTCTCCTCTCCTCTCCTCTCCTCTCCTCTCCTCTCCTCTCCCCCTCTCCTCTCCTCTCCTCTCCTCTCTTCTACTCTTCTCTTCTCTCCTCTCCTCTCCTCTCCTCTCCTCTCCTCTCCTCTCTCTCCTCTCCTCTCCTCTCCTCTCCTCTCCTCTCCTCTCCTCTCCTCTCCTCTCTCTCTCCTCTCCTCTCCTCTCCTCTCTTCTTCTCTTCTCTTCTCTCCTCTCCTCTCTTCTACTCTTCTCTTCTCTCCTCTCCTCTCCTCTCTTCTACTCTTCTCTTCTCTCCTCTCCTCTCCTCTCCTCTCCTCTCCTCTCCTCTCCTCTCCTCTCCTCTCCTCTCCTCTCCTCTCCTCTCCTCTCCTCTCCTCTCCTCTCCTCTCCTCTCCTCTCCTCTCCTCTCCTCTCTTCTTCTCTTCTCTTCTCTCCTCTCTTCTACTCTTCTCTTCTCTCCTCTCCTCTCTTCTTCTCTTTTCTTCTCTTCTCTCCTCTCTTCTACTCTTCTCTTCTCTCCTCTCCTCTCTTCTACTCTTCTCTTCTCTCCTCTCCTCTCCTCTTCTCTTCTCTTCTCTTCTCTTCTCTTCTCCTCTCCTCTTCTTCTCTTCTCTTCTCTTCTCTTCTCTTCTCTTCTCTTCTCTTCTCTTCTCTTCTCTCTCTTCTCTCTCTTCTCTTCTCTTCTCTTCTCTTCTCTTCTCTTCTCTTCCTTCTGCCTGTTTGAAGACGCTGCACAGTTTAACACATCAGTGCGGTCAGTTGTGTCTACATTCCCATCGCTAGCTGAAGCCGTCAGCTAAAGTTAGCTCATGCATCCAGTCATTCGCTGTGAGGTGTTGCTGCTCTTGATTGTTTCAGCTCTGCATTTGTCTTTCATTTGCATTAGACACATGTCAGCAATCAATGGAATCACCGCCCAAGCGCTGCCTCTCTCTGACTCTATTATTCATCTGTACGTCTTTGTCTTCTGTGTCCATGACCGTCTGAACTGCCTGCCGACAGTGATAAGATTACTGTTCATTAGGACGCTGGAGTGGGGGGCAGAGAGCGTGGGCCGGGGGGAGCAGACCGGCGCTCTTCCGGTGCTCATCTTCATCATCATCAGCTCCTTAATCCCTCACCCTCATCTTCAACATAGTCTGACATGTTCATTACTGAGCAGCAGGCAGGATCCGCTCACCTCCACCGATCGAGATGAATGTCTTTGTGTGTCTGAACGCAAGTAAAGCTTCATTTTAATTTTACAAAGTTTTGAATTTGTTTTAGGGCTGTACTAGAATAGGTTTTCATGCTTGATAAAAAAAAAAAATAATCCCCATATTCTCCATTGTTGCAGCTCTCTCTTCCAGTCTGTCAGTAACGCTCTGTTTAGTTCCTGTCTCTATGAAGCCCCTCTTTCTGAAAAGCACACTGTGCTCTGATAGGTCGGCTAGACCAGTGTGTTGTGATTGGTCAAGAGCTTTGAGCGTGTTGGGAAATGTCCCGTCCCTTACCATAACCACCAGTTTCAACACACTACTAACTCATCAGGCCCTGGCCCTTTATTCGACGTATGAATTATTTAAATGAGGAATATTGTGACGTGTTCATTCTCGGAAGAAAACCTCCAGGGAGTTCAAAACACTGACACTGATATAGAGAAAAACTCCCGCTGAAGAGACTTTGACCTTTTTCATGCGCAAACAGCAACATCACACACTACAGAAAGATGAACATGTGAAAATAAGGTCCTCTGTAAGATTTGTGCACAACTATATTTGTCTTAAAGGGGTCATATAATGGTACATGCACTTTTACAAGTTGATTATACGGAAATGTGTGATGACAGTGCCTGTACACAACCATCCTATAATGATAAAAATCCATCCAGTGTTTTTTTAAAAATCTCCTTACATGTTTTCCCCTGTCTCAAATCGAGCCGTCTGACCGTGTGACGTCCCACGGTCGGACGCCCCTCCCACGATTGTTAATTGACAGCAGCGTTTCAACACAGACCAGCCCTGAGCGAGCTGTCATCAGTCCGCCATTGTTGATACGCTGGAGCAGAATGGCGTCTAAGCGATTGTGGTGTTCTGTTCTTGGGTGGAATAACGAACACAGCAGTCATTTTGATGTTCCTAAATCCGAACCACTGAAGACGCAGTGGCTGAGTTTTGTTTTCGATGGGAATACCCCCCCCCCCCCCCCCCCCGATCAACGTCAATGCTTTCATGTTTGCGCGGATCATTTCTCACCAGGCCCTCGTTTATAAAGAGAAGAAGTGAGTGTAACGTTTTATTAACCTTTATATTAATCTTTGCAAATCGCTGGCACGCATCACGATGAATGAGGCTAAAGTTTACTGGGTAAGTTACATTACGGCATGCTTTCTGTGTATGACGTTCTCAATATAATTCATAATCCCACGTTTATAATGAACAACGCGTTACGGTTATTACAAACTGTGTACGCTGGTGATAAAGTTAACGTGGTAACAATGAACTAACGTATACATCAGTAAACACATAGCATTCGTATCTCACGCTACCCTGCCAGTAACGTTACATACAAAGCTAGATCAAACAAGTGACAACCAACCATTCAGAAACGTTATAAACGTCAGAAACCTTAATTGGCGAACTTCGTTGGGGTCATCATCTTGTTCCAGGTCCGACTCCGGTTCAAATTGTGTCCTCAGAGACTCCCGTTGCCATTTCTCCAAAATATACCCTCAAGTGTTGTCAAGGCAACACTCCACGTGTGTTGTGTCAAAACTCGCCACAGAGCAGAGGGGCGGAGTGAGCAAAGCTCATTATCATTTAAAGTCACATGCACTGAAATGGCTTGCTGAAAACAGCTGATTTTGACCAGGTAAAATAAGTGTTTTCTTACAATACTAATGAGAATTGTTAATTAAAGTATATTACAAACTTTTCATTTAGACACTAAAGAATCATATTAACTTGTACAATAATGGCATTATATGACCCCTTTAAGAAAAGGTGAGTGGTTGTACTTAGACAAAACAATTCTACGAAACCAAATAAATGTAAATGTGAAACTTAGCACAGCTTTGAAATAACAAAAATCCAACCGATCAATCTTCTCTCACCACGGTCTAATGATCATCTACCCAAAATTTGTGACAACTGAAGATCACACTTGGCTGAATTCATGTTTCTCCATGATCTCAAAATCCTTTTCTTGTGGTTAAATGCTTGATTTGTTTTGAAGACAAAAATAAATTGTGCTAACAGTATGATTTGATTTACAAATCTACACTGAGAAAATTATTTGAAGAAAAAAAAACACAAAAATGCCACAGTAAACTGTTTTGAACAAAACTGTACATTAAGTCATTTTACTGTAAAATACTGTCAAATTGATGGATTTTGCAGGTAAAAAATACAGCAGAAGGACATTCACAGAAGATGCATGTGAATAAATAATAATTTGGATTCTTCTCATTTTTTATCATTTATGTTCATTGGGATGTTTAGTGTTATATTTGCTGGACATGCATGTTTATTGCATTAATTATTTTATCCTGATGGTGTTTTGTCTTTGTGCACCATCTACTATATGTGAGACTGTTGGCCATGTTTTACCGACAGACCACTTATGATGAACTCTGATCTATATTCAATTTATATTGTATTGTGCCATTTTATTATTATAGAGGATCAGCACAATTCAAGGTAAAAAGCCAATTTTAGTAGTGCAAGTAGATTGGCATATTACCATTATATAACTTAATGAAATATGCCGTTTTAAGTGATCCTTGAAAACATTCAATTTATAAACTTTCACAATATATAAATAAACTATAAACTTTCAAGTAATACCTGAAAATGTCAATACCTGAAATTCTAGCAACCCATTTTTTTCTTTACTGTAAATTTATCAGGATGTTTTTTACCATGTAAAATTAAATGTATTCAATTGTATTCTAAGTGTATTTAACTACCCTGTATTAACACTAATAAAATCATTTGATACAATACATTTATTGTGTGCATTTGTGTTGCACTTATATTTTAAAAATACTTGCATGTAATTACATGTATGATTACACAATCTACCCAATACCACCAAACCTGTGCCTAACCCTCCCCGTGCCCCACCGTATTATCCCAACATTGATTGATTGATGTACTGTAAGTGCATAGTATTTCTGTATTAATGCATGTGTTGGAGCAGCAAAAAAAACTATCATCCATTCATCTCTTTATTATTACTCTAAAATGGGCTCTTAATAAAGGTTTTGGCAGAAGATAATAACAGCATTATAAAGAAAGAATAGCCACTAAGTGACCCAGCTTAACAAAACAGTCTTTCAGTAAGTGTGTCATACATGTCATGTGACGGTCATCTAAAAACGCCCCTGCTTTGCCACCCCAGTGCCAGCTCTTGCCATCTGGACACTTTAAAAGCAATTTTTTTTGTTAACTAATTTCAGTCTGTAGTCAAAGCCGTCAGTTTGATTGCCATCTGGTTAATTTGTGCATTAAAAAAACAATTTTTTAATGCATTTTAATGAATCACGTAAAAGTTGTTTAACGGGAGGTTTGCTCAAGGTGACTGAGAGGAAATCTCGCCCGTTCCTCCTGTCTGTAACTCTTTCATCAGATTATAATTATTACAGTTTATTCAACTGGATTTAATTGAGCATCTAAAACAAAATGAGAAATCTAACCAACTTATTAAACTGGCCTCCATTAAGATAGCGTCGCAATTACCAACAGAAACAATAAACTCATTCATGCATGTCTGTGATATTGCGTCGACTGCTCCTCTACGACGGGTCTTTACATGGCCAGAGGTTTCCTTCAACAATAGCAACATTCATATAAGTATGCACAATGTATGAACTTCTTGCAAATCATTTCAAGAAAACGTCAAATAAATTATGAAAAAGTTAATACAAAATCCTTGTACATTCAGCTGTAAATATGTCCAAAAATATACTTCAATTACTGATTTTGAATTTCATTGTTACCCATATACAGTAGGGGTGGCACGGTTCACAAAACCCACGGTTCGGTTCGTATCACGGTTTTAGGGCCACGGTTTTCGGTTCTGTACGGTTCTTGTTGTTGTTTTTTCTTTTAATCCTTAACACTCCAGAAATTTACTTCAGCATGTGATATATAGCTTATTTATCCACAATTTAGGATACAGTATTACATTTTTTTTTATATCATGTAGAAGTTGTTTCCTAACTGGCTGTCTCCTGCTTACTCTGTCTACCGAGTGCGACACATTGGCGTAACATTTTTCATGTTAATCATGTTAATTTTGATCAGAACAATGCACTGTGGCTTTAATTCAGCGTGAGCAACTGACCTGATTAACATGAAAAATAACACATTTCACTATGAAATCCTGTAGTGAAGTGTTCCGTGTGTTTCACAATCACCCTAACATCCAGCGCTGTGAAAAAATAATAAAATAGCCTACACGAAAACACAACACTGCCAGAAGTGTTTGCCCAAACTTCAAAGGCCTGTTTAAATTATTAAAACTAGAAGCATATCTTAACTGTAATATTACATTTATCATGTGAACTACTTATATGTGAACTGTGTTATACCGATGCATGTGTGTTTTTGGGACAGAGGGTAACACAGTTGCATTTGCAGCAGATATATGCTGCCCATCATAAATCAAAGCACGACACAGACAGGGGTCGGAGGAGAAGACCGGAAAAGGTGACAGAATGGACAATATTCTTCTGTATTTGCAATATACGAGCGGCACGAGCTGCGGTTCAGCTGCGCGAGACAAACGCTGCCAGTGTGTGAATGCACAGCTCTCTATACGCACTGCTTCTGCCCTGCCAATGCACTGCTTGCGCGAGCGGTGTGAATATGACGCTGACGCATCCTCCAACTCCGAGCAGCCTTCCTTATCTCTCCCAATTGCCATTTCTACACGTGACGTGACCTGCAGCCCTCCACTTGTACTGTCTTTTACTTCTTTTACTGTATGTCCACACATATTCTTATTTTGCGTGAAAAGGACACCCGCTGTTTGAGGTAACATACGGGCACGAGGCTACATTGCGCATGCGTCGAACCGTGCCGCACACACGCTCCGAACCGAGACGAGCGAACCGAACGGTTCGGATGTTGTTTCATGTACCGTGCCACCCCTAATATACAGTAGGTAACACTTTATAATAACTGCATGCTTCATATTTCATACTTTATTAATCATCAATTTATCATTTCTAAATGAACTACCTGAATTAATCATGAATTACAGTAGGAATACATGTATTCCTGGAATAATTGTTTTCGATTTGGTTTAGATTGTTTAAAACGTTTCAACGTTTCTTTAGACATATGTCTCATGTTTGTGAGACAAGTATTCACTAAGCTACAGTTCCTTTTCTGAAGACTGTCTGAATGAACGTCTTTGAGAGAGAGGCTGCAGATCGGGCATCATGTTTGTTTTCTTTATTTTACAAAAAGCAAAACATTTTGTTTTTATTGTGACTGTACACAAAAAATAGAAACTTAACAGATGATAATGATGTATAACACTTGCCTGAATGATAAAAAACGACAGAGTTATTTGAGTCTCTTTGGCACTGATAAGAAAAAAAGAGAGCGCGACCGCCGACTCGAGAGGGTTAATAAAGCATTTATTAACACACTGAGTAACTATTGCCATTTGTCTAAATAATAAGATGTATAAATGTATATTTAAATAGTATATTATTCATTTGCTTACACTTTCTAAATGATCTTGAACCACTGACAACCTCTAAACAACTGGTTTGTAAATAATGTAATACTTAATTTTGAAATGATAAATTGATCATCTCTAGTCTCATTTAGACACATGTTAGCAACCGCCTTTTTCAAGACAAATAAGCTTTAAAAAAATTAATTACAAAGGGGGCATCTCTGATATTTTATGTTGTAGAATAAAATGTGAAAATATCTCGAGCTTGTGTTCACCTTATTTCAGGCTTTTAACCAAAAACCCCTTCAAAAATCTCAGTGACCTGGACGATGGAACTGGAAGTGCTAAAATGCAAACTTGCTTCTGGGTTTTGGCCCACAAACATACATCATCCCTGCAGCACTCTATTGGCAACCAATTTATTGAATACTGTGATGCATTAGGGTTGTGTCAAATTCTATAGAAATACTTCCTAAAAAAAATATTAAAAAAAAAAAAAAGTTACAAAAGTTGAAAAGGCATTGCATAGGAATGAGCAGATGCTTTTAGTGTAGATGAGGACGGCATGCAGAATGAACTGAAGACTGGTTCCCACAGACAAACACATACAGACACATACACACAGTCAACCGATGATTATGACCTCTTTTCATTCATGCCAGTATGAAAAATAGCAAGGATTGAAAGGAGGACGCAAGCAAACGTGGAACTGAAGTTTAGAAAGAGTGTGTAGTATGCTTACTTTCTGGTGGGACTCTGTCTTTATGCGGGCATCCAGACAGGCTGCGGTGGTGCGGGTACAAACCCGTCACATGACCTGTGCCGTCACAGCCAGGCGTTGGACAGCGGCTTTCTTTTTTCCCTGACCGTGAAGAATCTGAATACACACACACAGGATTATTATTGACTCATTTGTTTAGAAATAAATATGCAAAAGTTCTGATAAAGTCTGGTCCAAGAATTGCTTTCTTATTTTTTTTTATTCTATATATATATTTTTTTTTTTTTATTTAGGAGTGCAAAACTTACAACATAGGGTGAACACAGAACACAACAACAAAACAACAATAAAATAACATTAATGTCTATAATAATTATAATAATGAAAATACTCACAATATTACTAAAACCTTGTATAAATATGTATAATAATAAATGAATACATCAGGATGAGTGTGTCAGATTTGTAATAGTTGAATGAGGTCTGATCTGGAGTGTTGTGGTTCCGATATACAGTTGTAATGAGGTGAAAAATATTCTAGGGAGATGTAGTCTATGAGCAAATTTTTCCAATGTGTTATGAGAATAGTGTTTCGTATTTCCAGTTCAAGAAGATCGTTTTCTTGGCGATGGCTAAGGCTACAAGGAGCATCCTTTTGTTTGTTATTTCCTCATTGAGAGTTGATAGATCACCTAGTAAATAGAGTAAGGGGGAATTGAATTGCTTTCTTAGACAGAAAGATACCATCTAACCGATATGCAAAACAACCAACCACAGGTTTTTTGTTGTTTTTGCAAAAGTTAAGGGCGATTAAACCACAAATAATGATACCACAATGATTGACTGGCGTAGAAATAAAAAACAAAAGATTTTAACAATACCTTAAATGTATAGTATTACACATACAAATATGCATAGATCTATTTAGATCTGACCATCCAAAAATACCACTTTATTTAATGTATTTTTTGGTTACACTTTTTATTTTAAAGTGTCATTGTTACAGTGTACATATACTTACTATAGGGTTATGGTAGGATTAGGGTTTGATTTAGGGTAAGTTGCATGTAATTATGCATAATTTATAGTTATTACTATGGTAACTACACGTAACGTGTAACAATGACACTGTAAAATAAAGTGTTACCTATCAAAATATTTTTCCTCGCTAATATCCGTCATGTACCATGGAAATCTGTGTTGCATACATTTTTAATATGATCAACTGTTCAAAAGTGTGGGGCCAGTAATATATACAGTATATATTTAAAAAAAATATATACTCTTATTCAGCATGTACACATTATATTGATTAAAAATGACAGTAAAGACATTTATAATGTTACAAAAGATTTCTATTTCAAATAAATGCTATTCTTTTGAGGAGAAAAAAAATCACAGTTTTAACAAAAATATGAAGCAGCACAACTTTTCCCTTTAAAAGGGAACTCGCACTGCGTCCTAAGACTCTTTGGGGGATACCTCAGCATGATAAGTGTCTGAAACTACTATTGAATCTACGGCAATCCTATTGACCGGCGACAGCCCATGATGTCAACAACATGCGACCCGGAAGTATATAATGAGTGGGCCTTCATTTCCTTCCCAATTTGCACATGGAGATCGAGAGGGCATGGAAGAGCCCATATTCAACCCGTATTCACTGACATCAGCGGGTTAACTTCGCTGGTGTAGAGGGGATAGGGGAATATGGGTATGTGTCGATGCCACCGATTGACAGGAAGTTTGCAAACTATCTTGCATCTGGGAAGACACTGTGAGTTCCAACCCTGCCATCTAAGCCCCTCAAAACGACGTCTCGCTTAAATGGCAGGGCATACACGGCAGCAGGCAGATATAGCTTTCCGGGCCACCAAACAAAGCGGCTGCCGTGATCAGTCGATTAATGGCGGCGATGATTGCCACGGAGAGACATCTGTGGTTGAACTTATCTGAAGAAAAGAAAAGGGCTTTCTCCTCAATTCAGTTTTGCCCTCCAAACTTTTTCGCCACCTCTGTTGGGGTGGTGGTGGGAAAGTTTGGGGAGACAAAGGTGCGTTCGGCAGCATTTAAAACCTGCATACCGCTGAGATCCGGGTCCGCGCCCATGCAGGCAGGAGGGTCTGGCCCGTCAAGGTCCGAGGGCCGGAGACAGGGCCAGAGAGCCAGCGTCGCCTCTCATGCGCCCTCTCAGCATCGGTGATGGGTCTCTTCCCCGAGGGTGAACTAAAAACCTGACCCTCATCTTTCTTCTTCATCATTTCCCCAGGCGCTTTTTACATCAGGCCTGGGGCTGGGCCCTTGAAAGAGTGGAAATGATATTCTATGGCCCACCTTGGCTTGATCAGTGAGAGCGGCCCTTTCAGGCCTGTAAGGGTGATAGACCTAATGTTTATAAGGTCTGAATGGGTGAGTCTTCAGTCTGCATGCTGCAAGTTGAGCTGGTAGATCTCTTTTTTTCATTTAAAAAGTAAGTGAACAGAAATTGTATTTCTGCAGACCTCCGTTCCCTGTATAGGGTTAGGGGGATTATGTATTTAAGAGAATAGATTTAAGAAGAGGAAGGAATATTAGGGCCCTGAAGTTTCCCTGTTAGGTGGCTAGAACAATAGAAGCTCCAGTCTCTATGGGCTTCGTATGTGAGTATGGGTTGGCTTTTCCTTTGGCGAAATTCACTGTTTGGGCCACCGCTAATTTTTCGCTGTGTGCAGTGATTAGGCTTCCCTTTCAGTGTGAGAGTAGTTTTGAGGCCACCGCTCATTCCTACTGGTATGCAGCGCAGTGCTGAATGGTGAAGCATCCTCCCAGACTAGGAGTAGGTTTGATGCTGCCGCTTGGTTTAGCTTCTAAACAGCTTTAAAGCCTTTGGGCTGTTAGTCACCTCAGGGTAGAGTAGTTTGTCCCCTCTCTATCAAAAGCATTAGAGAGTATATTGACTAGAGACTAACGCAGGAGCTTCAGATAGATCTTATGTCCGGCCTGCAGGGCCGTTGACATTGTTTGTTCTGAGAACATCACTCCCCTGGGCTTTCATACTGGCTGAGCGTTTTGCCTCCTCTCATGTGAGACTCGTTTCTCTTGAGGCTGCTACTCCTTTGAGTCTCAGGTAAAGATCTATGCTTGCAGGCTGGTCCTCACCAGGGCCATCTAGGCTATAATAGGGAATGATGGAGGTGCTTTGCTAAAGCATTGCCGCCTCTGGCCCTTCACTACGTAAATGTAGACTTTCTAGAATCCCTAATGTCAGCCTCCTCTCATGGTTAGAGTCGTTCAGCCAAGGCCCGCCACCTTTCTGCCTACTGGGGTGAGATGAGTAATGCAGGTTGGTGCAGAATCAGAATTTGATAGCGACCTAGCAGTGGTCGTGGGGCAGGTTTAGGCCGTCTTTCGCTTCACAAAGAGACTGTTTGCTTTGCTTGCCAGGTAGGCTCCACTCAGCTCGCTGATCTAATAAAGATCAAGCAATGGGTTGTATGTGGGTGGTTTTTAAGCAGAAACCCACTCCCCTAGGCTGGATGCAGATAACATTTCTGTCACATCTAGAGCCACTGGCAGGCCCACACCCTGTACAATTCAGGGTCATGTGGTTAGTACTATCCCCCTAAAGCAGGGTGTTTCTGAGTACTCCACTCTCAGCTCTGTATCATTCTGCTTCACACCACTATGTCTCGGATTGAGCAGAAATTTCTAACCTTCACTTCATGCTGGTTCTAGAAGGACACTCCCTTGAAGCCAGAGCAATGCCATGAGCTGACGCCCATGCACACAGATGGTAGGCCCCTAAATCCGGGGCCTCCATTGAGGCAGGGTGGCGTAAGTTGTACTACCCTTGCTCAAAGGGTTTATTGCGGTTTTGCTGAGTACACTGCCGTTGGCAATGTTGTTAGGTACCAGGTCTGTAGGCAATGTGTGTACAGCTTATCTGTCTTCGAAGACTGCGCCGTCAGGTAGTATGCCTCAGCAGGCCTCCATGACGGCCTGCCCCAGACGGGCTTGTTAGGCCAGTTTGCTGTAAGCGGTTGGCCTTGGTAGTCCGAGCAGTAGACTCCCTGACAAGTAGCAGGCCTTAGCAGGCCTTCTTGGAAGAGAGTCCCGATGCTTGGGGGACATGCATAGCAACTGTGACCAGGTAGCTAACCTCGAGAGGCCTCCTGTGGGCGGGTCCAATATATGTGTTGGTGTGGTATGCTTCCCAATGATGTTGGTTTTTGTAGCAGAAGACTTGTTATCAGCTAGTAGGCCCTACCAGACCTCCCTGAGGATGAGTCCCCAGCAGTGTGGGTATTTATTTTGTCTGCCAGGAGCATACTGTCAGGCGGTTGACCTTATCGGGCCATCCTGAGCCTCAGAAAGTCTGGGTAGCATGCAGTTTTTAACATGCTATCAAGTAGTAGGCCTCACCAGGCCTCCATGAAGGCAAGTTCCTGAGTTTGTATGCTCTGGCAGCTAGCATGAATTGCTATAAGGTAGTAGGCCTCACCAGGCCTCCCTGAAGGCGAGTTCCCGTGTTTGGATGCTCTGGCAGCTAGCATGAATTGTTATCAGGTAGTAGGCCTCACCAGGCCAAGTGTCCAGAGGCTCTGTTTCTGAACAGACAGGTTGTTGGCCAGACTGACGTGTCCAATATAAGTGGCACCAGGTCAGGCCTCCCTGGTGGCATTCGGGTGAATATGTTTCCGGAGTAGTGATTGGCTGGGGCTCCCTTTGGTTCCCTAGCTACATTCCCTTAAAGGGACGGTTGGTTGGTTCCAGGCCTTTGAGCGGCCTGGGTAGGGCTTCATGTAAAGTGTATGTAGGTTTCCTCTTGAGGCTTATAGCTTGTGCTATGACCGTAGGGAATGCTGTCACTGACAGCCCAGTGTGACTCGAGGGAGAGTGGTTCTGCATCTTGTTTGAATTTGCTGGTTCTGACAGTTGTCACTGCCACTGGCATGCACTCCCCTCAGCATGGCGGCATAGGTATATCGTTCCCCAAAGCGTCCTAGGACGCAGTGCGAGGACTCAGGTTACATATGTATCCTATATTCCCTGAGAACAGGGAACGAGACACTGCGTCTCTTTGCCATGCTTCGGGGCCTGCCTACCAAACAGTCCCTTCAGACGATAAGGTGAATGTCATGTTTGCAAGGCGCCCTTATATACTTCTGGGTCACCCGTTGATGACATCATGGGCTGCCGCAAGTCAATAGAATTGCCGTGATTCGATAGTAGTTTCAGACACCTATCATGCTGAGGCGTTCCCCAAAGCGTCCTAGGATGAGGTGTTCCGTTCCCTGTTCTCAGGGAACATAAGTTACATACGTAACCCAAGACGTTTTCAACATTGATAATAATCAGAAATGTTTCTTGTGCATCAAATCATCATATCTGAATGATTTCTGAAGGATCATGTGACACTGAAGACTGGAGTAATGATGCTGAAAATTCAGCTTTGCATCACAGGAATAAATTACATTTTACAATATATTCACATAGAAAACAGCTGTTTTAAAGTCTAATAATATTTCACAATATTACTGTATTTACTGTATATTTGATCAAATAAATGCAGCCTTGGTGAGCAGAAGAGCCTTCTGACCCCAAAGTTGTAAACAGTACTGTAGTTGCAACCTTTTGTCCTTGTATAGTGTGTCTCTGTATTTGCTACTTTGCACAGGCAGTGACTATCCTGCACCTAGATCTGCATCTCTTCCTGACAGCTGTCCAGGGATACTGGCTGTGTTTCAATAGAGAGAGCACAGGAAAGTGAGCGAGTGAGCGAGTATGCTACAGTTACCACTGATTAAAATTTTAAAGATGGAGTAACCTAGTAACAGGCATCATGTTGCCTTCTGTATCAAAGTAAGCTCAAAACAGACAGGAATAGCATGAGAGCATTTGAAAGACGTGGGCTCAGTTTTGGTGAGACTGAAAATACGCTGCAGTGCTACTCTGATTTTTGGAATATGTGCTTGAAACACCTATGTGCTAAAGTTCCTAATCTGGGTGAATATCATGAAATGTTCAGGTATATCAGCTCAAAATCAAGTGAAAAAGTAGTTCTGTTTTGCATAAAGAAAATGTCTTTCATGTTCTTTCATTCGCATTTTGCTCTGATTGGTCAGAGGGCTCAGTCTGTTGTGATTGGTCTACTCTGCTCTGATTGGTCAGATGGCTCAGTCTGTTGTGATTGGTCTACTCTACTCAGATTGGTCAGACGACCCAGTCTGTTGTGATTGGTCTACTCTGCTCTGATTGGTCAGAGGGCTCATTCTGTTGTAATTGGTCTAATCTGCTCTGATTGGTCAGATGGCCCAGTCTGTTGTGATTGGTCTACTCTGCTCTGATTGGTTAGAGGATTGAAGCATGTGGCATCGGTTTTACCGTATCAATCTCATCCTCTAGAAGTGCATGTAAAGCGAACTTGCTTTCGCAGTGCAGAAAACAGCACCGATCTTTTATACTTTTAAGAGCTTTTCCATTCACAAACAGCTGTATTACACAAGAAAGATAATATCCAAATAAGCATAATAGGGGCACTTTAAGATTCTAACCATCTAATAAGCCCTGAATCCTCAGACTATTCTGCAGCCATTTCAAAGAGAGAGAAAACAAACGAGCGAGAGAGCTCAGCCAAGCCGAGAGTGGAATACATATTAGAAAGTGCTGGATATTGATTGTAGCTCCGGACAAGCCATGCTTTGCATAGCAAATGGCCCCCATTACCATAGCGTCTGTGGATAATTAATGTGCAGTCAGTGGTCCTGTCGTTTGTTATCGGTCATACTGATACTGTTCAATTTCCATCTCCGCCTCGTGCTTTCTTTAAGGAAGAGCTCCTTCCATAACTGTCAGGGCTCCACACTTTTTATAAATCATAATGCCCCCTGGTTAGGCAGCGTCTGCCGCTATTTCTGCCGTGAAGCGAGATGCTATCGCAGTGTAATGGCCAAGCATCCCTCATTATTCTGCCATTAGAAAGATAGTGTCTGCCGTGCATGCCAGCCAAACGTCCTTTCATGCGTACTGTCAGCCCTTCCTCATCCAGAGAACAGTGGATGAAAGTTTGCATGTGTTTTTAAGGGTTTGTTCACCCAAAAATGACAATTCTGACATCATTTTAAACTGCATGACTTTTTTTCTGTGGAACACAAAAGGAGAAAGTGTCTGTGTTTTTAATACAACGAAAGCATATAGTGACCAGACGTGTCATCATTTTGAACCAGTGTTATTATAGGTACTATAGTTCTTAAGGGTGATCTGATTGACCGGGCGCCTGGTCGTTATATGCCGATAATCATTTTATATAGTTTGATTGGTGATCTATATAAAGGCCGTTCAGAAGAGCCGATCAGATGAAGCAAAAACAAAAACAGCTAAAATTTCTTCACTACATTCACAGGTCTGGCAGCTCTACCAGGTGTCTGAAAATGGTAAATGGTAAATGGACTGCATTTATAAAGCGCTTTCAACAGACCCATGGCCATCCAAAGCGCTTTACATCTTGCCTCACATTCATCCATTCATACACTGACGGCGGTGTCAGCCCTGCAAGGCGCCATCCAGCTCGTCGGACAAAATTAAAAAGGACAATACATTTGCAAATTCACTGCAGAGACATTGCAACGAAAGCAACCCAACAGTAACCTTACTTTCCATGTGCATGCTCTGAGATGGACAAGCAACGTGAACTTTAGAAATATTCACATAGAAATATTTCAAAAATATGTCAAAATGCCCGGCTTGGTGAATATTCCCTGAAACACAGTCGGTTATGTCTAAAGTGAACAGTTGGGAAATGAATTGCGTGTGTAACAGTTTATTGGATCCATGCATTAGGTCTAAAAGGGATAATTTTCCTTTTAGGGTGAACTAAGTCATAATTTACTCACCCTGGTGTTGTAGTAATGCTGTATGCCCTGCTTGCTTTTATGGACCACAAAAGAATAATAATTTTAAAAAACTTCACTCGCACTCGTCCATTTAATGGCAGTGAATAGCGACCAGCATCAAGCTTTTTAAAAAAGATGCAAAAGTATCACAGAATGATCCCATGCGACACATGCCGTGTATTCCAAGTGTTCTGGGTGTATACAATAGGGTTTATTGAAATGTAATGTACTTTTTAATGAAATTCTTGACCTTGGCCGTTGGTCTTCTCTTCTCATGAGACTCTAATAGCGCCACAGTTCACTCCGACTCGCACAGACAAACACACACATTGTGAGAATTCAAGATTAGTGAAATTCTAAACGTAATTTAGGGAGGAGCGAGCCCATCTAATCTTCCAATCAACAGCCAACAGCCAGAGTATATAAACAGCTGCTTACCTCTCCTCAGTCTCAGATGTTCCAGCATCCCACCACTTCCCCAAAACTCCACCTTTATCTTAGGTACCTTGCCCTACATAATCATTCAGTCACTATGGGGGTAATTCAGAGCTCGAGTTGAAACCGCTTCATCGAGCCCCTCATCAGTAGACAGCAAGCCAAATAAGCTTAAACTAAATATCGTAAGATTATATAGGCAAACAAATTCGTTAAACAGCCTTGAAATAAGCTGAAACTTTTATTATTGTAAGAGCCATCACAATTCTTATACACACTTGAGGTGTTTGAACAATCACAATGCACTGGGTCAGCTGGCCAATCAGAGCACTCTTTTCGGCAGGAGGGGCTTTGTAGAAATCAGAGGGTTTCAGACAGACTGCAATAATGTACAAGTATGTGAAAAATAATGTGTTTATCGAACATTAGCCAAAATCATGTAGCCTATTATAGTACACCCAGTAAACAAAATAATGACCTTTTAAAATAGCATCATATGGCCTCATTAAAGGCCTCCTTTATGATTATGTATGACATAATCATAATAATATGAACTTGTAATAAGATATAATATGATTTTAACGGTTTTGGGGATACACTAATCCTCCAATCTTGCTCCTCTGTCCCTGGAGAAACAGAAATAAACCAGGAATCATATTAAAACTTCCTCGGAATAAGCAGCATTGTCCAATTTCCCAGTATGTTTCTCTGTGCAGTGATCTCCAGCGCCAGAGCTATATTTCCATGCAGGGGTTTATAAATAGGCAGCACGAGCACAGGCTGTGTCCCTGGGATGAGATTTGCTGTTCTCCTGGCCGTGCAGATTGCCATTACTTATGCCTGACAAGCTTAGCCTGTGATGTGGCCATGCTGGCCAGTTTGAACAACATTAAGCCACTGCTGTTTGCACTGCATGCATGGGGACGTTTGAGAAAGCTTGTCCCAGGGTCAGTATAGGATGCTCTCTCAGAGCAAAGGAATGCAGAAGCGCTGAACCTGCCCACTTCAACTGACCTGTTCTGTTAAATTATCTTAAAATGATCTGTTCTGGGATGGTAAAAGAGTAAGGTGATATAATTTCATTATTAAAGTAACAGTTCTACGGTGGCCCAGTAGTGCACAATACAACGGAATTTAAATAGCATACATAAGTTCACAACACAACGAAATCAAGTCCTTTTAATGAATACAAATTATACGTTTCAACCACTTGGTGGAATTGGCAGCATGCCTTAGGCATCATCCACCATGGTAGCGGGTCAAAGCGTTCTTGAGTAAAAATATGCAGCTATAATGCACGTAGGTGACTTTGAATTGATATTTCATGTCAATATACGATTGCACACTTAAAATTGATCGTAGTGTTTATATATTTGTAAGACTGGGAAATCTATAGAACAATGGCAAGGAAAACTAACTTTACCACACTCGGAGAGACCCCTAGTGGTCGGGAGCATTTCCGTTGTGTTGTGGCTCTTTCGTTGTGTTGTGGCTTTTTCGTAGCCTGGTCTTACCAGACTCTCGTACATTTCATTTGTACAGAGAGTCTGGCCACTCTCCGTTGACAAGCGTTTACTTCCTTGAAGCCGGGTACTCTGCTGAAATTTAAAACTATTGGATCTGCCCAGAGCCACTCTGTATCTGCCATAACCAATCGCTAACGTTTGGTCGTGACCAAGTCACAAAGTCCGTAAAAATAACTGCAGATTGTGCACGCCACCTCAGTGATAAAACCTAAAACTCATGCACTGTGAATTTTGAAGTGATATATTCTTGAAAACTCAGAGATGTGGATTCGGAGAGCAATTAAATGACCACACGACCTTGGTGTTTGTCTAAAACAGTAGGTATTTCGATCGGGGATTTTTACGCAGGTGGTGGGAGACAGATGGCAATAAAATCCTGACTAGCCCCTGTAAACGATGACAATACCTTCCGACCCAACAAGAAACAATTACCGTCCGAATAGGGCTTCAGCCAACTCCTTCACCACTAACGGAGCGAGCTGGAAAATCAAACTTTTTCCGAACCCCGTGGGGAGGAGGGCCACAACATCATGGCCACCAACAGAACTCAGCAAAGATTGTTCTTGCTCCGGCTTTAACTTCTGGATATTCGGCCGCGGTGCCACAACGGAATGAATGGCTGTGAATGAAGTTAAGGTGGTCTGTTCCTCACACAAAGCTTATGGCTTCTGTCTTAAAAAAAAAAAAAGAAATTCTGGAGCTTAACGACCCCTGTAAATCTAGTTTATCATTGCATGGAAAGAATTGCTCAAAATATCTTATTTTGTGTTCCATGGAATAAAGAAAGTAATAGATTTTGGAACTAAATGAGGCTGAGTAGAAGAAAATAGCTGTAATTACATACATTGTTGAAGGCGACGAAAGCTAATTTTCTAAATATTTTAACTCTCAGGTTTCATCCTAATACATTAATTTCCCCTTACACAGTAATGTTATAATTGCATGCTATTATTCCAGTCTTTCTTATCATTTGGGGTGTTTTTTGGACTGTGCAGTAGAGAGTGCCAGAAAACAAGTGGGAAAAAGAAGGAAAATGTAAGTGGAAATTGGTAGCATGTGCACTAGCATAGGCTACTTTTAGACGACATATTTATTTATGCATTTGGCAGACGCTTTTATCCAAAGCGACTTACAGTGCCCTTATTACAGGGACAATCCCCCTGGAGCAACATGGAGTAAAGTGCCTTGCTCAAGGACACACTGGTGGTGACCGCTGGGATTGAACCAGCAACCTTCTGCATATCAGTTCAGTGGTTAAACCCACTGGACCATCATCTCACATCATGCAAATTAAAGGGGTACTTCACCACTGGAAAGATGAACGTGTTTCTAAATTGGGTCATTTATGTAGTAGAAATGTGAAATTATTTTAGAAGTTGGTGCCTTCTAGACTGAGAAAAGCCAGAACATTTATTTTTGGCTCATGTGGATGAAAGACAACAACTCCCAGAATGCACTTGCTTCACTGCCTACGAGGCCACTCCCAAGTCACGCCTACCAGTTACATCACTTGCCCACTGCGGCACCACTCCACATCGTTTTCATTTTTATAGTAATAAAATAATTTAGTTCAGTTAGAGAAAAGACACTACAATTAAAAACTGAACGTGTCTGCTCAATACAGCACGAGCCGAACGAGAGTCTCAGCACAAACACAGCAGGAGTCAGATCTCATTCATCAGAGAGTGAGGAGCTGACAGACCAGATGATCGCAGAAAATTTGGTTTCAAATGCGAAATGTAAAAGCTCCTATTTAAGTGAGTTTGTCATTGTACCGTTTTGTTGTTGTGTTTTCATTAACCCACAATTCAAGCAACCCGCCCCCAAATTGGTGATAATTCTAAACCGAAACTAAAATGAGCACGGCTGCCCGGCATTCATTCACGGCTGCATTGTCATTAATTCACGGCCTCACAGTCATTCATGGTGCGTGTCCTGTCTGGCGCGTTTTCAGTTCATGGCTATGGAAGCTTAACTTTCATATGAATTCATCGCTTTGCTCCGCACCGCTCCGTTATGAATGTCTGAGCGGCCGTGCTCATTTACATTCTGTGAGTGAGATTCCACCCCTATGGGAAAACATGAAAACATGCGGAACTAGCTCTACTACTGGCTGTAGTCTCTAGCCTCTGGCCAAAAAGGCCTCCGATGATGATGCTAAATGACGACATTTGTGTCATCTGAGGCTTTTTTCCAGAAATAAAATACACAGAGAAAAGCCAGAAAATATCTCAGACATATCACACAATATCTCAGACATATCTCTCGTTTCAGGGGGATATGAGGGGGATATTTGAATATACTACAGGTTTCTACTGATACAAAGCTTAATGCTAATCACTGAAGTAACCCTTTAAAGAACACAGACGCCATAATGACCAACACAGTCTACCAAGAGCAGTGCAAATTAGCATCTGGTTTAAGATGTGCTATTTGGGTGGTAAATAATGTCTCAAACACCAGTAAACTGACGAGCACAATCTCAGTAAATCACCTCGCATGATTCATTTAAATACTCTCCTTACATAAAACTGTGTCTGAAAGGGAAACTCCTACAAATCCATATGCAATAAGATCAGCCACAAAAATAACCAGTCCATGCCTTTTCAGCGCTAATTTATCACTGTGTGTCTTTAGTAAATCCTGACAGTAGTTTAACCCCAAAAGAGGGTTTGCGCTGGAACAAGCTGTTAGTAAATCTGGCCTTTAACCTGGTAAATATCTCTTGGGCGGCGACACTTCTCTCAGATCGCATCTTCGAAAACTCACACATTATTTATTGTAAATAAAACAAAAATTATTGGAATCAGTTTCACAAGAAAACAATTACCAGAAATTATTTAAAAACATAATTTTTAATTCAATATTATTTCTTTGTAATTTAAAAAAACAATTTCTGAGTGAAAATTGTTTCAAAGTAAATCCTACACCAAATATTTTTTCAGTGTAGCGATTGTCACTCATGTAAACAACTTGCCTGTGATTACTGGCTTTTGTCGATCAGCTCCATTAATTGTGTGAGTGGAAAATCAGGGTTAAAATTGTGTATTGCAGGAATGGCATAAATATCTGCCAGTCTGGATATAATTGGAGAGGGTATTATTTGCATTCATTAGTTAGTCATTTCACTGACTCGATTAACCCAAAGCAGAGGCTCTACCTTTTCAACATATTTTGTGTACTTCAATGAAGCAGAACAATGAAAGTGGGCTGTCCTCTAAAGCAGTGGATCTCAACCTTCTTGACTTCAAGGGCCCCCCATTGTCCAAAACAATATTTGAAGGCTTGATTTTGTGTTGTTTTAGCTTCTTTTATTGCTTGTTTTGTATTATTTTAAATCATTATTATTTTAAGTGATCTTGAGGCCCCCTTGAAAGTTTGTTAAGGGCCCGGCCTGTTGGTTGAGAACCTCTGCTCTAAAGCCCCCGATACACTTCAAGCAAGGTCAAAGAAAGAACTGGTGTGATATCATTTTAAACAAAATCAGGCCAAAATGAGGTTCATTGTAGAAATTCTAAACAGCTTGCAAAAGTGACATTTTTGATAAACGCCTTTGAACAGCCATTGGTTCATGGTGATGATGTAAAAGGTGGGTGTGGCTCTGAGGCTCCGTCTTCTTTGATGTGGAAATCTTCTCCAGTTAATTGCTTCAGTTCAGTCAAAGTCAAACATGAATAAAAACATGAACACACCATAGAGCTGCTTTATAGTAGAAGTTCAAGTTGTACTGTAACTCTAATTGAAAGCGGCTGACGCTGTTTTTCCATGTTTAATACCGTAAAGCTGCTGCTTTAAAGTGATTTAAATGAATGTAACGTGACCAAACTGCAGAGCTGGTGCAAACATATCCACTTCGCTATGATAGGATGCTTTCTTAACTGCATTTTCTAATTTTCGTGTTGTTTATTTTGTTTTTGAGAGGAAAGCGCACAGCACACATATGCATCTAAAAGCCACACCCAGTAAGCCACTGCTCATGTATTTTAAACTTCCTTTTACTCCTAAGCAAAGAACGATATTATAACCATGAGTATATTGGGGACTTAACTCTTAAAGCAGCACTAGGTAACTTTTCAACCTTCATAATATATTTTCAAGACTCTTGTGATGATACATCGACTTACAATAGGTTGAATGACACGTCTGCCATAGCCTGACGGGGTCTGTATCGTTTTTAATCATACTTTTAAACTTCGGGTTTCGGGTAGTAACCCGAGAAAAAAAAGAACTACAAAATTCGACTGCTTTACGGCATATACGTCACTTCCTTAAATTCGGACGTGCGAGGGTTAGGCTTAGCCTATGTAAGCCTATGTCTAAACGGCGTGTACAAGATTGGTAGGGGCTACATTCTTGCAAGTAAATACATAAGACGTTCAAAATCATATTTTAGGATACTGTAACGCCTGTGTCCGGGTGAAAAATACAGATAGCTCACTCAACGCAACTGGAGTCGATGTAAACACGGAGGCGATTGACATCAAATAGCCCGCACTTTATTCCCCGCGGAACCCCCACAAGAGTCCGGCACAAACTCCACTTCCGTCCACAGCATTACCCAACAAAACAAAAATAAATGAATGTTTGCAACAGAAGACAGAAAATAATCCGCACACATGGGAGCTCGAGGCGCAGTGTTCACACACACACACACACACACACACACACACACACACACACACACACACACACACACACACACACACACACACACACAGTATGTATGTGTCATATAGACAGAAGTATCATATAGATTCTGTAAAACGGTAACCAATAGACTAGACTACTATAATGACGCTGGCTTGTAAACGTGAGCATCGTGATCATTTGGCGTTTGAAAAAAAAGAATTAAACCCATGAAAATATATTCATATGACATGCTGAAACATATGCCACTGTACCTGGGATGAAGACATTTCACACGCGACGCAAGCAGAACACCTGTGCATGTGAACAACTGCAGTGTTCAGGGCTATCATAGTTGTCATGTCAACAAATGCACGTGCGATGCATCCCCTGATGCAGGATGACAGAGTTTACGACAGTAGTAGAGGACAATACTGTTTCCCAACTGTAGGGGGACCCCGAGAGCAAAAGTTACCTAGTGCTGCTTTAAGACAAATTAGTTTTGTAATATGAGTTTACCTTTAAGGTAGTAAGGCTTCTTTAGGCCATCGTGGTGGAGACGCGCCTTCCGCTCCTCGGCACAGCTGTGCCTCAATCCACCCTCGTGCAAATGCAGTCTATCTCTCCGGACGGCTTCCGACGCCATTTTTTCCCGCAAAGCTTTAGTCCGCTCCGTTTCCAGCGCTATGGCCTTCTCCAGCAGTGACAGGTTGCCCTTGGTCATATCGAAAACATCCTCAGAGCGGTCAGACGTGACAGAAGTGGTGTCTTCATCGCAGTCCTGGAAGCACTTGTGCTCTGCGGCACAGCTGGAGAAAGCCTTGGAGCGTGGGCTGAGCTGCTCCTCGAGCTTCATCAGGTTGACCATGTCGGAGTAGTTCCGCTCGAGGACACGGCACTCCTCGGGACTCTGATGATGCTGCTGCTGCTGCTGCTGCTGTTGGACCTCTTGATAAAGCTGATGAGCCTGCTGAGGGGATGCATATGATTAAACTTTTAACCAACAGAAACAATTTGGGCTGATTAATACTCCTGCTGAAAAATCCAGTACTGGTGGTCACCAGTATCAGGTATGTTTTGCATGCTGGGAGCAGCACGGAATGCTGGTTTGGTGGACCAACTACACCAGCTCAGTTTTGCTTGAGAACAGCTGGTTCATGCTGGATGCTGGATTTTTCAGCAGGGATTAAAAATGACATTTTTATGTTGTCACAATGAAATTAAAATTGAAAATTTCAATTTTTTTCATGGAATATCGCAGTATTTATTATAAATGTGTGCACAACATTATCTTTAAATCCAT
Organism: Romanogobio albipinnatus; assembly: GCA_023566225.1. Taxonomy (NCBI): domain Eukaryota; kingdom Metazoa; phylum Chordata; class Actinopteri; order Cypriniformes; family Gobionidae; genus Romanogobio; species Romanogobio albipinnatus. Next base: position 6,250,718 of record CM042249.1, on the reverse strand, counting down.
GTGCCTTGTAATCTTAAATTAGAATAACTTCCCCTCTCTCTTCTCTGATGATGAGGGCGGGGCAACCTATCACTCACATGAGATCCACCAATAGCAAACCACACCCATCCAATCAATTCCCCACAGACAAAATCAAGCCCCACCCTACATTAGTTCTTGTTCCAGAAGCATTTCACTCAGATATATACAGTGGCGCATTTCTGCCACATACAATTTTTTTTTTCCTGCTCAATTATGCCGTAAAACGAGATGCTTTGATGTTTAAACAATGTTTTTTTCGTAAAACTATATATTTTCTCATATTAATTACATATTTTGTCATTAAAAACTATATGCCTTTCCCATTATAACAATAATTCATAACAATCCCGTGCTATGAGTACTGCCATTGATACAAGCTACAGCGTAAGTTATTTTACTAAATTATTTGAACAACTCGTTATTATAACATAATTGAGTGGAAAAAGATAATATGTATGTGGCAGCAATGCACCACCACCATATACGTCACAATACGTCGCAATGTCTGTTTCATGCCGACTGGAAGTGCCCATATTAGCCAAAATATCAAAATGATGCACTGTAATTTAGTGACTGTCGGCGTTAGTCGCTGTCAGTTGATGCAGTGTGAATTGGCCTTTACACAACTATTCTTTGAGTGTGAGTCAAAGCAGCCAGTAGGCGGGCATTATGCAAATGTATAACATGATGACATAGCTAATGCTGCCTTTACATGCTATCAGAATTAATATAAATACTAGTTCCCATTCAGTCGGTCACTCTCGACGCCACGTCGGAGTACCGACGAATAGGAATCTCGCTCACGAGAGCCAATCTACTTCGAGTGTAACTAAAACGAGCCAATGCACATTGGCATGCAATGATTGCACCAGGTGCTCATGCCACGCCGTGCGGGTATAAATGAGACACAGGTGATTGCATCAAATCAACCTTTTGCTTCGGAGCCGGGTGGTAGATGGTAACGCCAGATATCACTCACTACTTCGCAGTCCTGACTGAAGACGGAAGCCGCCTTTCGGAAGCGATCTCTTCAGTCGGTGTTGGTGTGACGGCACAGCAGCGGTCGCGTGGTTTTCGGATCATCTCTCTGTGTTGTTTGTTAGAGCAATCACAAAGGCTGTTCTCACAGCTGGTTCGGTGCGCTAGGTGGAGAGCGCTGAAAAGCCGTTCTTACGGCTGGTAAGAGAGCGCCTTCGTGTGAGAGAGCGCGCACGTTCAGGCTGCACCCACCCCCTGACTGTGTCGCCGCGACCCCGCCCCCTGCGTGCTTCAGCACCAAGGAGAGCGTCCTTCTGAAAGAGCAAACACAGATAGAGCTTGCGTCTTTTTCAAGATGACATTCTATCTGTGTGTTTCTGGATGCGGTGGTTACCTGTCACCAAGGGATGGTCACCAGCGCTGTATCTCGTGTTTGGGCGTTCAGCACGCTGAGGCAGCGTTGGTGGATGACTCATGTTCTCACTGCGGGAACATGACCATCTCGGAGTTGCGGTCTAGACTCCATCTCGCAAGGGGTGGAGCCCCCGTGCCTCTGCCTCGATCTAAACCTCCACAGAGGGTTACTTCAGGCAGTAGCGCGGGTGATTTGAGGGTTACGGTGAGCGCGCTTCCCCCAGGGAACCAACCCCCGGGGAACCCTCATCCCTCACGCACTCCGCAGCCAGTAGAGCTGCCGTCGGAACGTGGTGGGCCGTCCTCGAGATGTGCACCATCCGTATCCTTCGGGGCTCCCCCTGATGATCAGATGTCCCTCGCTGCATCGGAGGGAGGGTCAGACTTCTCTGGATATGACGTGTCGGCGCAGGGGGCTCCTTCGGGAAGATCCGCTGTGCCCGATACGGATCCGGAGATGATGGCCATGCTTTCCCGGGCCGCCGAGAAGATCGGGCTCGTGTGGAACCCTCCACCGTGTCCCGAACCTTCAAGGTTGGATGATTGGTTTCTCGGGGTGGCCCGTGCTGGTTCTCAGCGCCCCACCCCGGTTCCTTTCTTCCCGGAGGTGCACGAGGAGCTCACTAGGTCGTGGACGGCACCTTTTACTGCCCGAAACCGGCCCAGTGGATCCTCCTCCCTCACCACCCTCGATGGCGGACCTGCAAAGGGTTACACGCAGGTTCCTCCCGTGGAACGGGCCGTTGCTATGCAACTGTGCCCCAACTCCACATCCAGGGGGAACCCGTGTCTCCCCTCCCGAGCCTGTAGGTACTCGTCCGATCTGATCGGAAAGGCCTACCAGGCTTGTGGAGAGGCAGGCTCCGCCTTACACGCTACGGCGTTGTTGCAGGTTCATCAGGCCCAGGCACTGAAGAACCTGCACGAGGGTGGTCACGATCCCGCAGTTCTCCAAGAACTGAGAACCGCAACGGACCTCGCGCTTCGTGCGACGAAGGTTACGGCGCGGGCCGTGGGTCGTGCAATGTCCACTATGGTGGTCCAGGAACGCCATCTCTGGCTGTGTCTGGCAGACATGAGGGAGACCGCAAGATCAGGTTCCTTAACTCCCCCGTCTCCCAGACCGGCCTCTTCGGCGACGCGTCCAGAACTTCGCCCAGCAGTTTTCGGCCGCACAGAAGCAGACTGAGGCCATCAGTCACATCCTGCCATGGCGGTCAGCTGCTGTCTCCACCCCGCCGCCGGCAGCACCTCAGTCTGCTTGTTGCCGAGAGCGTCTGCCTCCGCTCCCGCGTCGCAGCAGCAGCCTCCACCCAAACGACGTCGTGGAGCCGGGCGCAAGCAGGCCGCCCAGCCCGTCCAGGCTCCTGCCAAGAGAGGTGGCAAAGGCAGGGGCAAGGGCAAGCGGCCCTGAGACGGGCGACCCGGAGATGGGGAGGACTGCTCTTCTGGAGACGGTGACCGCACCGCTCCATCCCCCGGAGGAGGGCCGGGAGGAGAATTTTGTGTTCCGTTTTGTTTCTGTTCCGCCGCTGGGCTCAGCCCCAGCGGTACCCAAATTTTCAATAAAAGAGCAGTTTCCTCCATCTCTGGGTCCTCAGGGGGCTCGGAGAGTTGTGGCCGGTCAAACGCCGGACCACACTCATCCTCCCCCTTCGCCAGCGGGCAGCAGTGGACGACCTCCTCACGTTCCTCCTGCCCACCTGTGGAATCAGGTAAGTGTTGCACAGCACACTCTCACCTCGCACCCGCCCCAGCCCGGTACCTGCATTCCACCTCGCTGCCCCACCGTGGGTACGCCGGTGGTCCCTTTGGTCCCGCTTGCACGGTCTCTGCGAGCCTGGCTAGAGCTCCCCAGTCCGTCTCGCTGGCTCATTCGGACCATCAGGCTCGGCTATGCGATTCAGTTCGCCCGGCGCCCCCCCAGGTTCATGGGCGTCCGCTTCACCTCGGTTAATGCTGTAGATGCCCATGTCCTGCGTGCGGAAATCGCTGTCCTACTGGCGAAGGACGCGATAGAGCCGGTCCCTCCAGCCGATATGAAGACCGGCTTCTACAGCCCGTACTTCATTGTACCCAAGAAAACCGGTGGGTTACGGCCAATCTTGGACCTGCGAGTCCTGAATCGGAGCCTCCACAAGCTACCGTTCAAGATGCTCACGCAGAAACGCATTTTCGAATGCATCCGTCCCCAAGATTGGTTTGCAGCGATCGACCTGAAGGACGCGTACTTTCATGTCTCGATTCTTCCTCGACACAGGCCGTTTCTGCGCTTTGCGTTCGAGGGTCGAGCATATCAGTACAGAGTCCTGCCCTTCGGGCTGTCCCTGTCCCCCCGTGTCTTCACGAAAGTCACGGAGGGGGCCCTTGTGCCCATGAGAGAACAGGGCGTTCGCATTCCTCAACTATCTCGACGACTGGCTCATTCTAGCACAGTCCAAGGATCAGTTGTGCGAACACAGGTACCTGGTGCTCAGACACCTCAGCCAGTTGGGTCTTCGGGTCAACTGGGAAAATAGCAAACTCGCCCCCGTGCAGAGGATCTCTTTTCTCGGTATGGAGTTGGATTCGGTCGAACAGACAGCGCGCCTCACGGAGGAGCGTGTCCAGTCGATGCTGAGCTGCCTGAACACGTTTCAAGGCAGGATGGCGGTTCCACTGAAACAGTTTCAGAGGCTCCTGGGGCATATGGCGGCCGCTGCGGCAGTAACACCGCTCGGCCTGCTTCATATGAGACCGCTTCAGCATTGGCTACACGGCCGAGTCCCGAGATGGGCGTGGCAACGCAGCACTCACCGGGTGAGCATCACACCGGCCTGCCGCCAGTCCTTCAGTCCATGGTCAGACCCCTCGTTCCTTCGGGCCGGAGTGCCCCTGGAACAGGTGTCCAGGCACGCTGTGGTTTTCACGGATGCCTCTGCCATGGGCTGGGGAGCCACGTACAACGGGCATGCAGTGTCAGGGGTTTGGACGGGCCCGCACCTGCATTGGCATATCAATTGCCTCGAGTTGCTAACGGTGCATCTTGCTCTGAGCCGCCTCAAAGCGCGGTTACGGGGCAAAGATGTACTGGTCCGCACGGACAACACTGCGACCGTTGCGTATATCAACCGACAAGGTGGTCTGCGCTCCCGTCGCATGTCGCAGCTCGCCCGCCATCTCCTCCTCTGGACTCAGAAGTGTCTGAGGTCACTTCGGGCCATTCATGTCCCTGGTGTGCACAACCGTGTGGCCGACGAGCTTTCACGAGCTGCGCTCCCAGGCGAGTGGCGACTCCACCCCCAGGTGGTTCAGCTGATTTGGAGACAGTTCGGGGTGGCACAGGTCGACCTGTTTGCCTCCCCAGAAACGTCCCACTGCCAGTGGTTCTATTCGCTGACCGAGGGTACACTCGGCACGGATGCCCTGGCTCACAGCTGGCCCCAGGGGCTGCGCAAATATGCGTTTCCCCCAGTGAGCCTACTTGCACAGACTCTGTGCAAGGTCAGGGAGGACGAGGAGCAGGTCCTGCTGGTGGCGCCGTACTGGCCCAACCGGACCTGGTTTCCAGAACTTATGCTCCTCGCGACAGCCCCTCCTTGGCCGATTCCTCTGAGGAAGGACCTTCTGACTCAGAGACGGGGCACCCTTTGGCACCCGCGTCCAGACCTGTGGAAGCTTCATGTCTGGCCCCTGGACGGGACGCGGAGGTTCTAGGTGACTTACCCCAAGAGGTAGTTAACACCATCACTTCGGCACGAGCACCGTCTACAAGACAGGCTTACGCCTTGAAGTGGAACCTGTTCGTCGAGTGGTGTTCTTCTCGCCGAGAAGACCCCCGAAGATGTTCGATCGCGTCTGTGCTTTCCTTCCTGCAACAGGGGTTGGAGCGTAGGCTGTCGCCCTTCACCCTCAAGGTTTATGTTGCTGCAATATCCGCCTATCACGACCATGTAGAAGGTAAGACGGTTGGGAAGCACGACCTGGTCGTCAGGTTCCTAAGGGGGGCGAGACGGTTAAATCCTCCTCGCCCCCCCTCCATACCCTCTTGGGATCTTGCTCTGGTGCTCCGAGCACTTCAGAATGCCCCATTTGAGCCTTTGCAGTCAGCAGAGCTAAAGATTCTGTCAATGAAGACTTTGCTGTTGGCTGCATTGGCCTCCATCAAGAGGGTAGGGGACCTGCAGGCATTTTCGGTCGACGAATCGTGCCTAGAGTTCGGGCCGGGTGATACCCACGTGGTGTTGAGACCCCGGCCTGGCTATGTGCCCAAGGTTCCTACCACTCCCTTCAGGGACCAGGTGGTGAACCTGCAAGCGCTGCCCCCGGAGGAGGCAGACCCAGCCCTAGCTTTGCTCTGTCCCGTCCGCGCTCTGCGGGTTTACGTGGATAGAACTCAAAGCTTCAGAACCTCAGATCAGCTCTTTGTCTGTCATGGAGGCCAGCAGAAGGGAAGGGCTGTCTCCAAGCAGAGGATGGCCCACTGGATAGTGGATGCCATCACCTTGGCTTACCAAGCACAAGGTGTGCCCTGTCCGCTCAGGGTGCGAGCACACTCTACTAGAAGTGTTGCATCCTCCTGGGCGCTGGCACGTGGCGCCTCGCTGTCAGACATCTGTAGAGCTGCGGGCTGGGCGACACCCAACACGTTCGCTAGATTCTATAGCCTACGTGTAGAGCCGGTCTCCTCCTGTGTTCTCACCTCAAACGGGTAGAAGCACTGAGAGGCCCCGGCTCTTGTCGGCTTGCTGCGCTACGGCGCTTATATTCTCCAGAAGCAAACTCTGTGAGTCCTCCACCGCCCTCGGTGCCGGACGTGGCGGAACGTCTGGCATCAGGCCCCTTGCCGCTGAATCCTTGAGAACCGGTATTGGGCTTGGGCCATATGAGTGACCCTGCGGGGATCCCATATTTTCTTCCACGGTCGCTCCTACGGGAAGCCCGTGTCTTTCCCTTGGGAGAGCCTTCCCTTCTGCTGGCGGGCTACGGCTCAGCATTGTACTCCACATAACTCCTTCGGGGTACGATGTGGGCTCCGCAGCGTTCCCTTCTCTAGGGCACGCTTTCCCAGTGTTATCCAATAATCACTGAGCGGGTCATGCGGAACAGCGGTGATGGACTTCCCGGTGTGAGCCCCGTCTCATCAGGTAAGAGAGCTCAGGTGGCTCACACAGGGCACTGGATGGGGGCAGAAGCCATGGCGCTTTGGTAGGGATTCCTATTCGTCGGTACTCCGGCGTGGCGTCGAGAGTGACCGACTGAATGGGAACGTCTCGGTTACGTATGTAACCCTCATTCCCTGAAGGAGGGAACGGAGACGCCACGTCCCGTCGCCATGTCCTCTGTACCCTGCTGGGGTGCCTGTCTACCTACCCGGCTCCTCAGCAAAAGGCTGATTTGATGCAATCACCTGTGTCTCATTTATACCCGCACGGCGTGGCATGAGCACCTGGTGCAATCATTGCATGCCAATGTGCATTGGCTCGTTTTAGTTACACTCGAAGTAGATTGGCTCTCGCGAGCGAGATTCCTATTCGTCGGTACACCGACGTGGCGTCTCCGTTCCCTCCTTCAGGGAACGAGGGTTACATACGTAACCGAGACGTTTCCTAGGTAAAAAATTAAACATGACCATAACAATCCTCTGTAGTCAAAATTTTAATGCTATGAGCTCGTAATCACGACTTCAGAAGAGGGAAGTAGGAAATTTCTGATAGCGCGTAGTTTGATAAAGCCATGTTTGAGCGCAGACTCTTGGGACATGTGGTCTTCACCTCACAGCCGGTGGAAAAGAATCGGATAGGACTCGGGCAGAAATCATGTTCATGGATGTGATTATTAACGTTACTGTAGTCTGAAGCAGAGCAGGACAGAGTGTTGTGGAGCTGAGCAAGGCCGCTGGAGAGATTGTTAATAAGATGAACGCAACACACGCCTTGCGGTAACGCAGCTCTGTTGATCATATTAGACACATCTGAGTGTGTTGAAAATGATGTTATGATGTTACTATGTGCGTTCGCTCGGCAGCTGCTATGACACTTGTTCACACTGCAGTGAGAGCAAAGCGTTTCTGCAAAATAAAAGCTGAGGGTAACGCAGATTTGACGCCATTGACAGGTCCCGGTTCCTTGGTTAAAATAGCAATTTCTCACGATTTACAAATAGTTGGAAACATTTGGGATATTGTAAGTACTCAACTGAACAAAATATATAACACTGGCCTAGTGGTTTTTGGATATTTTTACTGCAAAAATGTTACATAATGCAGCTTTAATCCTGTTCTGTACACACAGTTCAGTAATTTACAGGAGTGACAACCACATTTTACAACCCAATATGTCCACACAAATCTGAACTGAACAACTAGTTGTTAATGATGTATTTGAATGTGTCTCAGGAGCGTGTCTCTCTTCTGAATGTGCCATGTAAGTAAATCACAGGGAAAGAGCTATGAATCTTTACTCATTTGAACATTTGGGGTGCTTTTCAAACAGAAGGCATAGTAAACCTAAACTGCACGTCATGAGCCAAACATCGCCTCAATTTAAAGGATCCTCGGAAGGCAGTCTTTGTTTTGGCTCCTAAATTCAGCTCATTTTGAAGGATGCATCAAGTGTATCCTACCTGTCCTTCAATCACCCACAGTCCTTTGTACACATTCCAATTTACAAAAAAGAATTGAGTTCATTATAAAATATAATACAAAAATAATGTTTTATAGATGAAGGCATACTTTATCTACTGTTATGGTGTAAATAAATCAATTAACACTAAACTGCCAATAATGTAAGCCATAGGTGTTCATTTATTGTATTGAATTAATAGAAAGCCAGTTAAAGGTACACTATGTAACTTTTCCGTCCACTAGAGGTCGCCTGTTCAAAACAAAGGCGTAGTTGGATGATGCCACGTTTGAGCGCAGAATCTTAGGACATGTGATCTTCACCTCACAGCCGGTGGAAAAGAATCGGGATAGGATTTGGGCAGAAATCATGTTGATGGATGTGATTATTAACATTACTGTAGTATGAAGCAGAGCAGGAGCGAGTGTTGTGGAGCTGAGGAACCACTGGAGCGATTGTTAATAAGATGAGCGCAACACACGCCTCGCGAGCAGCGGGACTTTTATTATGCCACAGTCGCCAACGCCACTTCCGCTCCTCTGGTCATGAGTATGAGGTAACGCAGCTCTGTTTGTCATATTAGACACATCTGAGTGTGTTGATGATGTGATGACGTTACTCTGTGTGTTCTCTCGGCGGCTGCTATGACACTTGTTCACACTGCAGTGAGAGTAAAGCGTTTCTGCAGAATAAAACCGAGGGTAACGCAGATATGACACAATCGACAGGCGACTCCCTCACACGTCCCGGTTCCTTGGTGTTAAAATAGCAATTTCTCACGATTTACAAATTGTTGGAAACATTTGGGATATTGTAAGTACTCAACTAAACAAAAACACTGGCCTAGTGTTTAGGCCATTCTAAATTTGCATCTAATTTGCATTTAAAGGGTAACACACACACAAACTGTGTGTTTTTGCTCACACCCAAATAGGGGTAATTTGGACATGGTATAATATAGTGGTCCTCAAACTCGGTCCTGGAGGGTCACTCTTCGGCAGATTTTCTAGTGATCCCGAAGACCTTACTTAACTTGCTCGGTGTGTTTGATCAGGGTTGGAGGTAAACTCTGCAGGGCAGTGGCCCTCCAGGACCAGATCTGAGGAACCCTGGTATAATAAATGATCCGTGGGGTATTTAAAGCTGAAACTTCACAGGCACATTCTAGGGACACCAGAGACTCATATTACATATTGTAAAAAGTGGCATAATATGTCCCCCTTAATACAATGTACTATTACTATTTTCATGCTGTGACTATAGAGGTGGGAACATGTGTGACCTGCGCACTTACTAGGCTATCTCATTCTAGCATTTAATGCTGAGAAGAACTCTAGCCTACAAGCCTCTGAAGGACTGGACTAGGAAGGACTAGGGGTGTCAAAATGAATTGTTTCTTCGATGCATCACGATGCTAGCCTGGCTCCGCCCTCCTTCCGCTCAATTTTCATTTTCCTTCAGTACTCCGTCTGGGACAGCTGTATATGCTTAGGTTTTCTCCCGAAAAATTTTTACCGGTCCAATCAGCGAACAGAGGGAGTGGCTGAGAGCGATGACGTTGATGTCGTGCGCTAGTTTGAGTTGTAGTTCAATAATGGCGGCGGTGAAAGATACGAGTGTGTAGTACTGGCACCGCTGACGAATGTCCAGAAGTTAAAGCCGGAGTGTGGCGAGGTGGACGAGCGAGCGAGATCGGTGCGCGTGATTGAGAATGAGACACACCGGTCTTGAGTCCTCTCATGAGGGAGCACGGAGGCATATAAGGACGAGCGACACCGGTGAAGGACGAGAGAGGACCAAGCCTGGATTTTAAGTTGTGTTTTGTTAACGTTTTGTTATGTATGTATGTGCGCCGCAGTCGTCTGTGAGGGGTTGCCGCTTTTAATTTCATTTTGTGTTTATTATTTGATTAAAAGTTGTTAAACGTTCGCCAGTTCCCGCCTCCTTCTTCCCAGAACAAACGAACTCCGTTACACGGAGCAAGAATAATCACTGCTGAGTTTTGTTGGTGGCCATGATGTGTGGTCCGGGAAAAGTCATTTTCAGCTCGCTCCGTTAGTGGTGAAGGAGTTGCTGAATTACCGGCTGAATTATCGACTGCTTTTGGCAAACACCAAGGTCGTGTGGTAATGTAATTGCTCTCCGAATCCACATCTCTGAGTTTTCAAGAATATATCACTTCAAAATTCACTGTTTATATCCTTTTAGACCCCTGCAGAGCAGCGTGCGGTTGCGTGAGCTGTAATTTGGATGCATTTCTAGACTTGTATTTCTTTAAATGCTGGCAAGTGTTTACAAGAGCAAAATATTTCATCACCACTCAAAAAAATAAAAGAAGAAAAGCACGTAAACATTTGAATTGGGCTGTTATTTACGGCAGCATTAATTCTTATCATACCAAACATATTTTATTTACAGCATATACAATCATGTTATGATTGCACGAGATATGCACCACGAGAGCAGCGCGTTCCGATCACAAAACTCTCCTATCCACCGTGAATAAATAACAATCCGAATGCGCAAGGTTTTATCACTGAGGTGGCACAATCTGCTGCACAGTTATTTTTACGGATTTCCATGTGAGAAACAGAGACGAACGGCGCGTGACATACGTCACGACCAAACGTTAGCGATTGGTTATGGCAGATCCAGAGTGACTCTTGGCAGATCCAATAGTTTTAAACTTCAACAGAGTTCCCGCCTTCAAGGAAGTAAACGCTTGTCAATGGAGAGTGGCCAGACTCTCTGGACAAATGAAATGTACGAGAGTCTGGTAAGATCAGGCTATTGTTATGCTGATGAGGCCGATTCGGTATCGGTTCAGTAATAGACCATAACTGATTATAATGTACTGACGCTTTTCTGCCGTCATTTGTTACGTATGTGCGTTGTCGCAGTAGCATACAAAGGCAGAGGGAGGCGAGACGCGAGTGCGAGTAATTAAAATGCTCAAACTACTTTAAAAGGCGACATCTGGGCACATTTCGGCTTTTAGGAACAATCTGGTAAGCACGACCTGGAGAAGACAAGCACTGTGTGTAAATCATGTCACACACAAATAAAATGTGCATGGGGTAATAATACCACTAACTTGAGAAACCACGTCAGCCGTTTTCATCGTGAGCTGTTAACGCCTGTCAGTGCCAAGGTGGACCCAGCTCAGTCAAAAATAGATCAAATTATATCAACGTTGGAGTTCTTAAAGGGCCAGTTTACACCTGGTCACATTTTTACAGATCAGATATCTATCTGATTTATCAAAACTATTTAATTTACATTTGGTCACATAAATGTGATATAATTCTGATCTCCAATTACCGCACTATGGGCCTCATTCATGAAACTTTTGTAAATACACGAGCAAATTCTGAGTTTGCAAGGGCAGCGTTTTTCCAGCTGAGATACTATGATACAGAATATCCATGGCAGTAATGTGTTAGTATCTCATTTTGAAGAATATTACTGAATATAAAAAATGCAGTAAAAGTAGTATTAACTTCTCCATTATTGTTGTTCAGTCGGTGTATTGTGACTGTGATTGGACGGCCGGGTAAAAAGTGACAGTGACGAGCGCTGCCTATTACCCAATGTTGAACAGTAAAAAAAAAAAAAAAAAGACGGGGCAAATCAACTCTTTAAATATTATTATGGTACATAGTGCATCAAAATGCAATGTCATCAGTTTGCCTACATTAGAACACAGTTCAAATGTTTTACGCACCATTTACACGTGGTAGGGAGCAGGTGTAAATTTCTTTCATACCAGCTAACATTTTGAAAATAACAAAATTTTCGTGAATCTGAACATTTACATGAGAGCGGCTTTACGAACGATTTAAATGTTTCATGAATGAGGCCCTATATGCAGATTTAATGGTAAGTAGGGTTGGGTACCGTTCACATTTTGGAATTTGGTACCGGTACCCAACGGTACATTTTTTCGGTACTTTTGGGATGTTTACACAAATAACTGTAAAGAACCTGTAAGTCGTTAATAGAAGTGTTATTGACATTATGCCAGAGCTGCCCTGGTCTCTGTCTGCCACTGTCTGTGATGTTTGATTACTGTAATATTTTCAAGTAAATAGTAGGCTACTAGCTACTTAATTTAATTCATAAAAACAACCATATTATTATTTTTTTCTTTTTAATTTAATTTCTATGAAAAGATTTCCCACAAATGATGTGTTATGTGTTTTCTGGTAATCAAATGAAGACAAGACATTAATTTAATTTATCTTTTAATTTAATTAAACTTTTTTTGTCAAACAAAGCTGCACAACAGAGCTTTATACAGTTAACATGAAAGCATGAAGAAAAATGGTCAATTATTACTTAAAAATAAAGTTATTACATTAGTGTTAGTATTATTATTACATTGAGACGTATCTAAATTCTGCTGTACAACAGGAATATGTTTTTCAAGTTAGCCAAACTTTTATTTTGACGGGTTGCCATGAATACCTTTGAGTTTCTGTGTGTTTATGATATGACGTTAGTTTTTCTCAAATAAAACGGTAAAATGCTCATAAAGTGACTCTCAGTGGCTCTGGAGATGACGTTTGTGCGTTCATGTCCTCATATGAGACGGCATAGATGGAAACGCGACCGTCACGTGCGATTCTGAGTGAGAGAGTGTGTGAGGTAAACCCATAGACTGTAAACCGCGCGTCTACGCATTCATTCGCACAGAGACACGCATGATTCATATTTAAATGGTCTTTTTGCGGATTAATATTCAAAGACACTAGTCTATATCACCAGATGCATTCTCAGGTACCGAAAAATGGTACCGATTGATTTAATGTGAATCGGTACTCTGTAGTACCAACGTCATTCGGTCTGTGCCCTTAAAAGTACAGAGTTCGGTACCCAACTCTACTAAGATAATTCAGTTTATTTACTTTTGATGAATATAATTGTATGTTGAGCACCTGGTTTATTTGCGGTAGTTTGTGCGCTAGCTTGATGAAGAGATACGCACTTGCCCGTCTAAGCTGTCATATCTGGCTATAACATGTCATATAGCCCATAAAACTCTCACACGTTTATTTTTTTCGCATTGTTGGGAGGAGTAAAATGTTTCAACAACCAGATGCATTTAGTCTTTAGTTTTGACTGTAATGCGGCCCAGACCTCCTTTAGTATTTTGTGTATTTGTTCTAAACGCTCCTGTTGTCTTCTGTGCCAAGACTTGAGTTTTGTTTGATGTTTGATACATTCAAAAAGCGTGTTTTCTTTGAGCAGGTAAAATTAAAGGTTCAGTTCATTTAACTGACTGACAACATTGTATACATGAGGATGCAGTGCATTGTGATGCATCGTGATATCGAATTGAACCGAATCGATGGCATGATAATCGTAATCGAACCGAACCGTGAGACCAGTGTAGGTTCACACTCTTAGGAAGGACACAGCCTCACAAGGATAGCCTTCTGTTTGAGGAGCACCCTTTGGCACAGATCTGTCTCTTTCCACAGTCACACTCATAGAGCCAGATTTACTAAACAGTAGGGGTGTAATGGTACACGTATTCGTATTGAAGCGTTTCGGTACAGGGCTTCCGGTACGGTGCAAGCGTGTACTGAACGGTTATGTTATCTTTAACAGTTAACAGTCGGCTTGTTGTAAGCACGGAACACACTTCAATCCGAGTTCCCACACGAACATATTAAGTATTCAGTCCATTTTATCATGAAATTCAAACGATAAATGCTGTTTTAACCCTCTTTAATGTGATGTGACTGATAGACGCGTATCAGTTCAACTTAAAGCGGCAGCGTGCGGCGCGCGAGTCAATGCGATCATCTCTTCCTAAAGAATAAACATAAATTAATACATCTTAAGGTATGTTGAGGATACATTACAACTTACTGAAATGTATCATATGTCGTGTAATCGCTCCATCTGTGTTTCAACCGCGGAAAGACAATAAAACTGCTTGTAAACAATGTCATGCAGAATTACGTTTACTCAGAAGTCATTCAGTGTCCACAGCTGTTAGCTCACTAGAGAAATCAACTCTTTCACTGAATACATGCACTATATTAGCCGTTATATTCATTATATTAGCCGTTATATTCATTATATTAGCCGTTATATTCATTATATTAGCCGTTATATTCATTATATTAGCCGTTATATATTCATTATATACTACTAAGCCTGTTAGTGATGTCTTGTTTATTTAATGTATGTTTAAATAAACCTGTCATGAAAATTACAGCCACTAAATGATTATATTTCAACAACGAATAAAAATAATTAGATTTAGAAGTTAATGCAAAAACTGCCTTATGTGAAGCTTATGAGTGTTGATTATTATATCTAAAAATAAATAGCAACTGAATTTAGGCTAATAGTTTGGGCTCTGTTGTTAATCTTTAATAGCTAAGTAAGGGCTCCCTATATAGTTTACAGCATTATTTTTAAGAAACTTTTAGTTATAATTTAATTCATTTAAGGACAGACACCATTTTTTTCATTAAACCACTGTTGAATACAAATTTATAAAAAGCAATTTTGTAAAACTACTGTACCGAATCCATACCGAACCGGGACTTCAAAACCGAGGTACGTACCAAACCGTTAGTTTTGTGTACCGTTACACCCCTACTGAACAGGGCAAATTACAGTGAGAGCGCAATCCCATAAAAGTGCAGATGGGAGCAGACAGTTCAGTGCGTGATCTACTGACGACATGCAAATGAATGAACACAGAAGCAGCTGGATCATTTCCATAATGACCCGTTAGTGTATGGTTTAAGATTTTTGAGTGGTAAATAATGGCTCAAACACCAATAAATTGACGAGCACAAACCTTAGTAAATAACCTCACATGATTCATTTAAATAAAAAAACAAAAAAAACAAATTAAAATAAATTAACCCTGTCAACACCGTTTCAGCGCTAATGTTTCACTGCGTGTCTACAGTAAATCCTCACAGTAGTTTTTATCGCCAAAAGAGGATTTGCGCTGGAGCAAGCGGTTAGTAAATCTGGCCCTTAAGCTCTTAGAAGTTAAGTTCCAAACCTAGTCAAACACACCTGAACAAACTAATCAAGGCCTTCAGAGGTACTAGAAAATAACAGGTGGGTGATCAGGGTTTGAGCTAAACTCTACAGGACAATGGCCCTTCAGGGCTGGATTTGAGGAACCTTGCCACTGTTCAAAGAAGACAGTGTTGCCAGATATTCCAAGGAAAAACACAATCAAGGACAAAAAAAAAACTATAAAGTGCTGTATTTTGTATTAAAGTGGACTGTAACACTGTAACAATGAAGGGGAATTTAAATTCCCATTCTTCAGCCACTCTTCTATCTTCTATCAAAACTCCCTCCTCCAGCCCCAACTCCACCGTAACCTGTATTTAATCTACCTTGGTTTCTTTCCGTACAGGTCTCTACATGGCAAGCATTTAAAACATGTTCTCATGTATTTTGTTTGTATACACTCATATAATTGTGAAGTGTAATTTATGTATGCATATACTGGTTCCGTTCTGTACCCCGGGGGGGGGGGGGGGGGTGACTTGCTGATCTCCCCGCTCTGTCCATGCATGGCGTGGGGAGTTTTTGCCCAGAACAGAACCAGACCGCCAACACTAACTGTAAACAAAATACTTGACGAAGTGGTCCTGACTGAAGTGTTCTGTGTGAACAGCCTCTTATTCCATACACACACACACAGGATACAACAATTTAGCAGATTGCATGGTTTGAGTAACAAAACCTGCCCAAAGTCCAATCAAACAGTGTAAAACCAGATAAATATGCCACTCACTTACCCAAAACACATATTTTACAGTCACTGTTATGCATTATAAACAATTTCAACTTGAAAACAAAGGACCCACCCCCATTAAAACTCATCATCTAGCACAGTGTTTTGGTAGAATATTAAATATTTCAATACAATCATTTCAGTCAAATACAATGTATGCAATATGTCATACATTTAACCCGCAGGGGGAAATAATTTACCCACGACAACAGATTACTTGGCAACTCTGTCCCAAAAATACACAGCACAATCGACACCCGAGTAGATGCGTGAGTATGTAGCAATCCTGAATGTTTTTTTGTTTATGGTGCTATGTGCACATATGTAAAGATGCTTATTGGGAATTGGGGGGTATTGGAATCTCTTCCATTCTAATTTGGAGAATTTGGTCGCAGTGGCTCAGTGGTTCATGTAGGTTGTCTACAAACCGGAAGGTTGGTGGTTCAATCCCCGGTTCCACCTGACCAAGTGTCGAGGTGTCCATGAGCAAGACACCTAACCCCAGCTGCTCCCGACGAGCTGGATGGCGCCTTACATGGCTGACACCGCCATCGGTGTATGAATGGGTGAATGTGAGGCAATATGTAAAGCGCTTTGGATGGCCATGGGTCTGTTGAAAGCGCTATATAAATGCTGTCCATTTACCATTTTTTCCATAATTTAATTTAATTCTAATCTAAGTCCTGAATTAATTATCAATTCTATGATTTTTTTTATCTAATCTTGTCAGTTAACGGTTGATTAGCGTGCGTTGGCTATCATAGGTTAGGAAACATTTCTAAATGCACATCCATACCTGCTGGTTATTGTTGAGCCGCTCGGCTGGCTTGGTCTCGCTTAGCTTGCGCGCCAAGTCAAAGCACTGGTTGCGAAGACACTCCAAACTGCTCAGACAAACTTCCTCGTCACTCTTCTCCCCCATCTGTCCATTACCGGTGGGTTTGCCGCAGTTGCCGTTAATGCAGTCCGTGTTCTCGCACCCGTCGTCCTGGTACGGCTTCTCGTGGAGGTTTTCTGAGAGCGTGACTCCGTGACCCTGCGCCAGGAGCTTTAGAGAGTCCACAGTCTCCCTCACCACATCACTGTTCACGTCTAGACTCAGCTCACCTTTCCTTAAGCCCTCCTCATCTTCCTCATCTTCATAGTCTTCTTCATCTTCTTCCTCTTCCTCCTCCTCTTCTGCGCTGTTTGAGGAGTTGCTGTTCATCTCAGACTCTGTCATGGCCCGGTAAGCGGCATCCTCTGCGATCTTGCCCAGGTTAAGCAGAGATTTGGCCACCAGTTCATCATAGTTCTCATATTCGTCGTTGTTGTTGTTGTCCTTCTCCATGGAGGGGCTTGGTCTGCTGGGACTGCAATTCATATGGTCACTCTCTGTGAAAGACAAGCAAATATTTTCATACTACTGTAGCAGTTAGACATATAAAACTTGGTTCAATTGCTTTATTCAAAATTGTTCATGTTTGACTCTAAACCAACTTTGCACCAAGATGTAACCACCGTAGGCTACATCTACATGAATACAGATACATTTAAAAACACATATGTTTGTCTACATTTTGCCTTTTTCTCTACGTTTGCACTGAGCTGATGCTTCTACCCTGCGAAAACTCTCCAAAGTGGATACATTTGCATTGTAGTGTGGACTGTGAAATCTGAGCTATTTGAAAACGTTTGATGATGTTTGTATCCGGATTAATGTAGATGTAGCATTAGACATTGATGGGGAAAAGAACCTCCCAAAATTAGAAATGGTCAAATTGCCCCCCCAAATTCTGAAAGTAAGATAATAAAATGAAAAGTTACTAGGGCCGAAACAATTAGTCGACTTTGTTGACAATGTCGACAATAAATAATTGTCGACAAATATCTTTGTTGTCGAGTAGTCGTTTGATCTCACGTGACCTAATGTAAGGGCCTGCAATAGCGCGATTTGACCGCTACGCCGCTGTAGCGCTAGAGTGTAATGCAGCCCTTACAAATGCTATTGCGGTAGAAGAAAACACAGTGCAAATTATGACGGAGTGCAAACAAATCCGAACTAGCAAGATGTGGGAAAGTTTCACAAAACTTCAAACGGAGGGTGCGTCTCAATCAGCTCTAGTTCAGTAGTCAGGGCACTGATTAGGGAATCGGGGATCAGCCCATTGAGTTATGGCCTGATCAGTGCCCTGAATACTGAACTAGAGCTGATGGAGACGCACGCTAAGAATGCTGTCATGTGCTATACATGCAAGGCGGAACTTTGGAGCACTTAAAGAGGAAACAACTAACTAGTAACTAACTAGCGGTAAATCTCTTTATTAGAGAATGCAATACTACTAAGTATTGTAATAATATTAACAATAATAATATAATTACAGTAATGTGATTTATTTTGCATAGAATAAAGCTTGATCGAGCTTAGGAGTCAGGACTGTTTTTATTATTGTAACACTATTAGTTATTATAGTCTTATCACTTGCCTGTATTTTGTTCCATATGCATGAAGACTTAAAAAAGGCGATGTTAGGAAGAATATCATGTCAGTTACTTTTTCATGCTGTTAATTATAAGGTGAATGAGAATCTGTCAGCTAAATTGTCATGTAAAAATTATTATAATTGTATACTTGTATTTATATTATTAATATTTTACCATTCTTTGTGTCCTGCAAATGTCCTCTTTTTCTGTTTCAGTTATAAGAAAAGCCTATTATTGATTACTTTTTTCTGAGGAAGAATTTTTTTAATTCAGCACTTATTTGAAAATCCAAAAATGGCCTGTGCAGAAAGGACACTGTTACTTACTGATTTTGATTTAAACTGAGCACTTGTTTTACAAATGAAGCTCTTAATACTGCTGCCAAGAGATGTTTACATTAAAAAATATATATATTTTTTGTCTGTAATGCAGCTGATTATTATTTTATTATTTTTTTCAATTGAAAGAGAACCGAATATTTAAACAATGCTTAGAGAGCATTTGTGTGTGATTTGAGTTGGACAGAAATCTGAGAACTTAAAGAGAATGACCTGTTTAGTTGGCTCAAAGTTCATTAAAACAACCATTTCAAAAGCTGAAGTGATTTTCTTTTTTTATATTATAGTTAGAATATGTATAACTCAATGTTTTAACTAATTTGAAAAGCTGAATACTCGTTCAAAACTTACTGATTAGCCGTTGATGGCAGCGCAAATAATCGACGAGTAGCCGATTAATCGGTCGAATAATCGTTAGATTAATCGACTATCAAAATAATCATTTGTTGCAGCCCTACAAGTTACAATCAGTATTTCCTATCGATGCCTGTTTGATAAGGAGCCATACAATAAGGGTTAGTATGCCATCAATTTGTCATTATTGCAAAACAATTTTAATAATGACAGGCTGGTTGTATATGATCATCCCTGCATATTTAATAATGATCAATATTTTTATTATGCAAAGTAGCAAATATTTTTGAAAATGCATTAATTGGTCATTGGCTGTGATGACTGGAAAAAATGAGTTGGCTGGAGTTAGCTGGTAAACTACAGCACCTTAATAACATTAAAAAATGAACTAATTTCAGTAATAATTAAAATCATAAATCTAGCTTTTTATATATATTTTGTATTATTTTAATGTACATTTATTACCATTGCATATTATATTGGCAAGTTTACCCTGCTATAATTTACATTCAAATTCCAAACACAGAAGTGTGACAATTCCCTAAATTCTTTTTATGATATTTCGGGATTGAAACATATTGAAATTATAATGAAATATAACTTCATATTTTTTAAATAAAGTTGTTTTCAGTTGTTTTACTTCCAATCTGGACAAAGTTGCCAAGGAAAATATTGATTATCAATATGACAATATATATAAATATATCAATATTTTAACAAAAAGTAGTGCTAAAAGATCTAATTTATTGAATGCATATTAGGTCAAGTGTGCGATGCGGGATTGGCTGTTAATGAAGCCGTGCCTATGAAGAGCCAAATCAGTTACTTTTAAGTTTGTAATTGAATTAAGATGCTCATGCTGTCGACAACTGTTCATGTAGTCAGCTCACTAGGTTTTGAGACAAAGCCAATATCTTAGGTAGGGAAACAGCACAGAAAACAGGGTTAATGCCAATACATGTGGGTGTTTGATTGTTAATTAGACTAGAAGGCTCTGTCAGGTCTGATTGGAGAATGGGTGGAGGGAGCATGTGTGGCTGGTGAGCTGTCTGGAGTGTCTGAGACACATCTCATGCCTACTCCTTTATTTAGCAGACATTCACGGACCACCAGAACTCAGCCACCAGCTCTAACAAATACAGAAACCATTTGTGGGCAACAAGAATGGCATCTTGTGTACTGAGTTAAGTTGGCTTTGCTTAGCAAACAACCTGTGGATATTAATTCGAATTGTAATACTAATTTTCAGGAAATGAGGATGTTCGTTCTCCAAGATTTACCACTGATATAATTAAAAGGAAAAAACTCAGACATTGAACATAGTTCTGTAGGGCTGGGTATTGTTCAAAACCTTTCGATACCGGTTCCTAACGATACTTTTTTCGATACCATATGTTTTAAAATCCATTTCAACATCAACAAAAATACATTAAACACAAAACTTTTATTTTTCACCTTAATTAAAACCAATTCTGGTAACACTTCTCACTCAGTGTAACATTATCAATAAAACTGGTTGTGCTTTTTGTATAGGGGTGCACCAGCAGACACTCAGGATTGGCATCAATCCTAACTTGGACAAAATTAACAAAAAAGAGAAACCTTTTTGCCACAACATGAACATGTTATAAATAATAAATAAATAAACAAATGACATTGTGTGATTTTTCCTGGCTCAAAATGAGGTGGAGATGGTAAAATCCTGCTTGGCCAGCCGACCCGCGGCTCGCAATTTTGCCAATTAATTGTCAGTTTTAGGGCTTTGTCATACATTTTTTGTGTGCTTCGATCATTAAATAATTATGAATTTAATCCCTTTTAAATTATCACTTTGCAGTGTAAGATTACAGCTAACACCTTTAAATATTTATTCAATTCAGTAAATAACTGAAACAAGCACAACAAACTGGCAAAATAAAAGGGTTATAAATGTATGATTCATATATTTCTACATCACTATAGAATATCTATACGTCTGTGTTTGTGGAACTAATGGTCACTCTTTTATTTGTTAAACACAATCCAGAATCCGATAAGTACACACTACTTCATTATAGAGAAAACCATAAATGAATAAACATATATAATCATAAGCTATGACAAAAATATATATTAAATTAGGTTAGTGGATAGTTAAAAAAATTTGCAATTACAAAAAGTATATTGTATATATACTGTATATATATATATATATATATATATATATATATATATATATATATATATATAAATAATGATATGGGCCTACACAAATAATATAAAATTACAACGTAATGTGCAGCTCTGTAAAGGGGCAACAAAGATATGATAGATACGTGAGAACAAAATAATTTTTTTAATAATCTTTCAGTGCACAAAACTGCTCGGGTTACGACTGTAACCCTTGTTCCCTGAGTAGGGAACGAGCACTGCGTCTGGTTCAGACACTTGGGGGATACTCCCTAAGCACTAGCGAATCTGAAGTCCGTATAGCCACTAAACCAATCTGATTGGCGTGCGTGATGACGTCATCGTGACGGCGTACCCGGAAGTATAAAGCGGGAGCCGGCGCACTGAAACGGCAGCTATTGCTCTGAAGCATGCGCTCCAGGCGTGCCGAGGTGTGGTGACGAGACGCAGTGCTCGTTCCCTAATCAGGGAACAAGGGTTACAGTCGTAACCCGAGCAGTTCCCTTTCGAGGGAACTCTCACTGCGTCTGGTTCAGACACTTGGGGAACGAGTACCCACTAGCCCACACCGAGGGTAGCGCCTGCCCTAGTGTGAGACCGGGCACAACTAGGACTTGAGTACCCTAGCGCCAGCACCGTAGGGAGAACTTCTCCACTCCTTTTCCTTCCGTGCCCCAGCCGATGAAGGGAGGCGTCTGTTGAAACGGTTTCCCGGCAACAAGACGCTCCCAACACTGGCCCTTGGGACCTTACCGAGGGTAGTGCCTGCCCTAGTGTGAAGCCGGAGACCGGGCACAACTAGGACTAGGGAAACCCAAGCGCCTTCGGCGCCCCAGCCAATGAGGGAGACGTCTGTTGAAACGGTTTCCCGGCAACAGGACGCTCCCAACACTGGCCCTTGGGACCTTACCGAGGGTAATGCCTGCCCTAGTGTGAAGCCGGAGACCGGGCACAACTAGGACTGAAGCACCCTAGCGCCAGGCGCAGTAGGGAGATGCAGGCTATAAAACCTGATAAAAGTGTGAGGGGTAGCCCACCCAGCCGCCTAGCAGATATCCTGCATGGGGACCCCAGAAAGGAGGGCCACCAAAGAGGCCATGCCTCGGGTGGAATGAGCCCTCACGGCCATAGGTGAAGGCAAATTGCGCACCTGATAAGCCGTGGTTATCGCCTGGACAATCCAGTTACTGATTGTCTGAGTAGATGCAGGCAACCCCTTCTTGGGTGAACCAAAGCACACTAACAGCTGTTGAGATCTCCTCCACTGCGCAGACTTCTCCAGATATACTCTGAGAGCCCTATCTGGGCAGAGCAAGTGAAGCCTCCCTTCTTCCGCCGTCACGTGATGCGGAGGATGAAATGCCTGAAGAACCAAAGACCTGGCCACCCTTGATGGAACCTTGGGCACGTAGCCCGGCCTAGGGTGTAAGATGGCTTTTACTCCTCCAGGGGCAAACTCCAGGCAAGTTGGCGTTACTGCCAAGGCCTGGAGGTCCCCTACTCTCTTTAGCGATGTAATCGCCAGGAGAAAAGCCACCTTCAAGGTCAGGTTCTTTGGTTCCGCCGACTCCAATGGCTCAAAGGGGGCCTCAGCCAACCCTTCGAGAACCACTGCCAGATCCCAGGTTGGGACTCTGGAACGAGCCGCAGGCCTCATCCTCCGAGCCCCACGGAGGAACTGCACAACCAACTGGTGCCTACCCAAAGGCCCATCACCCAAAGGAGTGTTGAAAGCCCCAATGGCAGCCACGTACACCTTGAGAAGACCTGCCAGCAACACTATGATATCCGAGACCCAAACTCGCGTCGGCCAACGGAGTGCTACTAGAAGTAGACTGACCCCCTGTCGACGGACCCTCTCCAGGACTCCCGGGAGCAGAGCAATCGGGGGAAATGCGTACAGACACAGCCTCGGCCACGTCTGAACCCTGGCATCCAACCCGAGCGGGGCTGGATGCGTGAGGGAACACCACAGTGGACAGTGGGACGTCCCTCGAGACGCTACCACCCCTGTGTGGAGTCGCTACTCCCCGGGGCCTCAGCCCCTGCCTCCCGGGACATACATTGCCCTGATGGACAACAGTTTCCCTAGGGTCCACAGGAGAATTTGATGCACCAGTCTGTATAGAGGGCGCGACCTCAAACTCCCCTGCTCCAAGCCCCAACCAGTGAGGGAGATGTCTGTTGAAGCGGATTCCCGGCAACAAGACTCTCCCAACACTGGCCCCTGGGACCGAAACCAAGGTTTCTTCCGCATGACTAGGGAACGAAGGCATCTGCGCGTTACCCTGATCATACAGAAAGGATTCCCTCTGGGGGAAAACCCCTTGGTTTCCAGCCACCACTGTAGAGGTCTCATGCACAGCAGGCCAAAGGGTATCCCATTGGACGCTGCTGCCCTGAGCCCCAGAACTTCCTGAAAGTGCTCTACAGTGATGCTGTGGCCTAGCCTTATTTCTGAGACCATCGCTAGTATGGTCTCGACTCGCGCGGGAGACAATAGTGCCCGCATCGTCGTCGAGTCCCATACGATCCCTAGAACCGTAGTCCTCCAGGACGGCGTCAACACACCTGTTGTGTTGAGTCTCAGCCCCAAGCACTTTATATGGGCCAGAGCGACACCTCAATACCGAACTGCCATCCCGTACGACTGGGCCAATATGAGCCAGTCGTCGAGATAATTCCGCACACGGATGCCCTGGAGTCTCAATGGAGCCAGAGCTGCATCCATGCACCTTGTGAATGTGCGTGGGGAAAGAGCTAGACCGAAGGGAAGCACTCGATACTGGTATGCCTCGCCCCTGAAGGCGAACCTCAAGAACTTCCTGTGACATGGAAGGATGAAGATATGGAAGTATGCGTCCCTCAGATCTATCGTGACGAACCAGTCCTCGAACTGGATCTAACTCACGATGATGGAGACCATGAGCATTTTGAAACCGAGCCTCCTCAGAGACCGATTCAAATACCTCAGGTCTACCGGACGCAACTCTCCATCCCTTTCGAGAACTATAAAGTACCGGCTGTAGAACCCGGACTCCCTCTCTGGCGGAGGAACTAAGGCTTCCTTCGCCAGCAAGGATTTTACCAGTTCCCTTACCCGACCCTGCTCTTTGTCTACAGTACGCAGGACCCATGTAGAAATATTCGGAAGGCATTTTCATGCGCCGAGATACTCTACTCAGGGAACCAGCTCTCTTCGGGACGAGGCTGGCTTCGGGTGTTACACAAGCCTCGTCCCCAACCCCCTGAAGCGGATGACCGGCAGGAAGTGGTTGGGAACGATTCTCTACGTGCGGACGCGTTAGCTGCCCAGCCGCAAGTCCCTCCGGAGGCGGCTGGAGCAGCATGCGTTTGCGGGAAATCGATGGGGCCCGAAGCGTCATAGACGGCGGGATTACCTCGATTTCCCCGGAGCGCCGCAGAGGAAGCAACCTCGGTTGCTCCCCTACGGGGGGGACCGCTCTTGGAAGTCCAGCCGAAGCTAGGACTTCTTCCCAGCAGCCTCCCGCCCTGGAGTACGTTCCTCAGATCGCCTCCAGGAGCAAAAGACCGCTGCTGGGACTGCTGGTGAGAACGCCGCCTCTGTTGCCAGGCTCCTAGAGCCCTCCTCTAGAGGCGACGCTCTCCTTCTGCACTTGCCGGTGCGAGGAGCTGGTAGACGGCTGAGGCTGCCCCCTAGGGGCCGCTTTCCCAGGCTCTGAGTGGCGAGGGAGGCACTGACGGAAGGCCGCTGACTGCATCTTCGCCTCCTGGTACCCAGCGACAACGGTCTCAACCGCGTCACCAAATAGACCAGAAGGCGAAATCGGGGAGTCTAGGAGGAAGGACTTATCCTTCTCCCTCATCCCCGATAGATTCAGCCAGAGATGCCTCTCCACCATCACCATGGAGGCCATGGCCCGGCCGATAGCACGGGCCATCTCCCTGGTGATGCGGAGAGACAAATCTGCAGCCCTCCGTAGCTCCAGCACATCCTCCGAAGAGGGACCGTCGCCCTCATTGAGCTCTTTCAGGAGGTCAGCCTGGTAGGCCTGCAAGACAGATAATGTGTGCAGGGAACTACCAGCCCGCCCAGCCGCCATATAAGCTTCGCCCACCAACGATGAGGTGTCCCGACAGGGTTTGGTGGGCAGCTCCGGGGTTTTAAGGGACGACACAGAATCGGGGAAAAGATAACTCGTGAGAGCCTCTTCCACCCGAGGCATCGTCCCATAGCCCGCCTCGCGCGCCCCCAGAACATTGGAATAATCCAATACTGGAGGAATACGCGAGGAATAGGGCTTCCTCCACGACCTACACACCTCGATGTGTAGGTCCGGGAAGAAAGGTAAACCCCGGCGAGGTGTTTGGACCCGGCGAGAAAGAAACCGGTCGTCCAGCCTACTAGGTGGCTGAATTTCCGGCACTTCCTGTGGCCAATCGATCTTCAATTTGGCCACCGCACGAGTCAAAACCTCAATTAGCTCCTCTTGGGCGAGTGGATGAAGCGATGAAACACTTCCTGCTTCTCCGCCCGCCCTGATGCAACACTCATCCGGCTCCTTGGAACCGGAGAGAATAAGCATCAGATCCTCAACCCCGGGGGAAGAAGCCGCAGCGCGGGCTTCCACACGGGGAGGAAGATCTTTAGAACTGTCAGGCAAGGATTGGGAAAGTGCCGCAGCAGTCCCAGATCCTGCTGACAAGTCCTTCTGTGAACCCCATGGTCTGTGACACCGAGACGCCTCAGCGATCGCGGGTCCAGAACCCTGGGGCTCACAAAGCTGGCCGGCCTCATCGAACACGGCCAGCCGAGAGCGGAGCAGTCTGAGTGTGAACAGCTCACAATGTTGACAGGCAGCTCCCTCGAGAGCTGCCCGAGCATGTTCAACACCCAGACACTGCACACAAAGCAGGTGTGCATCTGAGCCCGAAATGAAGCGGGGACACGGATGCACACACTGCTTAAACTCTCTCACATTCTTTTTCATCATTCACACACTTTTGCAACTGTGACAAACAACAGTAAATAGACAGACAATTTCAACAGAGAGCGCTATGCTGAAGAGCAATAACTGCCGTTTCAGTGCGCCGGCTCCCGCTTTATACTTCCGGGTACGCCGTCACGATGACGTCATCACGCACACCAATCAGATTGGTTTAGTGGCTATACGGACTTCAGATTCGCTAGTGCTTAGGGAGTATCCCCCAAGTGTCTGAACCAGACGCAGTGAGAGTTCCCTCGAAAGGGAACTATGAAAATATATGAAACGGCAACAAAGTGCTTATGCGCATCCTGGGTGCAGAATGATGCGCTTAAAGCAACATGGAGTCAGAGTGCGCAGTGCAGTGCGAGTGTGCATTGAAAAGTTCACGGCATAAAGAGAAGAGATGTTGAGCGTACAAATCCTAGTCTACTATGTATATCTGTCCAAAAGTTCACTGATTATTTGTTTCTTCACAGTTTTAAATTCCGGTTATTGTGCGTGTGATGCTAATTAATAGTCCTTGTGTTGTCACCCGGTACCGAGTACCAACTTCGTTCAGAAACCGCTAGATAAACTCCAGGAAGATGAGAAAATTATTTTATCTACATATCAAGTATTTTAACGGGAATATATCATCTTGGAGTGAGCTTTACCGTGCTGCTGCTGACTGTAACCGAGCGCCATGCGCAGTTTGAATGCTGAACGGAGAATGATTGACAGCTACAGCGGAGAAAAGAAATTCAGCTATGGAATGGCTTTAGATGACTTTGTACCAGCAAATCGATGACACTTTAGACCTCTTTGGCATTGTAAAACGACGCGGTAGAACACATGAGAAAAAACAACTACACTTGTGTTGTGTGACTGCGTATCTTCAGAAACCCTCCCCGTCACGTGGAGGTATGCTACAGGCTCACACAGACACAGCCGCTTGGCTTTTGGAACCGAAATTTGGCACCGAAAGATCAATCTTTTTTCGATACTCATAGTATCAGAGTTTTTCGTTCAATACCATAAAAGTATCACCGTTCGATGCCCAGCCCTATAGTTCTGTCAGGACCACTATCGTCAAAGAGGATTGATTGACTATTAGCATATAGTTTGGATTGGCGGTATGGTTCTGTTCTGGGCGAGAGCAGCAATAACCCCCCTTGGAGTAAACAGAACAGAATCGACATAATGTATTGCAGATATCATTAATGTCGAAATACCAAAATACCAAATCCTGACTGACGAGAGGAGGAGCTGGGGATGGAGGAGGGTAAATGAGCTCTGGGGAAACGTGATAGCTGCTGATAGTACTGAAGGAGCTTATATATGTATGCTGTGATAGACAACGTATTGCTATAGGTAGACGTGATCAGCTGATAGTCAGTGACCTGCCAGAACTGACGCTACGCTTGATTTACATTAAGTGACAGATTTGAAGTTTTAACATTTTAAATGTTTGTTTGTTCTGAAGTTTCTTACAATTTAATTTGAGCCTTTATGTCCTTTCTATCTGGTAGAAACTGATGAAAGTTTTTCAGTTTTCTTACAGTCTTTATAAGTATTTAATTATGTTTACACTTATGTATTTTCATTTCTGATATAAATCACAGAGTTATTAATATATAACGGATGGATGGATGGATGGATGGATGGATGGATGGATGGATGGATGGATGGATGGATGGATGGATGGATGGATAGATAGATGGATAGATAGCACTGATTCTTGAGATAAGGGACAAAACATGTCCCACACACAAAAGCCCTGTTTATGTTAAAAAGTAAGAATGTAAACACAATTAAAATACTTAAAGGGGTGGTAGCATGTGATTTCACTTTTTTAACTTTAGTTAGTGTGTAATGTTGCTGCTTGAGCATAAACAGTATCTGCAAAGTTACAGCGCTGAGAGTTCAATGCAAACGAAGATATTGTCTTTTAAAGTTATGGCAGTTTATTGCCTACAAAAACGGACGGTTTGGACTACAACAAGCTTCTTTCCGTGTTGGTGACATCATAAACCCTTGCTATTAACATAAACACTGCCCCCGCGAACACGCAACAAAGTGGGCGAGACCACGTCACAGTCATTACGAAAGAGAGAGAGCTGTTGCAGAACTACAAACTACATTTGGCCATCTAACTAATCTAAGACCATTGCGTTTTCGGAGGGATGGGCTTCACAGAAGCAGGAAGCAAACGAGCCGTTCAAAGGACAGTGGAGACAGAGGTGTGGAATAAAGTTCAAATATAAGACAAATATGGCGTTTAAAAAAAAAAAAAGTATTAAGACATGTTATACTGCGCCCCATAAACACAACCAAGCCTAGAAAAAAAACACGGAATCACCCCTTTAAAAAGTTACATCTAAGGGAAATTTGTATACTCAGGACATTTAAGTGTTTTAAAATGCAACAAATAAAAAAATAAAAACACAGTTACATTAAAAGGCTGAAATCTTTAAGATATCAAACAATACAACAAGTAAATATTGAATTATATTTTCCATTAAAAAATAGCTATAAAAGTTGTCCTCACTTTACGTCAACTCCATCAGGATTTTTTATAATTCTGAATAAATCAGGAAGTGTTATGGGCAGCTTTAACTCTGAGGAGCATTTACTATTTCCTGCTCATTGTGGATCTCACAGTAGGACACATAGTCCTGGACGTTATAGAATTTTTTTTTTTTTAAACAAATAATATTGAAGTCTCTGCGGTCACAGCTTTAACATGTCAACACCGTCATCGTAGTGTAATAGTTTCTGTAAATAGTTGTGGGATAAATCTTGCCATTTTGATATGTTTATTAACCCTTAGGGTCTATTAGGCCCACTGTTGTAATATTACAACATCAATTTTAGCTTTACTAAAATAAACCTGTAGATATCTCTTTCTCTCTAAGACCACATTTACACAACGTTCGTTCATAGGTCCTATTGTTCAGTCTTGCAATGCTATTGGATGGAAGATTTTGTGAATAGGCCTGTTTACATGGTCATGAACTCACACAACCTGCGGACTTGACTTGAAGCACATCATGAAGTTTTACTGGACTGGATAAATCAACATTCAAGTAAGTAAAGCTACAACTGAGGAAAAAAACTAAATTGCTCCACTGCACAACATGTGATTAAGGTGGAAAAACATTCAATTTTGTCAACTCAATTTAATAAAAAATTTTTGCATATCGTTAGCCTCATAGCATAATTGCCCAGATCAGATTGGCCCAAAAATGGGGAATTCTTCTAATGCTGTTTCATGATTCTATTAACATATACTGTATATTTGGCCTCAGCTCAACCTTGGTCAACACCGTCAGTATTTGTCAACACCATCAGTATTTGTCAACATCATCAGTATTTGTCAACTCTGTCAGTATTTGTCAACACCATCAGTATTTGTCAACACCATCAGTATTTGTCAACACCATCAGTATTTGTCAACTCTGTCAGTATTTGTCAACAGCAGTATTTGTCAACTCTGTCAGTATTTGTCAACACCATCAGTATTTGTCAACAGCAGTATTTGACAACTCTGTCAGTATTTGTCAACAGCAGTATTTGTCAACTCTGTCAGTATTTGGCAACACCATCAGTATTGTCAGTATTTGTCAACGCTGTCAACCTCCATCAGTATTTGTCAACAACAGTATTTGTCAACTCTGTCAATATTTGTCAACACCATCAGTATTTGTCAACTCTGTCAGTATTTGTCAACACCATCAGTATTTGTCAACTCTGTCAGTATTTGTCAACACCATCAGTATTTGTCAACTCTGTCAGTAATTGCCAACACGATCAGTATTTGTCAACACCGTCAGTATTTGTCAACTCCGTCAGAATTTGACAACACCGTCAGTAATTGTCAACACCATCAGTATTAGTCAACACCGTCAGTATTTGTCAACTCTGTCAACCTCCATTAGTATTTGTCAACACCATCAGCATTTGTCAACTCCGTCAGTATTTGTCAACTCTGTCAGTATTTGTCAACACCATCAGTATTTGTCAACACCGTCAGCTTTTGTCAAATCCGTCAAACTCCGTCAGTATTTGTCAACTCCGTCAAAATCCAACTCCGTCAGTATTTGTCAACACCGTCAGTTTTTGTCAAATCCGTCAAACTCTGTCAGTATTTGTCAACTCCGTCAGTTTTTGTCAAATCAGTCAAACTCCATAAGTATTTGTCAACTCCGTCAGTATTTGTCAACACCGTCAGTTTTTGTCAAATCCATCAAACTCCGTCAGTATTTGTCAACTCTGTCAGTATTTGTCAACTCCGTCAAACTCCATAAGTATTTGTCAACTCCGTCAGTATTTGTCAACTCCATCAGTATTTGTCAAATCCATCAAACTCCATAAGTATTTGTCAACTCTGTCAGTATTTGTCAACACCGTCAGTATTTGTCAGCTCCGTCAAACTCCATACATATTTGTCAACTCCGTCAGTATTTGTCAACTCCGTCAGTATTTGTCAACTCCATAAGTATTTGTCAACTCCGTCAAACTCCATACGTTTTTGTCAACTCTGTCAGTATTTGTCAACACCGTAAGTATTTTTCAACTCTATCAAATTCCATAAGTATTTTTCAACTCCGTCAAACTCCATCAGTATTTGTCAACACCATCAGCATTTGTCAACTCCGTCAGTATTTGTCAACTCCGTCAGTATTTGTAAACTCCATCAAACTCCATAAGTATTTGTCAACTCAGTCAGTATTTGTCAACACCGTCAGTTTTTGTCAAATCCGTCAAACTCCGTCAGTATTTGTCAACTCTGTCAAACTCCATAAGTATTTGTCAACTCTGTCAGTATTTGTCAACTCCATCAGTATTTGTCAAATCCATCAAACTCCATAAGTATTTGTCAACTCCGTCAGTATTTGTCAACACCGTCAGTATTTGTCAACTCCGTCAAACTCCATAAATATTTGTCAACTCCATAAGTATTTGTCAACTCCATAAGTATTTGTCAACTCCGTCAAACTCCATACGTTTTTGTCAACTCTGTCAGTATTTGTCAACACCGTAAGTATTTGTCAACTCTGTCAAACTCCATAAGTATTTGTCAACTCCGTCAAACTCCATCAGTATTTGTCAACACCATCAGCATTTGTCAACTCTGTCAGTATTTGTCAACTCCGTCAGTATTTGTCAAATCCATCAAACTCCATAAGTATTTGTCAACTCCGTCAGCATTTGTCAACACCGTCAGTATTTGTCAACTCCGTCAAACTCCATAAATATTTGTCAACTCCATAAGTATTTGTCAACTCCATAAGTATTTGTCAACTCCGTCAAACTCCATAAGTTTTTGTCAACTCTGTCAGTATTTGTCAACACCGTAAGTATTTGTCAACTCTGTCAAACTCCATAAGTATTTGTCAACTCCGTCAAACTCCATCAGTATTTGTCAACACCATCAGCATTTGTCAACTCCGTCAGTATTTGTCAACTCCGTCAGTATTTGTAAAATCCATCAAACTCCATAAGTATTTGTCAACTCCGTCAGTATTTGTCAACACCGTCAGTTTTTGTCAAATCCGTCAAACTCCGTCAGTAATTGTCAACTCCATCAGTATTTGTCAACTCCGTCAAACTCCGTCAGTATTTGTCAACACGTCAGTTTTTGTCAAATCCGTCAAACTCCGTCAGTATTTGTCAACTCCGTCAGTATTTGTCAACACCGTCAAACTCCATAAGTATTTGTCAACTCCGTCAGTATTTGTCAACTCTGTCAGTATTTGTCAAATCCGTCAAACTCCATAAGTATTTGTCAACTCTGTCAGTATTTGTCAACTCCGTCAGTATTTCTCAACACTGTCAGTATTTGCCAACATCAGTATTTGTCAACTCTGTCAGTATTTGACAACATCAGTATTTGTCAACACCATCAGTATTTGTCAACTCCGTCAGTATTTGACAACATCAGTATTTGTCAACACCATCAGTATTTGTCAACTCCATCAGTATTTGACAACATCAGTATTTGTCAACTCTGTCAGTATTTGTCAACTCCATAAGTTTTTGTCAACTCTGTCAGTATTTGTCAACACCGTAAGTATTTGTCAACTCTGTCAAACTCCATCAGTATTTGTCAACACCATCAGCATTTTGTCAACTCCGTCAATATTTGTCAACATCAGTATTTGTCAACACCATCAGTATTTATCTACACCATCAGTATTTGTCCACACCATCAGTATTTGACAACACCGTCAGTATTTGTCAACATCAGTATTTTTCAACGTCAGTATTTGTCAACAGCATCAGTATTTGTCAACATCAGTATTTTTCAACACCATCAGTATGTCAACTCCGTCAGTATTTGTCAACATCAGTATTTGTCAACACTGTCAGAATTTGTCAACACCATCAGTATTTGTCAACTCCGTCAGTATTTGTCAACATCAGTATTTGTCAGCACTGTCAGTATTTGTCAACACCATCAGTATTTTTCAACATCAGTATTTGTCAACTCCATAAGTATTTGTCAACTCCGTCAGTATTTGTCAACTCTGTCAGTATTTGTCAACACCGTCAGTATTTGTCAACTCCGTCAGTATTTGTCAACATCGTCAGTTTTTGTAAACTCTGTCAAACTCCATAAGTATTTGTCAACTCAGTCAGTATTTGTATTTGTATTTGCATCAGTATTTTTCAACACCATCAGCATTTGTCAACTCCGTCAGTATTTGTCAACATCAGTATTTGTCAACATCAGTATTTGTCAACTGTAAGTATTTATCAACTCTGTCAGTATTTGTCAACATCAGTATTTGTCATCTCTGTCAGTATTTGTCAACACCATCAGTATTTGTCAACATCAGTATTTGTCATCTCTGTCAGTATTTGTCAACACCATCAGTATTTGTCAACATCAGTATTTGTCAACTCCATCAGAATTTGTCAACACCATCAGTATTTGTCAACACCATCAGTATTTGTCAACACCATCAGTATTTGTCAACTCAGCCAGTATTTGTCAACTCTTTCAGTGTTTGTCAAAACTGTCAGAATTGGTCAACACCATCAGTATTTGTCAACATCAGTATTTGTCAACACCGTCAGTATTTGTCAACACCGTCAGTATTTGTCAACTCCGTCAGTATTTGTCAAATCCATCAGAATTTGTCAACATCATCAGTATTTGTCAACATCAGTATTTGTCAACACGTCAGTATTTGTCAACTCAGCCAGTATTTGTCAACTCAGCCAGTATTTGCCAACTCTTTCAGTGTTTGTCAAATCCATCAGTTTTTGTCAACACCATCAGTATTTGTCAACACCATCAGTATTTGTCAACTCTGTCAGTATTTGTCAACATCAGCATTTGTCAACTCTGTCAGTATTTGTCAACATCAGTATTTGTCAACACCATCAGTATTGGTCAACTCCGTCAGTATTTGTCAACATCAGTATTTGTCAACACCATCAGTATTTGTCAACTCCGTCAGTATTTGTCAACACCATCAGTATTTGTCAACTCTGTCAGTATTTGTCAACATCAGTATTTGTCAACACCATCAGTATTTGTCAACATCATCAGTATGTGTAACATCAGTATTTGTCAACACCGTCAGTATTTGTCAACATCAGTATTTGTCAACTCCATCAGTATTTGTCAACACCATCAGTATTTGTCAACACCATCAGTATTTGTCAACTCCGTCAGTATTTGTCAACGCCATCAATATTTGTCAACTCCGTCAGTATTCGTCAACATCAGTATTTGTCAACTGTAAGTATTTGTAAACTCTGTCAGTATTTATCAACTCGGTCAGTATTTGTCAACATCAATATTTGTCAACTCTGTCAGTATTTGTCAACACCATCAGTATTTGTCAACATCCGTATTTGTCAACTCCGTCAGAATTTGTCAATTCCGTCAGTATTTGTCAACAGCGTCAGAATTTGTCAACAGCGTCAGAATTTGTCAACACCATCAGTATTTGTCAACATCAGTATTTGTCAACACCGTCAGTATTTGTCAACACCGTCAGTATTTGTCAACTCCGTCAGTATTTGTCAAATCCATCAGAATTTGTCAACATCATCAGAACTTGTCAACACCATCAGTATTTGTCAACATCAGTATTTGTCAACACGTCAGTATTTGTCAACTCAGCCAGTATTTGTCAACTCAGCCAGTATTTGCCAACTCTTTCAGTGTTTGTCAAATCCATCAGTTTTTGTCAACACCATCAGTATTTGTCAACACCATCAGTATTTGTCAACTCTGTCAGTATTTGTCAACATCAGCATTTGTCAACTCTGTCAGTATTTGTCAACATCAGTATTTGTCAACACCATCAGTATTGGTCAACTCCGTCAGTATTTGTCAACATCAGTATTTGTCAACACCATCAGTATTTGTCAACTCCGTCAGTATTTGTCAACACCATCAGTATTTGTCAACTCTGTCAGTATTTGTCAACATCAGTATTTGTCAACACCATCAGTATTTGTCAACATCATCAGTATGTGTAACATCAGTATTTGTCAACACCGTCAGTATTTGTCAACATCAGTATTTGTCAACTCCATCAGTATTTGTCAACACCATCAGTATTTGTCAACACCATCAGTATTTGTCAACTCCGTCAGTATTTGTCAACGCCATCAATATTTGTCAACTCCGTCAGTATTCGTCAACATCAGTATTTGTCAACTGTAAGTATTTGTAAACTCTGTCAGTATTTATCAACTCTGTCAGTATTTGTCAACATCAATATTTGTCAACTCTGTCAGTATTTGTCAACACCATCAGTATTTGTCAACATCCGTATTTGTCAACTCCGTCAGAATTTGTCAATTCCGTCAGTATTTGTCAACAGCGTCAGAATTTGTCAACAGCGTCAGAATTTGTCAACAGCATCAGTATTTGTCAACATCAACTCAGCCAGTATTTGTCAACTCTTTCAGTATTTGTCAACACCATCAGTATTTGTCAACTCTGTCAGTATTTGTCAACATCAGCATTTGTCAACTCTGTCAGTATTTGTCAACATCAGTATTTGTCAACACCATCAGTATTGGTCAACTCCGTCAGTATTTGTCAACATCAGTATTTGTCAACACCATCAGTATTTGTCAACTCCGTCAGTATTTGTCAACACCATCAGTATTTGTAAACTCTGTCAGTATTTGTCAACATCAGTATTTGTCAACACCATCAGTATTTGTCAACATCATCAGTATGTGTAACATCAGTATTTGTCAACACCATCAGTATTTGTCAACATCAGTATTTGTCAACTCCATCAGTATTTGTCAACACCATCAGTATTTGTCAACACCATCAGTATTTGTCAACTCCGTCAGTATTTGTCAACGCCATCAATATTTGTCAACTCCGTCAGTATTTGTCAACATCAGTATTTGTCAACTGTAAGTATTTGTAAACTCTGTCAGTATTTGTCAACTCTGTCAGTATTTGTCAACATCAATATTTGTCAACTCTGTCAGTATTTGTCAACACCATCAGTATTTGTCAACATCCGTATTTGTCAACTCCGTCAGAATTTGTCAATTCCGTCAGTATTTGTCAACAGCGTCAGAATTTGTCAACAGCATCAGAATTTGTCAACAGCATCAGTATTTGTCAACATCAACTCAGCCAGTATTTGTCAACTCTTTCAGTATTTGTCAAATCCATCAGAATTTGTCAAAACCCATCAGTATTTGTCAACTCTTTCAGTATTTGTCAAATCCGTCAGAATTTTTCAACACCATCAGTATTTGTCAACTCCGTCAGTATTTGTCAAATCCGTCAGAATTTGTCAACATCATCAGTATTTGTCTACACCATCAGTATTTGTCAACTCTGTCAGTATTTGTCAAATCCGTCAGAACTTGTCAACACCATCAGTATTTGTCAACACCGTCAGTATTTGTCAACACCGTCAGTATTTGTCAACTCAGCCAGTATTTGTCAACTCTTTCAGTATTTGTCAAATCTGTTAGTTTTTGTCAACACCATCAGTATTTGTCAACATCAGTATTTGTCAACACCGTCAGTATTGGTCAACTCAGCCAGTATTTGTCAACTCTTTCAGAACTTGTCAACACCATCAGTATTTGTCAACTCTGTCAGTATTTGTCAACACCGTCAGAATTTGTCAACTCAGTCAGAATTTGTCAACACCATGAGTATTTGTCAACTCCGTCAGTATTTGTCAACACCGTCAGAATTTGTCAACTCTGTCAGTATTTGTCAATACCGTCAGTATTTGTCAACACCGTCAGAATTTGTCAACTCCATAAGTATTTGTCAACTCCGTCAGTATTTGTCAACACCATCAGTATTTGTCAACACCATCAGTATTTGTCAACTCTGTCTGTATTTGTCAACACTATCAGTATTTGTCAACATCAGTATTTGTCAACTCCTATCTATAGATGGATGGATGGATGGATGGATGGATGGATGGATGGATGGATGGATGGATGGATGGATGGATGGATGGATGGATGGATGGATGGATGGATGGATGGATGGATGGATGGATGGATGGATGGATGGATGGATGGATGGATGGATGGATGGATGGATGGATGGATGGATGGATGGATGGATGGATGGATGGATGGATGGATGGATGGATGGATGGATGGATGGATGGATGGATGGATGGATGGATGGATGGATGGATGGATGGATGGATAGATAGATAGATAGATAGATAGATAGATAGATAGATAGATAGATAGATAGATAGATAGATAGATAGATAGATAGATAGATAGATAGATAGATAGATAGATAGATAGATAGATAGATAGATAGATAGATAGATAGATAGATAGATAGATAGATAGATAGATAGATAGATAGATAGATAGTCCAAAAGTCCACTTTTACACCCTGTTTCCACCAGTTAAAATGACAAATAAATGCATATTCTGAGAGCGCTCCACAAGTTAAGCTTGTTTATATAATCTGGATACTCAATATTGATCGGGTGAAAGCACATATTAAACAGTTTATTGTACTGGTAAGTTAATCGCCGTTCTAAACTGATGCGCTGCTACATTGTAACATGCAAACACATACAGACAGTAGTGCACAGTGCACAAGGCGACCCGAGCTCGAGTTTCTGCTCACGGTTCAGGTTTCTCAACCCAACATCAACATGTGTTCACCAACTTTAGCCTCTAGTTGCAAATTGTGGCATGTTGCAAAGCATTCCCATCTCTTCTGTTTTTATTAGTGGCATCATCAGCGATTAGTCGACTTCAACTCGACTCTAACAGTCGAGGTCGTTCAACATCTAGCATCATGTTATGATTAATAGCAATACATATCTTGATGCTCTCTGCAAGACTGTAACCACTCAGTATTTCAGGAGTAACAGATGAACCAATAGTATTTGTTTTTGAAATTAAATGGACAAAATACACCTACAATTTTCCTTCAAGTTTTGAAACTTTTTGTTGCTAATATTCGCGCTGCACTTCAGAGCTCACCTTCAGTAGGAACTGAGCACCTCTGTTTTGAGAGGGCTGTTTTTAGCCTGATACTGAGACCGTATTGAAGGTCACCGCAAAATCATCCAACTGCACCTCAAATTACGGTGACCTTCTTCAAAAGATGCCCAACTGCCAAATTACCTCCTCTACCCCTCTGGAGGCTGAAACACTCACTTCACATTCAGGTCTGGTTTTGTTTCGAAACCCAAAAATAAAACATTCTGATGCCAGATTAACCCTATAAAGCCTCCTGTATCATATTCGACACACACATTTCTAAGGCCTCCAAATTATCAATGCTTTATAATCTATATTTTAATCTATATCCAGCTTTTATGGATTTATTTGTGCCCTCACCTATTTCTTGAATTTGCTCTTCATCCTCTTCATCATCTTCCTCGACCTCGTCATCCTCTTCTTCTTCATCATCCTCCACGTCTCTTTCTACTCCTTCTTCATCTTCCTCCTCCACCACTTCCTCTTCGTCCTGCTCTACCTCTTCCTCTTCTCCATTAATCACTTCTACCTCTTCCTGATCATATTGGTCCTCGTTGTCTGTATATTCCTCTTCTTCTTCCTTTTCCTCCTCCTCCTCCTCCTCCTCTTCCTCATCCGCTTTTTCATCCATCTCCTCCATTTTGTGCGTTCTGTAGCATTTCTCCATTGACTGCTGGTCTACGACCGTTAGAAAGACCTTCCTCTTGGCTGAGGGCTCCAGGGCGTGAGTCTCCAGGGGTTTTCTCTTCTTGGCGACAGGACAGCCATACACACTGGACATGGAGAGATAAGAGAAAGTCAATTAGCAAGCTGGCTCATGAATTGCTGGGCTTTAGTACAGTCCAGCACACTCAAGACCGAGGTACATCATTTACGGCGCAAAGGCTGAAGGAGTTTTGAATTGAGACAAATATAGCAGGCTGCGTGCCAAATCATTTATGGGTTACACAAGTGGAACAATCAATATACCTTAGTCAGAGCAGACGCCATATTCACTTTGCAATGAATGACAACAAAACCGTGAGACAGTATATTTAAAGTGCTCACATTGTCAGTAGCGGCCTTTGCTATGGGGCTCACAGCAGAAGGCGCTCGAAAAATAGAGCCTCACCCCCTCCATCACCCCAAAAACACCTGGTCTGAAATTAACGGGGGCTTGGGGCAAAAATGCCACCAAAATGAATAACAAATGCCCTGAAAATCCAAGATTTGGTGCAAAAAATGTCTCTGTATAAATTCTTGTGAGCAAGAGTGATGTTTTCCTGAATATCATCAGCACGTTTGCAAATGTAAAATTGATTTTATACAACAGTTCAATAAAGGAGTAGTTCATAGTAGGTGACTTACATTTTAGACACTATCCCCTGACTTTGTTTGAGCTGTTTCAATGGGGTGGGTTTTTTTTTTTTACTTTAGTTAGTGTGTAATGTTGCTGTTTGAGCATAAACAACATCTGCAAAGTTATGACGCTCAAAGTTCAAAGCAAAAGGAGATAGTTTCTTTTACAGAAATTGCTTTTTAAGGACTACAACAAACGGCTGGTAGGGACTACAATGAGCTTATTCATGGGTTAGTGACATCACAAACCCTAACATTTACATTAACCCCGCCCCCGGGAACAGCAACAAAGGCCATGTTGACAAGAGGAAGAGTTGTTGTAGTCGAGCACATTTGAGAGTCGCTCAAGCTGTTGCATCCGTCTCTTCACATTTGTTGCAATACACTATGAACACAAATGCAATAGCATGTCATAAAAGCAAGATGACAACATAAGTTATAATCGTAATTAAACTAAACTATACCTGTTCTATCTTCATGCAGCAGATTTTCTCTGGCTCTGAAGGATCTTACAACAGTTTCCCACACCAGCGATTTATAGATTATCATGACAGAATATGCTAATCAATTACTTGAAGATAGTAACTCCACGTCAGCTCCATAAATTCATTAACTAACCATTCAGAAACGTCTTATTCTACATGTTGTCATTCTTGAGTCCCTCCATCGTTGTCCGACTCCATCATTTGCATTTAAAGACACACACACAAAAATGGTGCGTTTTTGCTCACCCTCAAAAAGTGACAATTTTAACATGCTATAATAATTTATCTTTGGGGTATTTTGAGCTACAGCTTCACATACACACTCTGGGGACATCACAGACTTGTAAAAAGGGGCAGTATAGGACCCCTTTCAACAGAAAGCAACTTGCACTGACATATCTTAAAATATGTCAGTGCCATTGTTTTGTCTCAAGATGCACACTAGTAATGTTTGTTTCTAAGGGTGCTTTCACACCTGCCACATTTAGTTCGGTTGAATCGTACTAGAGTTGGTTTTCCCCTTTGGAGCGGTTCGTTTGGTCAGGTGTGAAAGCAGCAATCGCACTCGGGTGCGCACCAAAAGTGGACCAAACAAGCGTACCGAGAGCTCCTTGAAGAGGTGGTCTCGGTACGCTTTCAAATAAACTCTGGAGCAGTTTGTTTGTGGTTAGAATGTGATCCGACCTCGAACAGACCCAACTGCAAAAATTACTGATCATTTTTGGACTAAACCAGCTGCCGTAGTCAGCTGCGCTGTGCATTATGTGATGAGGAAGTGTTTAGCATGGCAGCTTGCGGACAAACTTGGAGTAGTGAGGAGGTGCGGAGCCTCATAAAAATTTTGTCTGATGACCATATTAGGTCCCAACTTTCAAAAACTCACAAAAACGCGTGCTCGCCGTTTGCAGTGCATTAGAACGTTGCATCTGCGCTTCATTATAGAGATGTATAGTTTGCATATTGTGATGTATACAAACAATGTAATAGATTATGGCCAGGGACAAAACCAGCCTGCGCAGTCGTCTCTCCATAGTTGTGTTGTCTCTGTGTTGTTTGCTGGCTTTTCCTCTTCTGTTGGAATTTTCCTGCATGTAAATTCGTAAACATAAAACATAAACATAAAAAACATAACATAAACAAAATTCGTCCTCCCTGACTTTTTAGGAAATATGCCATGGCCAATGAGTGATGTGGATGTTGTCATGTGACTGCATTTTGGTTCGTTTCAACTGGTTCGGACCAAAGCAATCAGTGTGGTGTGAAAAGGAACCAAAAAAGCTGAAAAATGCTACAATGTATAATTGTTTGCCCTTGGTTTGGACCAAATGAACCAAACTAGAGATGTGAAAGCACCCTAAGGCATAAAAGCTACTTAAATGCCCTAATTGAACTACGGCCTAATCCTGGCTTAATCTAAGGCCTATAGTCCACACGTACACGGGTATTTTTTCCTCCTCCGTTTTAAAAAACAATCGCGTCCACACAAGCACGGTTTTAAAAAATCTCTGTCCACATGAAAACGCAAAACCACGCTATGATTGGCTGCCTGATTTTCACATGGGTCCCATCCACAACACAGATGCACTGAGGGATGCCACGGGCTCAGTGAAACCCTTCTACAAGTTTCTTTACTTTGGACTCAGTGACAGGTAACGTCTCGGTTACGTATGTTACCCTCGTTCCCTGAGGAGGGAATGGAGACGTAACGTTAGTGACTAACGAATAGGGGGTTTCGCTTAGAAGCCAATCATCTTCGAGAATTCAAAAACGCCCAATGGCAGTGCCAATGCCATGGGCATGCGGTTTGCATACGTAACTCCGCCCCACCGCGTGGGTATATTAGGAAGTACGTGGGCAATATCGCATTATGTTTACCTGCTGAGGAGCCAAGACTGAACTCTCGGCCGTTCCAGCGGTACAGCAGATGTGGCAAAGGGACGTTACGTCTCCGTTCCCTCCTCAGGGAATGAGGGTTACATACGTAACCCAGACGTTCCCTTTCGTTCAGTCACTACGACGTAACGTTAGTGACTAACGAATGGGGGTCCCAATGTAATCATGCCACTCGGCTGTCTTCCAGTGTCCTGCGAAGTGCAAGTGCCCTGTCGTAAGGCTAGTACGGACAAAGGACTCCCACTTATCACTGGAATACCAAGGTACATTCCACTTACAAAAATGTTTATTGCCAGCATACAGAAGTTATTACATGACCATTAACACAAGGACAACTTCAGCCGAAGCTGTTAAACGGCTACATCATGAAGAACATGGTTACTTATGTGTCCTTATCATCTCTACGGTGAACCTTCAGTTCGGTCCTCTTTTGAAAAATACTGTTCGATAGAACTGCTTGTGCTTGGTTTGTTACCACAGTTATCTGCGTGCTTCCTCAGCGATGAAGTTCCACATTTGCGACTATCCAACATACAAACTTTTCTTCAACTCCTCTGGATCCATCTCGACGAGTGCAGGCAGATCGCGCGGGTGAGGTTGTGATTCTCCTGGGAGGGTGCGCGTGGCCACAAATAAACTGATATGGATTTGAAATTATTTTATCAACTTGAAATACAGGCATATATATATATATATATATATATATATATATATATATATATATATATATATATATATATATATATATATATATATATATATATATATTGTGCAGGTGCACGTGATGCAGCGCTGTCAGAGCCGACAGACTCGTGTCAGACTCATTTCAGTGCAAAATAATCAGGTCAAAAACGATTTAATATACTGCAAATAGCCTACTAGTTTTTTTATGTTTATTTATAATTCATTTGGGCAGACAACAAGGCTACCAAGTACTGCGCACAGTGTGCAGCTAATTCATTGAAAGTTTTTTTTCCTAACGTCATTTTAAGTCGATTTTTTGTTGAAAATTTCAGGACTTCAGTCTACCAAGATTTTCTTTGGTTGATTACAGCCCTAATTATCACTGTGATAACATTAAATGACATGAAACACAACCGAGTCTCTTTTCGTTAAATGCAAGTTTATGTATGATCAATAATACAAAAGTATAAGTAAAAGGTATAATAAGCTATACATAAAATAAAGCAAACAATTCAGTCAAACATCCAAAGTCAGTGCTAGTCGGCTACAACGGTAACGTAAAGTTAAAGAGCCTAAAAATAAAAAAGTAATGAAACTTCACTTTGCCCTCAGTCTAAATGATTTGCCAGGGAACAAATTATAGATCCATGAGACCAAAGATCGCCGTTACATCTACACAAGACGAACTATAGCTCGAGACACCACAGAGACATCAGAGCCAGCGGCAGACGGCAGAAGGACTAGTCCAGGAAAGGCTGCTCTCGCCGGGGTTAACGAGCGCTGAGCGCCACTGATCCACTGGAGCTCGCAACTCCGAAAACGCCAGATAAAATGTTCAAATAGGCACTCTTTTTATAAATAAACCACAGATTTGGGCTTTAAAAAACTACATAATCGCCTGAAATAGTCTTAAAACTATGTTTTGTCACACATTAACAGTAGAATTTTAACAAAAAAGACGTAAACAGCTATATTACACAGTAAAGGAAAAGTTCAATCAAAACTGCAGGTGTCCTTTGATAGGTTGTAGACTACTATAGAATTATAGTCTTTTGTGCAGAAATGTTCGATGTTTCTATCAGCAGAACAGTCGCTACCACGTTACGCAACAGCACAACCTAATGAACGGATCATAGGCTAAAACTGCGCTGAAGAAAATAAAAAAAACTGGTGTAGAAAACAATTTCACTCAGAAAGTATTACTATTGTCTATTTACTATTGTTAGTAAATGTTTCACAGAAAATTACAAAGAAATGGCCAGTAACACATTGAAGTAAACATGACATTTTGAAGTAGAAAGACCAATAAAAACAAGAAAATTATTTTCTTGTAAAGCATACTCGTATAATCTTGTCTTTTTATTTATCTTTTAATTAAATATTACATTTAAATATCCTAACTTGGTCCATAACAATTTTAACATGCAGTCCTCATGTTTCATAAAGTAAAGCATGTTGCAATACATTTATGATATTTAATTTGAATAAATCTGAAAGGTAATAAACAACTATTTAATTCATGATAAATAATGCAAAACACATCAAAATTCTGGATAATAATACAGTGTTTGGATGACCAACCAAACAATGCAATAGCTTGTGTTAAATTCCTGTCCTGGTAGAACTGCATTGAAACACTATAGTCCTGGTATATTTAGCAGTCACACACACACACACACACACACACGCACACACGCACACACACACACAGGTGATTAATTGCATTTTATACCTTCAGCAAATATATATAGATCCTCCCGGCAGCAGGAGCAGGTGATTTTATCATCCAATAATCAGTGTATTGA
Organism: Romanogobio albipinnatus; assembly: GCA_023566225.1. Taxonomy (NCBI): domain Eukaryota; kingdom Metazoa; phylum Chordata; class Actinopteri; order Cypriniformes; family Gobionidae; genus Romanogobio; species Romanogobio albipinnatus. The sequence continues at coordinate 6,206,958 of CM042249.1, read as the reverse complement.
TCCAGTGTTCAGACCAGCGGACAGTCCTTTTCATTTGAGCCAGAGAGAGAGTGTGTAACAACACTTTCCCCTTAACAGTTTAGCCTAGCACACAGCCAGCTAACAATAAATTTGCTGCCTCGTTTTTTCATATTTTCAATTGAATAAATATTTTAATATGAACAACACAACATACCAGACATTGTAAATAGCATTTTTAGACATTTGAATTGCTGTATAAATATTTGTGCTTTGTTGCTAATAAGCTGAATTGTTTGAAAAAAGCTAGTGTGCAGACACAAATACCATGGTGCTTTGACACACACACACACACACACACACACACACACACACACACACACACACACACACACACACACACACACACACACACACACACACACACACACACACACACACACACACACACACACACACACACAAAGTATACTACTGAATGATTAATTCATGTATTCATGTCTAACCAAACGTGGTACTTTTTTGCCAGTGATAATCACAGTAAATGGTTTTATAACTAGTGGTGTCTTCAATCTCATAAAATGTCGATATTGCTTTTATACAACAGTTCAACTAAAAAGTTTATAAGGAAAAACCAAGGAAGTCCCCCGTGTCTTCAATTACTTACTCACGCCACAGATCCTGGATTCTAGCTAGTGTAAAAGATGCGACCGAGCTTCCATTACATATTTCAAAACATCATGTCACAGCTAGAGACGACGGCTTGGGCCAGATGTTCTTGGAGTAACAAGAAAGCAGCATGACTGTGTGATATTGCATTTATATAACAGTTACATGAAGTTAAAGGGTGGTTGATTATGATTTGACTGTTTTAACTTTAGCTAGTGTGTAATGTTGCTGTTTGAGCATAAACAACATCCGCAAAGTTACGACGCTCAAAGTTCAAAGCAAAGGGAGATGTTTTATTTTACAGAAAACGATGCTGTGCCTTCTATATTGGATCCAACTGGAACAGCGCAACACACTAATGTGAGTAAAAAGGTTTTTACTGTATCACTATTGCTTTGTTATGTGTACATGTCTAACCCAAAATCACCAGTGACCAGTGATTTCTGATATGTAATGATTCATGTATGTTCTTTGTCTATGTGTCAGCAAATCAAACCAGTGACTAAACGTTCAACTTCACATTGTGTCTCTTAGTAGGATGAAAATAATCTGTTATTTAAACTGTGATTAAATTATATATAGAAAGTAATGAAAGAACGCAATCACTGGAGCTGTCAATCAAACAGCGAGTTTATCAGTTACTGAGTTCTTGATTTGTGTCAAAACTCCCGTAATGATCATCAAATCTCTTATTTACATCATGTTTGCACATTAGTGAAGATGAAAGCCTTCGTTAGTGTGCAGAAACTGAGTTACAATGACGAGATCACAGCTTTCATGCTCTCAACATGTGTGTGATCGGCTACAATGATCATCACTGCAACCTTTCATGCCACCATCTTAATATAATGCCATAGATATAAATGTAATGCAACACTTTTCACGATTAGTTAACCTTGAGAGCTGTAATAGTAAAAACGTGCTAAAAGTTTTCGAGAGAATTCCCAATATAATACTAGCTATTTCATATGCAAAGATGTTAGCCAATCACAGCAGTGGGCATTTAGACTGAAGTCTCACAGCAGACACGCCCCTTCAAAACAGAGCATTCAAATCAGTGGGTCTATCTGTCTGTCTGTCTGTCTGTCCGTCCGTCCGTCCGTCCGTCCGTCCGTCCGTCCGTCCGTCCGTCCGTCCGTCCGTCCGTCCGTCCGTCCATCTATCTATCTATCTATCTATCTATCTATCTATCTATCTATCTATCTATCTATCTATCTATCTATCTATCTATCTATCTATCTATCTATCTATCTATCTATCTATCTATCTATCTATCTATCTATCTATCTATCTATCTATCTATCTGTCTGTCTGTCTGTCTGTCTGTCTGTCTGTCTGTCTGTCTGTCCGTCCATGTCTATCTATCTATCTATCTATCTATCTATCTATCTATCTATCTATCTATCTATCTATCTATCTATCTATCTATCTATCTATCTATCTATCTATCTATCTATCTATCTATCTATCTATCTATCTATCTATCTATCTATCTATCTATCTATCTGTCTGTCCGTCCGTCCGTCCGTCCGTCCGTCCGTCCGTCCGTCCGTCTGTCTAAGCCTTTCAAGAGTATGTCACCGCCAATTCCGCCATGTCTATCTTTGCTCTAATCTTTACTATCACAGAAACAGACATGTTTTAGCCAGACTCCTCACATGGACAGGCAGCACAGTTTAGGTCCAGTGTCCATCTGTCAGCCGTCCAGCTGATTGGCAGGTTCCATCTCCCTAAGAATGTGAGTTTATTGGGTTGACCCTTCCAACAGGCCGCTATTTCATTTGGGAGACCATGACCGGCAACTCATTCCAGGGCTGACATAACGCATGGCACCCCCAGCTCTCCAGGGATGACTCCTCCTCACCGTGATCAATAGTGCTTGTGACCAAACATCGCAAAAGCACATTAAAATGCCACTCATCCTGTCTGACGGCCTTCCAAATAAATCAGGTGCCGTTCCCCGCAGGCGTTGTGTGAGCGCTCAGACAGACAGCGAGAGGGGAAGGTGGAGGCGGAGAGCACTAGTGGTGCGACGGGTTATACCCCGTCTGTCTTATCGCATTCATGTCAGTCACACACGGATTTCAAAGATGCATTGAACAGACTGAGAACTAAACTGACATAGTTATCATGAATGCTGCAGTATGATATTCATGATTTCTAACAAATGCAGTCAATGTGGGATGAAATGTCAGTTTTCTTAATACACGGCTGTCAGGAATACTGCAGGCTGGTCAATCCTGTCGGTGTGTGGTATGACCAGTTGGTTATTATTTAAAAATAAACCTTGCGATGTTGCATGTTCAGCCTAATAACCCTGTTGCGGTTTATTTTGCAATAATGACTGAAGATTCTTCCTTACACAGTGGTGAGATAGAGAGGGTAGAGGACATTCAGAAGTTTGGTGCTAATTTTCTTTAAAAAAAGAGTCATCTGAAAGGCGTACACCCACATGAGATGAGACTGTACTCATAATAGCTTTCTATAACAAGTGTTTTAATGTAATTATGTATGGTGAGGGTCACCCCTCTCGTGATCAAGCCTGCCGCACTCACGTTAAAAACTGTTAAAAGCCGACGCACCTCAATCGCCCTCAGGTGGCCGGTCCCAGTATAGGTCATAAACTCCGCCCGTGCTCCGTGTATTATAATGAACGCGAGAGAAACTAAATCGCTTCACAAATTACACTTCAAAATATTTTTTTCTGTCATTTTAGGCAGTTTTTATCACTCTGATGTAATTGCAAGTGTTGGTTTTGTAAATAAGTTTAGTTTTAGTTATTTGATGCTATAAAAACGAGTGGTGTGACGTCATGATTGACAGCTGAGATTGACGGCTTCTCTGAGTGAAGTTGTCACCGAGCACACTACAACGCAAAGATGGCATTTTCAGATGTATCCGTTTTGGAGAGCGTTTTCAAAAAGCTATGTTTTCGTTGACCTAAAACGCCATCTCAGTGTGGACGGAAGGCCAAAACGGAGAGAAAAATATAGTTTGGATAATAAAAATATAGTTCTGCCCCTGGTTTTGGCCACTCTCGTGCCTGGTTACAGAGTTTATTTATCAATGATATATATATATATATATATATATATATATATATATATATATATATATATATATATATATATATATATATATATATATATATATATATATATATATATATATATATAATTTCTTAACAATAGCTATCATTAAGAGTCCTCTGATTCATTTAATTCTCAAGGAAAAGCTCCAAATGAAGACCACAAGATATATAATATAAAGAGACATCAAGTACTATATCTGAAGAACTAACCATGAACATCATAAATTCATATGCTATAATTATCTGCAGGCGGCTCCAGCTTTAGCTTGTCGTTGGCATTATATGCGTATCTCTGCGTGTTTGATGAGAATGAAGACAGGACATTAGAATGAACGATCTGTGATATGTGTGCATGCTCTGACTGCTGGTGTAAAAGCATCTCTCGCTGTGCCACTACACTGAGATCTATATGCGTGAGCGGCAAGAGTGCCGTCACCATGGTGATCTCCGGCTCAAATCCAAGTGGGATTTGCCACCTTGGCAGGCAGACAACGAGGAAGCCAGCAGGAGTGACTTGAGGATGGAGAGAGGCTGAGAGGTATAAGCACAACATTAGATCTAACAACATTCTGCTACAAAATGACTCAAACGGAAGAGATTGAGTGTTCTCATTTGATCATACATACCTATGCTTCTCTACCATTAAAAATAAGCTTGCAGAGAATGGTTAAGGTCAATGAAGGTCAAAAACGTGCTTTCAGCAACCAACCTGGCCAAATGCATCTGACAGACTCTTGTTTGGGCATCAGCTCTGTGGTGTAATGCATCAGTGTGTTTGTGGCATCAAAAGCAATGAAAACACATGTGTCTCTATACTGTCTGGTGCCCATGCAATGCAATATGAGCATCATGTGATCACAACCAAACAATTTCCATCACCATGAACCAAACCACTAGAAAAATGGGCTATGGCCAATAGATACACAGAGGCACTGCTGTGAGCATGTAAGGCCCTGTTTACACCTGGTATTAGGATACATTTTGGTCGATTGGATCTTAAGTAGACGAGGGAGACAGTATTTACACATGAGGTGCGTTCCATTCGACCATAAGTGGACTGCAAAGTGGACTTCACAAGGTATTCCAATCCGAAGGGAGCAAACATGTTCAGTTCGAAGGGTATTCGAAGGGAAATGTCGATAGGCCTACATCACTTCACAGGAAGTGGAGAGCAAAAATCACCCAAATGTCTTTGCGCGTCGGATCCAAGCGGCAACCTCCTGCAGTTTCTCTTGAAGCCGATACGGAAGTGACTTAAACTGCAATTCATCGACTGGCCACTAGAGACAGACTCCAGAAGGAGCAGAATCTCATTGAGCTCATGTTAAAATGCCCAAATATACAGCAGAAAAAAACATGTTTACAGCCTGGGACAAATTGTGGTTTTGGTCTCTACAGCTAATTTTGCCCTTCATGACGACTGTGAGGGGGGTGAATTTTTTTTATAACTCATTCGTTTACATTATATAAAGCCTTAAAGTTCTGCATAATTAAGGGTGTGTCCACTTTGACTGACAGGTGGATTGCCGTTTATCTGCTATCTGTTTGTCATCACGTCACCTCAGCTCCACCCACGTCCCGCCTCTTGTCCATTTTCTGTTATCCGGGAGTGACGAGAGATGACGCGCTGCCAAGATGGCGACGGCCAGCTCGACTCTACTTTACACTTCAAAACTGCTCTTCAGAATCCTATGGGTGATGTCACGGACACTACGTCCATATTTTTTTACAGTCTATGTTGGATCACCAGATTTTAAACAGCTCTGCGATGGAGGAATTTACGTATGCATTTGAATATTCATAGTTATTTTTATACAAACTGGAGTATTTATGAATGGTTATGGCAATGACTGTTACATTCGCATATATTGTATGAATTTGTAAACAAATTAAAAGTGCTAATAAGCAGCTGAGGCGCTGTCATTTTTAAAAAAAACTTTATTTAATGTTTACTATAGCTATGCGTGCTATGAGGCCGCTACAATTATTAAGAGCATTATTAAGAACACTGTGGCGAGGTTGGCAAGCGAGGACGTGGGAGGAGCGATTCCTCTCATGAGGGAGCCCGGAGGCATATAGGGACGAGCGACACCAGGTCTGGACTTTAAAATAAATTACGATATTTGTTTGTTATATCATAATCTGCGCCACCCCGTCGTTGCCTTTCTCTGATGACATTGCAGGGCATTCCAAATGAGCGATTATTGTCAGAAAAGTCCACTTCTCCTGATATACCGTGCTCAGGGAGTAGGGAGCAGTGAACACTGCGCAGGGACTCTGTCGAATGGAACGCACCTATAGTGTTTTAATCCGTCGCGTTTATCCACTTTAAATCTCTCGAGTCAGTGGTCGTGCCGGTGCGATCGGCTCTCTCTTTTTCTTATCAGTGCCAAAGAGACTCAAATAACTCTGTCATTTTTTATCATTCAGGCAAGTGTTATACATCATTATAATCTGTTAAGTTTCTATTTTTTTTGTGTACAGTCACAATAAAAACAAAATGTTTTGCTTTTTGCAAAATAAAGAAAACAAACATGATGCACAATCTGCAGCCTCTCTCTCAAAGATGTTCATTCAGATGTTTTTCAGAAAAGGAACTCTAGCTTAGTGAATACTTGTCTCAGAAAAAAACGGCATAGGACATGCGACCACGCCCACGGAGCATGCGCTCTTTCAGATTCAAATACTGACGATCCCCGCATTAACGCCCACACATCAACTCATACAAACACATCTAGTGAAGCGCTGTAATGTTACTTCAGCTACATCGTTTTGAAACACGTTTGAGCAGTAATCCTGGATTTATTCTCCTCATGAAAAGCTGTTCATTTCTGAAAGCAACGGTTTCAGGGCTGATTGTAAGGTAGGCTTTATTCTGTTAAATATGAATCCTGCTGCATGTCATGCACGCAAGACTGTTTAGACAAGATTTATTTGGCCTGTTTTGGACAGATTATAACGTGTTTATTTGAAAAGAGCCTAGTGTCACATCAATAACGCTTTTATTCGCAAATTTCTGCTCAGATGCTATAAATATAGTATCAGTCAAATGTATTTTTCTTCATATTGATGTTTAAATATTAAAGCCTAATGTTATTTTTTTTGACACGTTTGTTTTATCGAGTTAATATCGAGTTTTGTTTTGTAGAAAGTAAATTTTTTTGTTTTGTAGAAAGTGAATTGCTTTCTTTAAAGTGAATTTCATTTTGTATAAATTGTATCTTAATTTTAATTATTTATTATTCAATTTTTTAGCATGAGACTACTTTCAAAAACAAATTTTTTTACAAAAAATGTAGAAAAAATTATATTTTTTTGTCTTGTTTCTAGTCTAAATATTGAATATATGTCCTGTTGCTCTCAGTCACACACCTGAATTAAGCTCATTCATTATGCAGCTGATTATGCGGGCCATTATGTTCTTTTGTCCTCTCAGGTGATCTCCATCATTATTCATTAGCTATCACGCCTCCTCGCATACAGGCTTTGTGAAGAAAAACTGTCTTACAAGTTTTAAATCAGTGTATTGTTGAGGCCTTAATTTTAAAACATTTTTTTTTTGTTTTCTCAAAAAACATGCATAAACATTTTTCTCTCAAAAATGCAAGCATGTACATACATGTTGCTCTCATTCATATTATGGTATCCCAGTTTGTGCTGAATACAGTGTAATTACACTTTTGCCATTAATGTGTTTATAAGAAACTGAAAAAAACACAAATGTCAGAGCATGTCAAAACTTCTAAAGGGCCCCAAAGCTCAGACTCCTAAGGGTTAAACCACTTCTGTCCTGATTTCTTCGAGGGGAGGGTCTATGGGCGGGTAAATGTATGGGATTTTCAGATCTTTCGATCTAATGGTCAAAATAAGCTCACGCAATTTACATAATAATGCGTCTGGAGACGATGGAAAAACATACGGAGAGCATCAGCTTTTGTTTCTGCTCTGACAGACGCAAGACTCGCCAAACGCTGTGAGTGTGTGTTAGAAATCAGGAGCGGAGAGAGAACATTGAGCTTGAGACGTTTTTCATCTTCAAACCAAACTTGGGTCTTCAGCCGTCAAATTTTAACCACTTCAACTCTGCACCCCCCCATGACCCACCGGTGGGTCCAATATTGCATCATCATAATCATTGCAAGTTGTGCAGCACAAAACTAGACATATATGGTATTGTTTGAAAGATTCGAACCTCAGCTTTCTTGATAACAGTTTTGCATTTATGTTACATAGAAGAAGATAATAAGGTTTGAATTTGACCCCCCCCCCCCCCCCCCCTTGAGAAAATCATATGAATAATATGACATTTCATATTTATATCTCACAAACTCACCAAAAATAAAATAAAAACTCACTCTTTTATTTCACGATCCAACACTTTACAGTAACATTATTATCAAAAGAATTACAAAGATCGAAATGACTCTTTTGAACAAGCAAACACATGAGTCATATTCCTGTTCGAATCACTACCTCCTTGTGGAGCTACTAGCCTCAAACGCCATATCAGCTCGTTCCTTGAGTTGTTGTCTTCAAAATGAGACTATAAGTTATTAGATAGTTTGGACAGATTCATCTCAATAACTTTTTTTAGGAATCAAGAAGATTATTTTTCCCTGTTTACTGCCACCTAGTGGAATCAACAGAAATTTTCTTTGAAGGAACAAAGACCAAAGAGGTTCAAAATGACAGATTTTCAAAAACAAAACAAAAAATTCAATATAATATATGCAATATTCCACCACTGTGTTCAAATTTAGAGTGTTTTCTGTAAAATGAGACTATGTATGTGGGTAGGGCACTCTTTTAAATTCAGATATGCCTAATTCTCAAAGAAATTCAAAATATGCTGCAGAGCTGAAGTGGTTTAAATCCCGTCTGGCTAGCGTGCTTCCCATCACATTAGGTCAGTAGGTGGAGAGTAGGCGTCTTTTGTGGCTGTTCGAACGCTTTCAACCACATGAGCGTTTACACTTCGAAAGCAATCCGGTCGAATGTGGTCGAAATTACTTCTAAGTACTTTAATTGTTAACTAATTCATTTTTAACCATATGAACCAAGTCTGAGCAATGATAATATCATGTGTAAAAGTATGCATCAAATTTGATTCCAGTACATTACGGTCGCTGAAAATAAGCGTAACGTAGACAGGTGTAGGTGCCTCAGGGGCACGGTGGTAATAAATCACCATTTAGTGTTTAATCACCACCACCATCTGGATTTAAACTTATAAACTTTAACTAACCAGACAGATGTTTAATCACTAAGCCACACAACTCATCTAACTTAGTAAGGGAAATCACATTTACTGCTTCAGCAATAACGGTAACGACACGTGGTAGCTTTCAAAAAGAGCTACTTATACCTGTTTTAACACATAAAGATGAGTTTTGTTGGTGTACATTAATGTATTAAGGTGGATTCAGTGATGTAAAATAATATTTTTTGACAAAACCTCGTTTAGATGTTACCATCTTTTCAATTTAGTAACTTGGGTGTAGCCTATTACTTATTGATAATTGAAAATGTAAATGCATTTTTGAATTGTACACTTATAGTAGCCTATATAATATATTATTTATATATCTCACAAACCCCTATTTGGGAAACTGTTGTCTAATCCTTGAAGAATACTTGCATGGCCAAAAAATGCTTTGACCTAAACTATTTGAAATGCATATAACAGTTACAGTTCAATAAGACAGGAAGGTAAGGGTTTAAATACACAATAACCAGGTTTATATATTTATCATCAATGAATCCAATTTGCTTTTATATCATAAATTTTAAACTGAATATATCTTGTTCCACAGCTAGTCATATTTTACCTGTTCAAACTTTTTAACTGAATGCATTTAAATTGTTTTCACAAAGAACAGATTTATGATTTTAAGCAATTTGAATAAATGCATTTTGAAAATATGATATAATGTGATAGAAAAGGGCCTTCTAAAATCATTAAAGAAAAAAACTTTTTTTTAAATTAAAAACTAAATATAAAAAGACAAAATCTACAAAAAAATGACAACATAAAACACATAAAACATTTTTATTAACATAAAAATAAAAACTCATTCAAAATATTAATAAAAACTATAATGACAAAATAACACCAATTTGAATAAAGACATTTTGATGATTATTTAAACAAAATCAAATAGATGCAAATAGTTAATAATAAAAAATGTCATTTTTTTTTTCTTTACTATACATTTTCTCTCTTATTAAATGTATTAGTTTGTTAAAAATGGATGGGAATTGCATATACAATTCGAAAATACGAAAATCTTGGACATGTAAAAAATGCAGTGTGAGCTGCACTAGGTTTTGGAACAGAGCTATAATGAGTAAAAACGCAGGAAATCCTCCTCATAAACACTTCCTCTAAACCAGACATACGATAAATGGATATATTTTTTAAATGAACCCAGAATGAAAAATGAAACGTATGTACATAGCCTTTCTTTTGAGAGTATGGAATACTTCAGCATCATGTGGACCCCATTACAGGCATCTGACAATAGCACTTGATTAGACGCCGCACACTGCCTATTGTTGGTAGACCTCCCTATGCAATTTGGTTTCCTCCATGCAGTCATTCAATCACATTAAGCCTCCATTAAATATGGAAATGTGGGTTGCAGTGGTGGGCTGTGATAGCGCGGGAGGGGCTGTGCAGTGATTAATGTACCTGCACACAGTGCTGCTTGACTAGCTCTGCTGATAGAGTGGTATGACTGAGGGGTTGTGCTGAGCATGAGCCAGCTTGTCAGTCCAACTTTCTCCCAGCGTTTATTCGGAAATCCCATCTCTCTCTTTCACTCTTATTCTGCCTTTCTCCCACAGCTAGAGAGGCCCAGCACCCGGCTATCATGTCGGTTTGTCCACCTGAAATCCCGCCCTGCCAGCATGCCAAAGCTTTTAGCGAGCGCTATCCGTCAAGGTATGAATAATACAACCCACAGACTGCCCGCGGAATCCAAATGAGGTGTACATCAGGACGAAAGAGCTCTACTTACACACTCGCGCCAAGAAAAGGCAATTATTGGAGCCGGCTGCAGCTATGGAAATGAGAAGGGCCAGTATTCATGCTCTCTAGGAAAAAAAAGAACAAATAGCAACACACCAGCTGGGTACATAAAGACATAAATAACAAAAAGCAACACCTAAATAACAGCTCAAAAAGAAGGACCTAAAATTTTATTAGCAACAATTGTTAGAAAGTCGCATCTAAAACCATAAAAAAATACTTAAAGGTGCCCTAGAATGAAAAATTGAATTAACCTTGCCATAGTTAAACAACAGGAGTTCAGTGCATGGAAATCACATACAGTGAGTCTCAAACACCATTGCCTCCTCCTTCATATGTAAATCTCATTTGTGAAAAACACCACAGAAAAATAGGCAAATCTCAACGTAACACCAAGAGTGATGCAATCGATGGGATCATTAATATGTACACCCCCCAACATTTGCATATGCAAGCACATGTTCACTGTCACTGATATACTCATGGCAATGTTGGTAAAAAGACATTTGAGAAGCGGTTTACTGTTCGCAGAACATCTCAACGTCACTCACACTGATGAGAGAGACATTTAGATGAATATGCAAATATGCACACTTTTCTCTCAATAACAAAATAAACACACAACAAAAATACAAAGAAAACAGCAGTTAAGAAAGCATCTGATCATAGAGATGTGGATATGTTTGCGCGAGCTCTGCAATTCTGCGCTCAGGCCATCTGACCTCAACGGACTGAACAGAACAAATGAACCAGAGAATATTTCCACATCAAAGAAGGAGGTGCATCAGAGCCACACCCACCTATATTACATCACCTCCACAAGCCAATGGTAGTTCGAAGGTGTTTACCAGTGAATTTTTCCCAAATGTTTGCTTTAGCAAGCTGTTTTGAACTCCCAAAATGAACTAAACCAATTTCGTTTTGGCCTGACATCACTTAAAGTTCACTATATTGCAAAAAATTATGGGACACCTGCCTTTACATGCACATGAACTTTAATGACATCCCATTCTTAATCCGTAGGGTTTAATATGGAGTTGGCCCACCCTTCAACAGCTTCAACTCTTCTGGGAAGGCGTTCCACAAGAGTGTGTTTATGGGAATTTTTGACTATTCTTCTAGAAGCGCATTTGTGAGGTCAGGCACTGATGTTGGACAAGAAGGCCTGGCTCTCAGTCTCCGCTCTAATTCATCCCAAAGGTGTTCTATCGGGATGAGGTCAGGACTCTGTGCAGGGCAGTCAAGTTCCTCCACACCAAACTCGCTCATCCATGTCTTTATGGAGCGACACTTTGTGCACTGGAGCGCAGTCATGTTGGAACAGGAAGGGGCCGTCCCCAAACTGTTCCCACAAAGTTGGGAGCATGAAATTGTCCAAAATGTCTTGGTATGCTGAAACATTAAGAGTTCCTTTCACTGGAACTAAGGGGCCAAGCCCAACCCCTGAAAAAGAACCCCACCCCATAATCTCCCCATCACCAAACTTTACCTTTCAACCACCTAACCCAGACTCGCCATTGACTCTGCAGAAAGTTGACGATTTCTATGCACTGTGACCCTCAGCATGAACTGACCCCGCTCTGTGATTTTACGTGGTCTACCACTTTGTGGCTGAGTTGCTGTTGTTCCCAATTTCCCAGTTCTTCCACTTTGTTATAATACAACTAACAGTTAGACGTGGAATATTTAGTGTGTAGTGAGGATATTTCATGAATGGACTTATTGCACAGGTGGCAACCTATCACGGTACCACGCTTGAGTTCACTGAGCTCCTGAGAGCAACCCATTCTTTCACAAATGTTTGTAGAAGCGTCTGCATGCCTAGTGCTTGATTTTATACACCTGTGGTCATGGAAGCGATTGGAACCTGAATTCAATGATTTGGAGAGGTGTCCCAATACTTTTGGCAATATAGTGTACATTGGAGCCTTAAGTACATAGTATATATGCATTACAGATCTGTAAAAAGGGCTACCAAAGTACTTTCAAAGTATTTATCTTTGATTACAAAGTCCCCTAAAGTGCTTCTTTGCATACTATGGTACTAAAATGGTACATGTCCAAAATACATATTATTACCATTTTATCATGTCCACAAATGACTATAAAGATAACGATAAACTATATACACTTTAAATGCTTGAGCTCTGCAAAGTTTGTTAAATTCTGATTGGCTCTCATTGTTTGATGTGAAAGTTATTCCAACTATATTGGCTGAATCCGAAAGCCATTGTGTGTACATCGGCTGTACACTTGTTATTGCGGTGCAATGTGGGATTGAATGAGTGCACTCGATAACGTCCACTATGGTTTCGGACACCACTACAAATGGCTGTCCCTTCAAATAATGCCCTGTTTGAGGGTATAGGGGGCGATTTTGGATTCAGCCATTGTTACTCTGTACCATTATTGTTAGTGGTGTGGATTCTGCCATTCTTTTACATTTTTAATGATTTTTAGAACTATATCTTTATCGTTATCGTCCTTGGTGTGAACAGGACTTTATTCAGCGTGAGTGACATTTCCAACAACATTCAATACCCTGACCAATACAATCTGCTCAGAAAGCTGTGCATAATGATTTCTCACACCCATATCTGCTTTACATCAATACTGCGACAGAGTATTTATGCAGTTATTCAGCTACGCACATTATTCATGCCGTAATCTGGTTTAGCTCTGCTTATCCCCTTCTCCAGCGCTTTGCTAGCACACACTATATAAGTAATATCGATAATCTATTTACTGTTCCCATAATTACTTTGCATTCAGGCAGTTGGGTAGAGTATCAATCCATCATTGGCTAGTTTACCTATGAGTTTATATTACAACAGATGAACCATTTATGACAGTATGGTGGGCTGTTTGTAATATGGGGTGACACTCCGTTATTCAAAGAGCAGTGGCTAAATATGATATGAAATGTAAATATTAGATGGGTTCCATTTTGGTATAACAAAACTCTTCCGCTATGTTACAATGCCTAGTGAGTATACTGTCTGCATAGACTGCTAACTTATAAGGCAACATAAAAGGGAACAAAAATCACGCGAGTTTGCTTGCCTAAGTCATTCTATACTGCACACATATGGAAAAGTGCAATAAAATGCCACTTGATGTCATAGTTCGACTTTAACCCTTGTGATTTTGCCAAGATTTGGGTTCATATGTAACGCAACCATGGCGTCACTCAGGGAGATGGACATATTTAATGGAAAACACTCACTTTTAAGCCAATGAATGCATCAGTAAATGACAGTTATTACAGAACATCATAGTAAAAAAGTTTGCAGAGACAAGTGAGTCAAAACAATACCCCTGCAAACAAATGTTAACATTGAATAGCATTGCATTTATTCAGGTAATTGCATTTAATATAAATTTCAACTGTAATTTATTTTGGTAACACTTTATTATTTAGTGCCGTTGTTAGACATGGTACATATTACTATAGTAATAACAGTAAATTATGCAGAGTTACAATCAACTAACCCTAAACCATATTAAGTACATGTTGTTAATTATAATGATTCAGTACTTAATTATATGTAATTACTCTGTAACAATGGTGCCTTAGAATAAACGGTTATTTTACGGTGTCATTGTTACAGTGTATTTATATATTTTTAAGTACTGAGTAATATTAATGAAATATATGTACTTACTATAGGGTTAGGGTAGGATTTGGTTGAGGGTTAGTTGCATGTAATTATGCATAATTTACTGTTACTATTGTAAATACATGTAACATATGTAACAAGGACACTGTAAAATAAAGTGTTATATTTTGGCAACACACCTAATTATAATGTGTCCTTTACAAGCATTATTACAAGCAATCCTTATATTAAACCCTACACCTATAGTAAGTAGTTGTTAGTTAATATTACGCAGTACTTGTTTGTGTAATTACACTGTAACAACAATGCAAAGTAAAGCCTCTGGCCAAAAAAGCCTCCGATGATGCAAAATGATGATATTTGCGTCATCGGAGGCTTTTTTCCAAACATAAAATACATAAATCTCTCGTCACAGGGGGATATGAGGGGGGAGCACGATCATTCGAATATACTACCGGGTTTCTACTGATACAAAGCTTAATGCTTATCGCTGAAGTAACCCTTTCACAAATAATAAAAGCTGTGCTTTGTTTTTACCTCTCGCCACATGGATTATTCAGCTTTCACAGATTTGCTCATGACTCTTTTATGGAGCATCTTGTGCAACCCAGATACGAAATGTCACTCAAAACATTGATGTCACACACTGCTGTAGTCATTTGCGTGTGTGTGTGTGTGTGTGTGTGTGTGTGTGTGTGTGTGTGTGTGTGTGTGTGTGTGTGTGTGTGTGTGTGTGTGTGTGTGTGTGTGTGTGTGTGTGTGTGTGTGTGTGTGTGTGTGTGAAAGAGAGAGAGAGTATATCTGTGTGCGGTCACCGTCAGCGCTGAATAATGTGTGTCACTCTTGTGTGTTGGTGTGTGCATGTCATCTCACCAGACAGGAGATACAGAATGTGATTCCTGTCATTTTATCTGAAAGGAAAAACATTCATGCTTGAGTGCTGCTCAGTTCAAATCCCAAACTTAATTCCTGTCCTTCGGCCAGTGAAAACGTAAACATGTAAAGGTCACTAACTAACTAACTAGCTAACTGTTCAAATCCCAAACTTAATTCCTGTCCTTCGGCCAGTGAAAACGTAAACATGTAAAGATCACATTTAACTAACTAACTAACTAATTTACTAACTTACTAACTAACCCCAAATCCCAAACTTAATCCCTGTCCTTCGGCCAGTGAAAATGTAAACATGTAAATATCACATTTCAATAGCTAACTAACTAACTAACTAACTAACTAACTAACTAACTAACTAACTAACTAACTAACTAACTAACTAACTAACTAACTAACTAACTAACTTAGTTAGTTAAAAATGATACATTAGATTTACGTAACTTTTTTATGTCAACAGGTTTTCACGTAACTGGATTATGTTGAATTTAATTAACATTGTTTATTTCAGTAAATTTAAAGGGGGGGTGAAATGCTGTTTCATACATACTGAGCTTTTTACACTGTTAAAGACTTGGATTCCCATGCTAAACATGGGCAAAGTTTCAAAAAAAAAATTGGGTCGTTTGATTGAGTATTTCTGTGCCAAAAATACTCCTTCTGGTTTCTCATAAGTTTCGGAAAGTTTTTTTCCGAGTATGGGTATATGTGACATCAGATGGGGGCGGAATGTTCTTGTACGGGCCGTACGGGCTCTTCTCCCGGTAGGGCGTGTGCGACTAGAGCGAGAGAGCAAATGCACGCACATTATAGTGCTGTGCTCGGCTTTAGGGAAGCGGCTGCGCTGCAGTCATAGGACGTCACGAAATCAACAATGTCAACAAAGATGTGTGTTTTTGGTTGTCCGGGAAACCCAAGACAACCCTGTACAGCTTCCCAAAGAACCCAGCATTAATGGGATCCCTGCATTTCAGCGACGATCGCTTTATAAACAAGGCCCAGTTCAACTCCGGATTTGTAGCTCGTCTAACGCTGAAAGATGGAGCGGTTCCAGCGATTAAAGTTGGAAGCAGGCGGTGAGTAAAACTGCTTCAAATGTCTTTGTGTTGTTAGTTCATTCAAATTCAAATGTGCTACTATTCCAATGTCTTTCTATGTAAACAAGCACTAGTCTGACTTGCAAAACCGTTCCGCTTGCAACTGCTAACGTTAAATCGCATACAATAGTCCATTAATCAAATGATGTCCTCATAAACCACGAGTAAACACACACAAATGTTGTAAAACTTGCGCATGACAAGCCGCTGTAAGCAGGTACCATTATAAGTCATGCGTTTTACAGTGCATACCATAGAGACGTCCTGCTGTAGTCGTCATTGCTGCTTCTGCTGTTCAATTTCAGCCTCTAGATCTGATTCTGGATCATATATGTATGGCTAAATCCGATTGATCTCCGTGGTTTATTTAGGATAACATTTTTTCCACGTTTAAGGATGTCACAGCTTTTCAACTCTCAACGCAATCGCTGCGCGTGCTCGTGATTCTTTAGCTCCGCCCACACGATACGCCTCCAGCCGCTCGTTTTTTTCTGGAAAGACTCGGTACAGAGTATCTTTCTTTTATAAATATAATAAAACTAAAGACTTTTCGGAGATATGAAGGATGCAATACTACTCTATAGGCACTCAAGATTGACATGAGATTGACTGAAACTGAGTGTTTCACCCCCCCTTTAAGTTTTTTACATAAGGTTAATTCAATGCCATTTACTTGAATTAGGTTAACATTCTTAAATTTGTCCAGAAGATGGTTTTGTTTCATCCATGGCATGCCCAAAGTAGTGTTTTTTACTATTAAAACTACTTTAATTGTTAGTAAGCACATGCTCAAGCACATGCTCTACACCTCACCACAATGGTAACACTAACATAACGCAAACTTTTAAATAGCAACATAACAGAACATTAAACATTAAAAAGTCTCTCCATTTTCTTATCTTGTTAAAAATGCATAAAATAGCACTTTATTTAAACATTTTCAGCCCCTTTGCAAAGCATGATGGGAAGTGAAAGTCCTGTTTGATTGGGTTACTTGATTGAAACGTTATTTCAACATGAAAACGTCAAGTTATGTCAAAGAGTAACGGTTTTAAGTAGGGATGGGCATTTCAAGCAAAAATAATATTCGAAGATCGCTGGGAATTATTCGATTTTTATTCGAAAATCGCAACTCCTCCCCCGCATGCACGCATGTTAAAGGCTACACACATATAAACAGAGAGAGAGAGGGAGAGAGACCATTCACGCTCTCAATCTGTATGATAACAAACTGTGTAATTTATTAGGGAATAGGCTATATCAACTCAAGCCATATAATTATTGTAACATGCTGAAACATTTGACTGTTATTTGACATCGACAAGTTACCGCAACTGTTAAATGCCACAAGTCTACAGTGTGCGCGTGAGGCGATGTGTTCTTCTTCTGTTGTCTCAGGGCGTTTTTACTCTGGCAGTTTACTTGAAAAATTGCAGTGTATTCTGCTGTGTATTCGCGCATAGAGTGCAATCAGGGCAGCAAATGAATGGCAATTCACGTCTCCTCAAAAGAGTCCGTTTGCAAGCAGCAAAGCCGCCTTCCAGCGACACATACGGTAAACCCAAGTGTCGTTTACTCAGCTGCACATAATAGCACCAAATTAATTTAAAAAAGCACAATATATTTGACCCGCGTTCTGTTTTCTATCATGCCCGTGCACGTTTGTGATGACGTTCGATGAACGCAAACGCACTAGGGTGTACCGCAGCAAACGTGTCCAGTATAAAACACCTTGAGAACTGACTGACAGCTTTAGGTGCGTTATTGGCAGCGCCTCCCTCTGGTTACAGGAACGCGTTACCACCACACCGAAAACATGGGGATTTTTTTGAGGACGATAATCGCACAAACTATTCGATATTCTATAATTAAATCAACTAATCGAATATTCTAAAATCGCGACCCATCCCTAGTTTTAAGTCAATATAACATTAAGCAATTACATTTGAACCAGAAACCTGATATAATAATGTTAAATCAAGATTAATTGCTTAAATAAAAATTGAGTGTTGGTAACAATTTTCTTTAATCAAAATAGAATTTCTTTCTCTTGATTTTGCAGTAATGCATCATGATATTCACCTATAAATGAAAGCATTTTATGCATTTCGTTTTTTCTTCAGAATCTATTCCTGCATGTTGATTTGAATCTAGTTGGAAAAAAGCCCAATCACTCTGCACACAATTATTTGAGGTTTTTTTTTTTTTGTCACCATGGTTACACACCGCCTGTATAATTGCATGTCTGCTCTCATGGGGTACATGAGGTGAGTTTTGGGGTCAGGGCGGACAGGAGGGTGTAACTAATCTCCCTCATGATCACTACCTGTTCCTGTCACCACCCCCTTCTCTCAGTTTGGATCATTTTCTCATTCATCTTCTCGCCGTTCTTCTCTCAGAGCCAAAGGTATGCCAGACGAGTCGTTCGTCTGCAGAGGCTCCTGTAATTTCAGAGCCGCCTCAAATGGCTGTGCTGATTGCCTGTACAAGAGCAAAGCCGTGTCAGTCATTCAGCCGGGAGTAAACCGAGCGCGGGGGAAGAGAAACTAGTAATCTAGAATCTGAGTAGGCGGGCTGTGAATCAGAGTAGAGACCTGAGAGTTTAGATCATTGCAAGCTTTTGTGTTACGTGCTTCTAATAGCTACTTTTTTCTAATAGTGCCAATGGAAGAATGCCACAGCTGTATCAGATACAAAATGTTGACCATTAACTACATCTAAGAGCGTGACATTGAGCTTGTGTTGGTTGCTGGTTGGCCACCCTGCACTTTTTCTTTTACAAGAGTATGCATCTCCCAGCAGACTGATCACATGAGTTCTGAAGATTTGCATAAAGTTAAGCTTTTCTCAATTTGTCACATCAAAACATTGTCACATCAATGGACTTATTCACATTGCATGTCAACGATATTGCCGTCACTCATGTTGCAGCAAACCACCAGCTCTAATTGAAAATACAGGGAAGTTACTTTTGGTTAGCTTGACAAGCCAGACCCCCAGTGTTGGGTCTGGGAACACACCATTGGCAGGACTCAATCCGAGGGGCGGGATAAACGGTTGTCTTTCAGATTCCCTCTGCACGCTATAGGATAGCGCTACAACCAACCAGAGCAACGAAGAAGGTGAAGCGGAGCTAGTTGATAGATTAAACTTTCGCCGTATCCAGTCTGCAAAACTCTGAACACATCTTCCTTTCTTAAGAATGACTTCAGTGGCGTTCTTTGTTCTTTTCTCAAAGTAAAGCTTAACTCCAAGTCTTCCAGAGTTGCAGCCAAAGCCGATTGGGAAGACCGCTGTTCGCCAGCTTCTTTGTTTACGAGTAGCACGCAGAACCACAGCAACTCTGCCGTCATTATGTAAAGCCCGCCAACCGACTCTATACACAATGTGATTGGCCTGACCAGAGTTTGGTTTTTCCAGCTCGCAAGCCAACGGAGAGTTGCTAGACGCCCTGGCTGCAAATTAGATTTGCTGCCGCTAGGGTGCGTCTAGATTTCTAGGCTAACTTTTGGTTGCTTTATCGCTCCAAATCAGTGTTTTTTACAGCATTTAGATTCAGTATTAACATACTGGCTTTCTTACTCAATTGAATCTAATAGCAGCTGGGGGTAATCATGTGTTAGAATATAAAAAGATAATAATCATTAATAGAATTAATCAAAATTTAGCTTATCTCATTGTCAGTTCAAATTAAACCCTGGGCCATGAGCTATAGAATAAGGGTCTCGGAGGATACTTCATGTGTTTTGTCATTACATCCTATATTTATGAAGTATATCAGGAATGGAACACGAACGTACTGCTTACTGCATGATATATACTGCAAAGTATGATACAGTATGCAACAATAAATGTCTCACAGTTAGAGTAGTGCTTCACATAACCACACTGTTGCATATTTTATATATCTCAAATGAAACGCGAGCATATTGCATTGGGAAATACAATATTCTGTGCAGTGCACTATACTGCAAACGCAAATCCTGTCCAGATTTCCAGATTCTGCATTCGCACACTGTTTAAGCTGCTTCTAAGAATGGCACCGTGCACTGTAAAACATGACTGCAATTGTGCTGAAGTCTACTACTTAACTCTTTCCCAGCCAAACACAGAATTTTTCGTTATTTGTGAGAAAAAGCTTCCCTGCTAAACACGGAATTTTCCGGGTTTGCGTGTTTTCACGGTTAGACGCTAGGGAGTGCTATTACGCTCAAAACACAAGCGAGGAAGGCGCAAAAAAACAAGTGATCGCATTTAAGCAGATGCATATGTAAAATAGCGTGATCATCAACATTAAACATCATATACATCAAAACTGTCTAATGCCTCTGAATAAAATGCTAACCCAGGACGAGCTCTAGGACTGTGAAGCTTTGGGGTGTTGATGGACTCAATCTGTGTTTGTTCATTGTTCTGAATCTGATCTGGAGCTTTTTGTTCAAAATGTTGCTTTTTTTCATGAAACTTACCCATATTTAAGTGTTGATAAAAAAGGAATGCATGAAGCCAGTTTTTATTATTTTTTTGCTCTTTCTTTTGATATATTGCATGTTCAGATATACAACAAAATATTCTATGGGCCATTACATTTTTGTGAAAATTATCAAAAACCCTGGAGGTGGCTGGCAACTTTTGGGCTAGAAAAACGCTGGCAGGGAAAAAGGTAATAAGGCATTTTAAAGGGGATCTATTAGGCCCTTTCACATGCTTGAATGTTCAAAAACACCTTATTTTTTACATATTTTACATTGTTGCAGGTCCTCTCTTCCCAGTGTGTCAGTAACGCCAAAGTCCCTTTAAGGGTGCGTTCACACTTGTCATGTTTGGTTCGATTAAAATGAACCCTGGTGCGATTGCTCGGTTAGTGCGGTTCAACTGAACATATGTGAACGCTGCAATCCGAACCCTGGTGCGCACCAAACAAGCGGACCGAGGCCGCTAAAAAGATGGGTCTCAGTCCATTTCCAAACAAACTCTGGTGCGGTTTGATTCATATATGAACGCAACACGGACCAAATACATGTAAACGAACCAAAAACAGGACGTGATGTCACAAGATGCGACGCTACAAGTCAGCTGATTTGACAATGCGGAAAGATCGGTGTATCCAAAATGAGTAGAGGGCAAACGTGGAGCAATGAGGAGGTAAAGTGCCTCATCAACATATGCAGATCTTCGTTTCTGCATACAACGGAGGAAATCCTGGTGCTGTTTTGAACATTTTATAAGCTCTTCGTGAGTTCTCAGCTGGTCAAAATAAAACCATATGTACACGCATAAAATGATTGCGTTTAATCCAGCACACAGCATTGTTTTGAATGTCCCAATCAGGTTGTGACCGTATCCCTATGCATTTGGTTCGGTAACTTTAGGTTCGCTGTTAAAAATGGCAATGTGAACGCTAAGCGGACCAGGACTATATGTTTTGTTTTTGTTTTTTGGTCCGGACCAAACTGAACTACAAGTGTGAACGCACCCTAAGACAAGTCATTTCACTCGGCGGCCATTTTTGAAATGCCTCACTGGCATGAAAGTGCAGCTCCTATCTCTTTGAATGGGGAAACATCAAATTGTCAAAAACTGTTCTCCAAGCTTAAGATTTAATTTCATATTTTAAATCACCAATGAAATCTGGCAAGAACTGTCACATAAATTTTGTTTATAAATACTCGAATCAGGACAAAAAACTGTATTATTCAGCCTGGACAAAGCTAATGCGCATTGTGCAGTACTAAGAACGCTTAGAACATTGCCCATAGCAACCGGAGCTTCTAACAGCAGCTGCAGTGACCTGAAGTTTCTTTTTTGCATGAAATGTGGAGTTAATAAATCCTTATTTTGTGCAAAATAAGCTAGATGACATTCAGTATCGATATCTTTTACAGAAAATTAGAATTAGTCCTCAGATGTCATGTCCATAATTCATAGCAAAAAATCTAGCATTAATTTGATCTCAAACGGATTCATTAAAATAAGTTTTTACTCCACCACCAACGTGTTTGAACAACAAATTTGCGACAATGCGGTTTCGGGAAACATTTGTGACTAGCTAGTTGATTTCTTCAACGATGCTCATACTGTAGTAGTTAAGCAGCGAGTTGCGTCGTTGTACAGGAAAGCACTCAAGGGGTGTGTTTCCCAAAAGCATTGTTGGCCAACTATGGTTGCAAGTTCAGTCATTTCCATTCATCAGAAATGTCCCGCCCCTTACCATAACCGCCAGTTTCAACACACTACTAACTCAACCCGGCCCGCCCATTTATTCTGCGTATGAATTATTTAAATGAGGAATATTGTGACATGGTCATTCCCGGAAGAAAACTCAAGTCTACAATGGTGGCGTTTCATGGAGTTCAGAAACACTGACACTGATATAGAGAAGAACTCCCGCTGGAGAGACTTTGGAAACCTTTTTCATGCTCAAACAGCAACATCACACACTAAAGAAAGATGGGGAAAAGCATTAAGTTGAGGAAGATTTAGTTGAGGTACTAGTGTCAGTAGTTTTTTCGTTAGCTACTCCCCAACACACAGTCAAATACTTAAGCAATACATTGATCAAACATTTTTATGAGACTGAAACATAAGTCCATAAACGTCCTCTTGATCAAATGATTTGCTAATTTTGCCTGTTGTTAAAACAGAGGCGGATGGATTTAGGGACTGTGCATACATTCAGCAAGTATGCGACTGAAGTCATGGATGAGGAGCACATTGTACACATGCTTAAGCAAAGTGTGTGTCAAAAGGGCTAATTAACATATTAATGATCCCACCTTAGCACTGCAGCTCCTGTTAGATAGTCAAAACACTTTGATAAGCATGCAAATGAGAACCCACCAGCTGAAGAAGAAATTATCTGAAGCGTGAAAGAGAAAGATGGAGGAACAGAGAGAGAGAGAGAGGCTGATAGTAATGATTGAACCGTTGTTTTATTTATCTTTAATTATCTGGTTTAAGCTGCTGGTGGGGGCCACATCAAAGAGAGGGAGCAGGTGCACACTAATGCAATCTTCACCTCCATCTTTTGCCACCTCTCATTCTCAGGCTTTCTTCTCAGAGATGGCAATCAATACAGCGGTGAAGCCAGCTGTCCATCAAAAGTCCAGTGACAATCAAACTAGCTGTCAGATGCTGAAGTCAGGTTTCCAATGATGCGGGATTCAGACAAGGGCTATTGTAAATACAGTATGAAAAGGTTCGATTCTTTATCAATAATTACATTTTTCTTTCATTTTCTTTTCTTTGCCAGGGTGTTGCCCTGCAGGTGTTCTGAATGGTTTTTAGTTAAATGTTTTAGGCCTATCAAAATATAAAGCTGTCAAAGATAAATCCATCTAAAGACTGTTTGCTGGCCATGTATACATTTGGCACTTCAGCTTGGTCTCATTGTTAATATGTAACTTTCAAAGACACAAAAACATACATTTTGTACGTTTGGATATATGCTAAAATGTACAATATGGACCTATCGGCAAAATTTAAATGTAGCATTATTAAATATTTACAAACAAATCCTTTATATCATAAAGATATCTGTATAATTTCCCTTTTACCATTTTATAGATACTTGTAAGATCCCTTAACTCTATCTCAAACCTAACAATCCCATTTTATACAGAATATAAAAATATTAAAACGTAATGGACAGAGATGTGTGAAAATTGTATTAACAATGTAGCATTAAAAAGATATTTTGATATTTGAGAAAAACGTTTCGGTTACGTATGTAACCTTAGTTCCCTGAAGAGAGAACGAGACACTGCGTCACCACTGTGGGAACACCTCTGTGTGATTGCGTCGTGAAACACGTATGAAATTAGTCCAATGGCATGACGGGACGTCATAGGCGGGTGACGTCCACAGGGCGAGGGTGAAGGATCGACCCATTCGCCTGAGAGACAAGGTCCCTCCTGATCGGAATCTCCAGCAGGGAGCCAACTAGGAGAGACACTATGTCTAAGAACCATACTTGGGCCGGCCAGTATGGGGCTAATAACAGTATTCCAGAGGAGAGGGATAAGTTAGTGAATGAATTAATGAATGAATGAGGCATTTAATAGCGCTTTCATATGTACTACTGTACACCCAATGCACTTACAACCATGTCAGGGGTCTCTCCTCAGCCACCAGTGAGAACCACAGATGACAGTGAGATGTTTCGAGAGAAGCGAACAGATCTTCTTCCGCTCTGCCGAAGTTCTCCCACAAGAGCTCCACTACATTGGGGTGGAGTCTCCGTTCCCTGGGCCTCGGCCCCTGCCTCGACAGGATGTCTGCTTCCTGATTCAGGTGACCTGTGATATTAACTGCCCTGATTGAAAGCAGTTTCCCTTGGGCCCACAGGAGAATCTGGTGAGCCAGCTTGTATAAGATGCGCGACTTCAGACCCCCTGATGATTTATGTATGAGACTTCCGATGTGTTGTTGGTCCGAACAAGCACATGATGGCCCCTGAGGTCTGGGAGGAAGTGTTTCAGAGCCAGAAACACTGCCATTATTTCTAGGCAATTTATGTGCCATGACAGCTGAAGGTCCTGCCACAGACCTCGAGCTGAGCGACCACTTATGATCAGCCCCCAACCTGTGAGAGATGCATCTAGCATAACGCAACGACAAGGAGCTCCCAACACAGGCCCTTCAGAGGGAGTTTTTTCAACATGACTAAGGCATGAAGGCATCGCAGAGTGATCTTGATCATGCAAAGCGGATTTCCCCTTGGGGAGAATCCCTTGGTTCTAAGCCACCATTGTATAGGTCTCATGTTCAGCAGAGCAAAAGGTATTATGTTGGACGCAGCTGCCATAAGAACTAACAGTCTCTAAAACTGTTTGACAGTGAGTGACTGGCCTAGCTTCAGTTCTTTTACAGCTGAGGAATCAATGCTATCCGAGCAGGGAACAGACGAGCCTGCAGTATTATCTAATCCCATATCGCACCCAGATAAGTGGTTCTCTGTGCTGGAGAAAGAACACTTTCTTTGCGTTCAGCCTCAACCCCAACTTCTTCATGTGAGCAAGAATGACATCTCAATGTCGAACCGCCATCTGCTCTGAGTGAGCTAAAAGTCGATGTAGTTGAGAATGCGGATGCCCTGCATGCACGGGGGTACCAGAGCCACATCCACACATTGTGTGACGGTCCGGGGTGACAGAGCTAGGCCGAAAGGAAGAACACGATATTGGTATGCTTCGACCCTGAAAGCGAACCTCAGGAACTTCCTGTGTTGTGGAACACAGGACCCAACGAAATATATTTGGTAGACTTTTTCACTCTACCAGAAAATCTACTAAGAGTAACCAATCCCTCGAGACTCTGGTATACTTCGAACAGCAGGCACAGTGCCCTGAAGCAGCGAACTGGCAGGAAGCAACTGGCTTGACTGTTTCAAAACCCTCCTCCGAGGACCGAGGACCCTCTACACCCGACATTCCGGTAGAGTTGGCAGAACGGTCCCCTGAGGGCACCGAAGGAAGACGGGAAACATATTCTGAGGTGAATACCGCCTTCCTCCGGAGGGAACTACCCTCAGAAGCCTGACACCTTTGGCCTCAGGACTTATTTTTCGGTGCAGCCCTCTTAGCGACAATGACGGTCCTCAAATCACTTTGAAGACTGTGTCTGCGAGCGTCGCCCGGCCTCCCACTTTTTCTGTGGTTGAGCATGGGTAGCGACGCTCTGCTTCTGCTGCGCCCGATGTGAGGAGCTCATACTCAGATTGGACTGCTCCTGACCTCCAGCAGCCCAAGACCGGGGAGAAACTGTTGGAGCACCACCGCCTTCTTTTTGGACTCCTGAATCCTTTCGGTGATGCCATTAGAAGAGAGTGGGGTGTCCATCAGAAAGCTCTCAGGGACAATGCAGACTTGGTCTTCTACCCTAGGCATCGTCCCATACCCATACTTTTTCAGCCCTACTGCTTTACTGTATCTTGATGTTTGAGGACAAAAAATTCTGTATGAGACCAGCTTCTTCCACGACCTTGACACCTCGGTGTGGAGGTCGGGAAAAAACGGCAAGCCCCGGTGTGGAGGTTGGGTATTTCTTGCGGGCAGGAAGCATTTGTCTCATTTACTTTTTCTTTGACTAGGCTCAAAGAAAAGGTAGCGCATGCTTCCAAACCCTTGATAGAGGCACTGGACCCGGCAGGTGGCGGCAGAGAAAGGGCGGTGCCTGTCTCTAACCCATGAAGCCATCGCTTTGCCTCGGCAGAAACAGGACCTGAGTCATGAGAACTGCAAGCCGAAGAGCCCATGTGACGCTCGGCGGAAGCGCAGCGTTCAAATAGGTAAGTGCTCACAATGCTCAGAAGCAGGAGAGCTGTCTGAGCTTTCGTCTCTTTCTTATTAGCTGATGTGTGACTGTTGGTCCAGATACTGAAGTTGAGCAACATTGTTTTTAGGTAAAGCATTGATTCCATTGTGTGGAGGCCTTTTAAAGTCAACATGAAATCAAAATTGACAATGCTTGTTTGTTTTTTTTTCTTCACAGAATGTTGCAGTGTTTATTATAAATTACTTATTCATGCACATTTTTAAAAAGATTAATATGCCCTAGTAATCTTTATTCAAATAGGCCTACGTTAACAACCCTCCCTGTCAATTAAATCAAGTCCAGCCCTACACTTCTTTTTTTTCTCGGATATACGTCACAATAGGGAAGAAAATACTATCACAACTTCCGTTTCATGCCGACTTTAATCCTACGAAGAAGACACTCATTAATTGTTTTCCAAAAATGCACCGACCGCTTTTTATTTTAGCTCTACACTTAAAAATATTATAACCTAATTGTCACTGGTGCAATATCCTTAAAAGGAAAACTTTGTACATGAATTACACATAAAAGTTCATGGTAGTACCATAAATATTACTTCTCTAAGGTACAAAAATGCCTCTTTCAGGGGTAAATAATGCACAAAGTTGTTCTTTTAAGCATACAGCACCAGTGATAAACTGTTGTACCCCTAAAGGTACACTTTTATTTTAAAGTGTAACATCTAAATTAGGGCTGTCAACCGATTAATCGTGATTAATCGCATCCAAAATAAAAGTGTTTGTTTACATAATATATGTGTGTACTGTGTATAATTATTATGTATATTTGTATTATATACACACATGCATGTATATATTTAAGAAATATGTGCCTGTATATAAATATTTTATATATAATATAATTTTTTTTCCTTAAATATATACATGCATGTGTGTGTATTTATATATACATAATAATTATACACAGTACACAAATATATCCACATATATTATGTAAATGAACACTAATCTAAATTAATGGTTTTATTCAAGTCAAAAATATTATAACTTCACTGAACCAACCTGTTTACACATCAGTTCAGGCTATACAAACAAATCTCCACTTGAGAGGCACTTACATACACATTTCTATCTATATTCACAGGGATTTCACTGAGGTGTTTGTTCATATATCATTTAACTGCTATATATTTAACATTTTATTCCTAAAAATATTAGGATTAGGATATTTTTTTTTCTTTTGACAGTGTTTTCTAATTTATGATGTGATATGCAAAATCCCCTATATAAAACCATTAACTCTTATATGCAACAGGAATTTAAACCTGGCTTTAATGTTCAGCTTTCTGTTCTGGAGATGGATGCAAATGTTTGCATATTTAATTAGACAATGCCTTATTTGCATATTTTACACATAATGTTTCTGAAAACTTGTAATATTAAACAACTGTCTTAATGTGCTGGGAAGTGTGGTGATATCTATCAGCTGAATCTTTACCCTGTTCGTCGCTTTAATTTATGTGAACCGGAGGTGTAAAGTTCTCACATCAAATCGTGAAAATGCTATAGAGTGTCACAGTTTAGAACGACCTTCAAACCAAAGTTTGAAGTGTATATTGTGAGTTTTATTCTCGGCTCCAAAAGGAATTGGCCATATGTCATTTAAAATAGTCGCAGCTTAGCAAAGTGACACTATTTTATCATCACCCAAAAGGATATGACAGATGGAAAGAAAACAGGAGAACAGGAAAGCGTGATCACAACATTACGCAGGTAAAGACTTCTTTGCCAGCCTGTAAAAACACTGACCTGAACAACTCTTGTATGGCTGGCTCCAAGGGAACTGTGAAAGAAGCACACAGGGAGACAGAAGACAGAGGACGTGAGAGGTCAGTTGAAAGGGCAAAAGAAGATTAGATTATCACTCAAACAAAAGCCACATATCGCCGCATTACATCTGTGTGTTATGTGTACGTGACGGAAATACCTTTTGAGCGTGTGCAATGGCGCTTCTCATCTGCCACATCCACCTCCATCTGCGGAACAATCAACATTTTAATGAACATTTTTACATTGACCTATATTAATGATAGTGATGTGTGTGCTTTGATTTTTAACTGATATACTCATAAATATACTCATTTGTTTAGGGGACCTATTACCATAAATAAATGCATGGTTGCAAGTTAGTTGCAAACATTATTTTGATGAGTTCTGTTGACATAATAATATTAGTGTGTAAAAACAGAAATATTTTACATTAGCTGATAAAAAAATACAACAACAACAACAAAAAAACATGTAATAGTAATGTGTCCTGATAACTTGGTTTAACAATTGGGCAATGGATTTCTAGTTCCCAGCATGCTTTGCTTAGTTAGGACTGAATAAGGAGAATAAGTCTTGAAACTATGTGTTATTTTAAACGTTTTAGTAAAGGAAAAGACCAAATTTACAAGCTAAAAAAGTTACATTTAGCCTGTGCTATACTAGCTGTTAATTTGATCTGAAATAGAAAGGATTAATGTTGAAATTGGTTGGAACAACTTAATTTTTGTGAATAGTCAGCTTAAAAAAATGTGTGTTTATGCTATTATTAAAGGGGGGGTGGGGGTGTAATGCTATGAGCATTAATGCATACTGAGCTTTTTACACTGTGATGCTGCGTTCACACCAAACATGGATAGAGCGTCTGGAGCGAGTTATTTCAATGTTAAGTCAATGTAAAGAAGCATCTGGAGGTCCTGTGGTGCGTTAGATGCTGTTTTCGCGGCGTGATGGATGCGATTCCGCGTTATTCGCACGTCCAGTTTACGCAAATTACGGGAATAGACCATCTTGTGTGCTACGCACAAGTGATTTTATTTGTTGCTTTTTGTGTATTGTTTGTAACGAATTCGCGTCTGACGCTCGAGTTGAAAAATCTGAATTTGCGGTGCGTTAACCAATCAGGAGCCTGCTTGCTGCTATCACGTGGTGAAGTGACGTGATGAGAAACCCTGCATAATTTAAAAATATTACTGTTATTGACTCACAAAATTTAGTCTTAAGACTTTTTCAGGTGAGAATGTAGTTGTATAAAGCTCAAATCTGTGGTTTATTTATAAAGAGAGCGGCTATTTAAAAAAATAATAATAATCTTGCGCTTTTGGAGTTGTGAGATCCAGGCGATCACCGGGCGCACAACGCTCATTAACCCCGGCGAAAGCAGCCTTTCCTCAGCCAGTCCTTCTGATGTCTCTGTAGTGGTTAAACATGAGAATTTGTCTTGTGTAGATCTAATGGGCGATCTTTGGTGTCATGAATCCATAATTTGTTGTTTGCCAAATTGTTTTGAATGAGGACAAAGTTTCATAACTTAATTTTTTTATGATATTTAAATATACATGCAGTGAAGATAATGTAGGTAGTGAATTGCCCGGACCACATTTGTGTGGCTATTAATGTTTAATATATATTTTTATAGAAAATGAAAAGAGGCAGAGTGGTGTTTTATCACATATTTCTCCTGGAGCGCATTGAACGCTGCATCTATATCGCTTCAACCGCTCGATTTATACGCGTGTACAATTCGCTGTGGACACACGAATGGATTCAAAATGTTCAACTAGACGCGGTAGACATGACTTTGACGCTCTATTCGCGCTTGGTGTGAACACATCATTAAAGACTTGGATTCCCGTGTTAAACATGGACAACGTTTCAAAAATTAAGTTTGATGGAGTATTTCTGTGCCAAAAATACTCCTTCGGTTTCTCACAAGTTTCGGAACGTATGGGTCTGCGTGACGTCAACAAGGGCGGAATTTACTTGTACGGGCACTTCTCCCGGAATGGCGTGTGCGCACCTGTGACCAGAGCTAGAGAGCGAAAGCAGAACGGCCATCAAAGTGCTTTGAGTTTGCTTGGCTTTAGGGAAGTCGTTGGCTGCGCTGTGTAGGTCACAGGACTTCACGAAATCAACAATATTATCAAATAAGTGTGTTCTTGATTGCCAGGGCAAGACAACCCTGTATAGCTTCCCAAAGAACGAAGAAGAGCGTTAATGGGACAGTGGGTGGAGTTTGTTTTTCCGGAGCAGCAACGGAGTTATCCAAGTGTTTTTGTTTGATATGTTACAGCATTCAGACGCTCTCAACGCAATAGCTGCGTGCGTTCGTGACTCGCTCGGTTTTATTCGGAAAGATTCGTAGAGCGTATCTTTCTTTTATAAATATAATAAAACTAAAGACTTTTCGGAGATATGAAGGATGCAATGATACTCTATAGGTACTCAAGATTGACATGAGATTGAACAGAAACTGAGTGTGATACCCACCCCCCTCTTCTGTCTTTTTTGACCAAAACATTTTTCGTTTTGCTTTTTTAGAATTTCTTACTTCTTCTGAGTGGTACGAAACTTGGTAAAGGTTTTGGCACTTGCTATGTGAACACACACACACACACAAAAAAGATATGATTCAAAAAAGTTAAATGGTCTTGAAAGAAATTGTCTCACATGTTTCTCGCGGTCAAAAATTTGTGCACTGGAAATTAATTGGGAATGAATTTCATCTAGTGGAAGCGTTTGGTACTGCGCCCAAACAAGAGCTTTTAGATTTATTAGATTTAGATTTTCTTGCAGTTTTAGAGTAAAATGTGTTTTTGAAAATATATATTTCATTTAAAAATTTAATATAGAATTTTTGAGCATTTTTTAAGTTAACTTTTTTTAAACTTTCAATCATTTGTCAAGTGTCGTCTTTGAAAAGAGATTAAACTTAAAAGGGTGGTTGATTATGATTTGACTGTTTTAACTTTAGTTAGTGTGTAATGTTGCTGTTTGAGCATAAACAACATTTTATGTTGTTATGACAAGTTATGACGCTCAAAGTTCAAAGCAAAGGGAGATATTTTCTTTTACAGAAATTACTTTTTAAGGACTACAACAAACGGCTGGTAGGGACTACAATGAGCTTATTTATGGGTTAGTGACATCACAAACCCTAACATTTACATTAACCCCGCCCCCGGGAACAGCAACAAAGGCCATGTTGACAAGAGGAAGAGTTGTTGTAGTCGAGCACATTAGAAAGTTGCTCAAGCTGTTGCATCCGTCTTTCACATTTATTGCAATACACTATGAACACAAATGCAATAGCATGTCATAAAAGCAAGATGACAACAAAAGTTATAACTAGGGATACTCATTTCGGTTCCCGCAGCAGAAAACACCTCTCAAGCCTTATTTATGACTTCTTCTGTCTCCGCAGCGCGAGCCTCCAATGACTGCGCGCGCTCTTTGAAACGACAGAGGGCGACTCGGAGTAATTGTTCTATAAACCATCAGGAAACAGTGGTGAGAAGAACATGCATGACAATGTTTACTTTAGTAAACTTGACCAAAACCACACTACGAAAAGCCTTAAAAGGTTTCAGATGGCACTGATGCCCCCCGAGAATACATGGATAACGCCTCGCTAGAGCAGCCAGCCTTGGGAAGCGCCTTTCATTTGCTTTCCACCAGTCAGGAGCTTGTACTGCTGCTGTATTTTAATAACGCGTAGCAAATTTTGCAAGTAACTTCGTCGCCCTTTCTGTCGAAATGGTCCCACACAGTAGGCCTACTTCTTTTCCATTGCTTCATTTTGCGAAATATGTCTGTAGACATGTGTGGTTGCACATGTCGACGCGTCCCGTGAGTTAACAAATACAGCATAGTTTCTTTAACCATGCAGCAAAAAAATAAAAATGTAACCGTTTAACTGATAGTATTAATCGGTCAAATTCTTACTTTAGGTTAATGGTTTGGTCAATATGAGCATCCCTAGTTATAACCGTAATTAAACTAAACTAAACTAAACCTGTTCTCTCTTCATGGCTCTGAAGGATCTCACAACAGTTCCCACACCAGCGATTTATAGATTCATGACAGAATATGCTCATCAGTGACTTGAATAGTAACTCCACATCAGCATAAATTCATCAACTAACCATTCAGAAATGTCTCACTCTATATGTTGTCACTTCTTCTTGAGTCTCTCCATCATTGTCCGGCTCTGGTTTGAACATAAAAGACTGAACAGTTTCTGATATTTTCAGTGCCTGTCTGCATGAGGTAATCGGAGCTGCTATCACGAACTCTTGAAGAGCAGCAGCTCATTTGCATTTAAAGGGACACACACAAAAAGGCTTGTTTTTGCTCGCCCTCAAAAAGTGACAATTTTAGCATGCTGTAAAAATGACCTGTGGGGTATTTTGAGCTA
This sequence comes from Romanogobio albipinnatus, assembly GCA_023566225.1. Taxonomy (NCBI): domain Eukaryota; kingdom Metazoa; phylum Chordata; class Actinopteri; order Cypriniformes; family Gobionidae; genus Romanogobio; species Romanogobio albipinnatus. Next base: position 6,174,081 of record CM042249.1, on the reverse strand, counting down.
AAACTTCACATACACACTCAAGGAAACCTATTTTACATATAACTGCAAGTACCATAAAATCCCCTAAAAATACAAAATAATAAATAAAAAACATTATCAAACTAAAATATAGTACATTCATTTCAATGAAATAAAAAATAAAATTTGAGCACCAGAGGGTTAACTAAACAGAGTTTGTTGGTTGAACATAATTTTGTAAGTTGTCAGAACTCAAAAGGAGTGATGCAACTTGCTTTTTTTTTTTTTTTTGCCAAAGCATTTATGAACAGGATATGTAAAAACAGCAGCAGTGACTGTTTGCCTGACCAATGGCAGATGAGGGGCATGTTCAGGAAAGGAGTCATGACTTTGTAAGTCTGTTCGGTGTTGCTTCTGTTTACTGTGCAGGAGTCTATGGGTAGAAAGACATATAGAAAGCTTGCGGTGGTACCTGATGTAATTGCCGGTTTAATTCCTCTTTGGTTCAGTCCTCTGTTTGCCCCACGGCCCTCTATGTTAGACGACTGATAAGAGGTCACTACACCTCCTCCAATTTCATCTTCTGAAACATGAAAAAAGAAATAAAGTTGTAACTGTAGGCATACATGAGCATGCATATCACACAGAAGCATGCAGCGATGAAGCAGCTTTAATATCTTCCCCACATACATATCTTAAGTGAAAAATCAATGGTAAATTTGGTTCCCTTTCAGTCGGTCACGTTCGACGTACGTCGGACGTCACAATGAATTGGGATCACTTCTGGGAGCCCCTATCAGCTTCGAGCTATATAGAACTGTCCAATAAACATTGGCGTGCGAGATTTGCATCTCGCGCTCCACCCCGCGCTACGGGTATAAACAGGAAGCGAGAGCGAATGCACGCTGTCATTCACTTCAAATCAATCAAATCAAATCACTTTATTGTCACTCTACCATATGCACAAGTGCAACAGTAGGTGAAATTCTTAGGTGCAGTTCCGAGCAAACATAGTAGTCATGACATGTACAACATTTAAGCACACAATTACTCACAGCACAGTATACACTACAATAAACAATAAATAATTTACACAATGTGAGTGTAGTTCTCACAGCTTTAAACAATATACACATACTTACAATATACATATACTTTAAACAATATACACTAAACATACATTAAACAATAACAGTATACATTAAGCTATAGTAATAATATACAATGTACAGTATACAATATGTTCACAAATAGAAATCCGATGTACAATAGATGCTATATGATAAATAAATGTGTATATAATGTGTGTGTATCTACAGTGGGTTGTGCGGAGTGATATTCTGTCCAGTGTGTGTTATGATCCTGATGGATCAGGAGTTAAGTAGTCTAATTGCGTGTGGGAAGAAGCTGTTCCGGAGTCGGCTGGTGTGTGTTCTAATGCTGTTCTAATGCTTCAGTCCTCAGAGGATGAAGGTTCGGCTGTACTGCCTTCCTCTGGGAGAGTGGCAACGGTTGCACGGGACCCCGAGATGACGACTATGCTTTCCCGGGCCGCCGAAAGGGTCGGCCTTGTATGGAACCCTCCACCATGTCCCGAACCCTCTAGGTTGGATGATTGGTTTCTCGGGGAGGGTCACGCTGGTTCTCAGCATCCCGCCCCGGTGCCTTTCTTCCCGGAGGTGCATGAGGAGCTCACAAGGTCGTGGACAGCACCTTTTTCTGCCAGAAACCGACGAGTGACTCCTCCCCCCTCACTACCATTGACGGCGGGCCAGCCAAGGGGTACGTGGGAATCCCGCCAGTGGAGCGGGCCGTCACGATGCAACTGTGTCCGGCGACCGTCTCCCGTCCCGGGCCTGTAAGTTCTCCTCCAGTCTGAATGGGAAAGCTTACAAAGCCTGTGGACAGGCTGTGTCCGTCTTGCATGCCATGGCGTTGCTTCAGGTCCACCAGGCCCAGGCACTCATGGACATGCACAAGGGTAGGCCTGACCCAGAGCTCCTCCGGGAGCTCCGGACGACGACGGACCTCGCCCTCCGGGCGACGAAAGTCACCGCCCGTTCCATTGGTCAGGCGATGTCCACGCTTGTGGTCCAGGAGCGCCATCTGAGGCGATATGAGGGAGACCGACAAGTTTCGGTTCCTGGACTCCCCCATCTCGTCGGCCGGGTTGTTCTGCGACGCGGTCGAGATCTTTGCCCAGCAGTTCTCGGCCACCCAGAAGCAGACGGAGGCCATCAAACACATCTTACCCCGGCGGTCCACTGCTGCCTCCACCCTCTGCCTGCTCGTCGCCGAGGACGTCCGCCTCCGCCCCCGCCAAGGCACCGCAGCAGCCTACACCCAGCCGACGGTGTGGGAAGGACGTCCAGCCCGTTCAGGCTGCTTCCAAGCCAGGTGGCAAGCACCGTCATAAAAGAGTCTGAGACGGGCCACCCAGAGATGAAAGAAACTGCTCTCCCGGAGTTGGCTGCAGCACCACTCCTTCCCCCGGAGGAGGGCCGGGGGAAAATCTTTTGTTCTCGTTTGATTTCTGTTCCGCCACTGGCCCTAGTGCCAGCGATACCCAAAACTTCAATAAAAGAGCAGTTTCCGAAATCTCTGGGTGCCAAGAGAGAGCGCTTGGCGGTGGTCGACACTCCCATGCCTCGCCACCCTCAGGCGCCTCTCCCTTCGCCAGCGGGGGGAGCCGGCTGTGGGAGCTCACTGAAGCGGCCTTCCCACACTCGCACGCCCCCTCAGCGGAAGCAGGTAAGTGTTGTACGGCACACTCAGATCCCACTCCAGTTAACCGCTCCAGTTGAGTTCCCCAGTACGGCGAACCCTGTTGAGTCCTCCGTTACCCGCGGCAGTCGGCAGTCTAACACTAGTATGCATTGGTGGAACGTGTGTTAGGCTGGGTTCCATATGTTGTGACCCCCACGGCGGTCCCATGTGTGTGTTCTTCCACGGTACAGCTCCCTACGGCGAGCCCGTGTCTTTCCCTCGGCAGAGTTCGCTCGGCCGTCTCAGTAAGGTGTTGTTCCCCCGCCGCTAATGGCCGGGGCCGCCCCTGGGACTTCCGTATGTTGTACTGCCCAAGGCCAGTCCATACGTGTATTCTCCACATGGTAACTCCCTCCGGGTATGATGTGGCTTCCGCATCGGCCTTCACGGGCACTCTTTCCCAGCTTTATCCAATAAAGTCAGCTGAATGGGTCTTGCGGAACAGCAGCTTTTTTGACTCTTCCTGCGTGAATTTCCCTGCCCGCTAACAGGTCTGAGGGGCTCATCGCTGGGCACTGGAAGTGGTAGTAACTATGGCGTTCTCCAAAGGGATCCCAATTCGTCTGTGACATCCGACATACGTCGAACATGACCGACTGAAAGGGAACAATTTGGTTACGTATGGTAACCCTCATTCCCTGAAGGAGGGAACGGAGACGTACGTCCCGTTGCCACAGTTGCTGTACGATCACTGCATGGCTGAGTCACTAAGTTCGGCTCCTTAGTGAAAAACAGCGTGCATTCGCTCTCGCTTCCTGTTTATACCCGCAGCGAGGGGAGGAGCGCGAGATGCAAATCTCGCACGCCAATGTTCATTGGCCGGTTCTATATAGCTCGAAGCTGATAGGGGCTCCCAGAAGTGATCCCAATTCGTCGGTGACGTCCGGCGTACGTCTCCGTTCCCTCCTTCAGGGAACGAGGGTTACCATACGTAACCGAGGATGTTTCTACAGCTCATTAGGTACACTTCCTATAGGACATGACAGATTCGGTTAATTCTGCCTTTTTCCAGCTCTATTTTAGAGAGAAATAAACTGCCATTTTTGAAAGATGGAACTGCCTTTATTTCACATTCAAGCACAAAAAACATGACGATTCATGCTGCTTTTCCAATGATGATCGTGATTATAGTTTACAGTTTTTAATAGGATGCAACCATTAAAAAGATATGATATCCATATGATTCTTTTTGTTCCGAACATAAATAGACATGATTACAGACCCCATGAGGTCATGAGATCCTATTACTTGACAAATCACACACGATTGCTGTCTTATGTTCACCTTTCCATGACGAGCACATTAAATATAACTTCTTCTTCATTGCGTTTGCCACAAAGCATGTCGTTTGCTAGGTTGTGAAGTAGAGCTCAGCTACAGTATGATATTGACAGAAAAAATATTTTGAGTGAAGATGAAAAACTCAAACAGCTCTTGTGTATTTGGCTGTATGAAGGGAGGATCTCGTGTGGTTAAACTGGAGCAGATACAAACAAATTTGGAGCAGTGGCGTTTGATTTTTCCGAGCCTCTGTTGTGTGGCCGCATTCAGAGACACTAATTAAAACCGGTGAAGCGGGCGGTAACAAATGATGTGTTAGTGGTGCAGCAGTGGAGTGTGGTGGGACAATGAAGGGCCCCTCCGGGAGCCTGATAGCACGCTTAATATCAGAGCTGCAAGGCTCCCTGCCAGTGTTTCTTGGTGAAAACACCCTAAAAACTCACAGAAGCAGGACTTTATCAGAAAATGAGACTATTAAACATTATATTTGGGGTGAAATATGATCATGTTTTTATCAGTGCATCAAAATGTTTGGCTTGCGGACTCCAGTTTTAGACTCAACACAACGTCCCATACGGTTCTAACACTAGAGGAGGTGGATGGAGGTTGGTGTCAGTTTACATATCAATATACACTACTGTTCAAAAGTTTGAGTCTGTGAGATTTTTTTAAAACGTTTTTAAAAAACAGAAGTCTCTCGAGCTCACCGAGGCAGCAATTGTTTGATCTAAAACAGTAATATTGTGAATACTCCTCAGCACGGATGAATCGGCCCCACTTTATATTAGGTGACCTTAACTACTATGTACTTACATCAAAAAATAAGTACAATGTACTTACTGTGTTCAAATTGTATTGCAAAACACCTTTGCTGATATTGAGGTAGGATACGGGTAGAGTTAGGGACAGGTGTGGTGCTGTGGGTCAGTTTAAGGGTAGGGTTAAGTGTAAGGTAAGTGTCAACAGTGTAATTACAAATGTAACTACAGAAATTAATTACAGATGTAATTACATGCAGGTATTTTTTTAAAATGTAAGTACAATGTAAAAACATGTATGTACACAATAAGTGCAATGTATCACATGATTAATTAATATGTTAGTACATAGTAGTTAAGGCCACCTAATATAAAGTGGGTCCGATGAATCTAATGTTTTGAGGAGTTTGTGTGGCTGTCAGTCGTTCACCGCACCGGTGTGGATACTGTACTTATGAAACACAGATTCTGTCTTGGAAGTATGACCAAAATAATACGTTTCACCGGTCATCTGAACAAGTAAAATGTCTGCCACTTTTGTTCTGACCAACTGAGAAATAAAGCATTACAATATATCGCACTATTAAATCTAATGATCGCTTAGCTCACATCATCAAACCGTGCAAATTATTATTATTGTAGTTTGTTCTCAAATTGTTAATGTAAACAACGTCAGCATTGCATTTAGTGTGTATTAGCGTTACCTGGAGATTTCAGTTTCCGTACAGTCTAATCTTTTGCTTTTGACTCCGGGTGAATATCCAGGTGTCACTGATGATTGTCGTTTGGATTTTTCTGGATTGCAATCCACCATCAAAATGATACGTTCAATTATTCCGGCTGCTGTGAGAAAAGGCTATAAATGATCCGCCACCTGCAGCATCCTCACACTACTAGCCGGACTCCTCCTTTATGTACACAGACGTGACGTAATAACACAAAGAAAAATGCCGGAAGCTCGAATTTCCCGTTGTGAATCGGGCTAAGGTAAGGAGATAGATTTGAACTATGTCTGGTTATGTGCGTGCTTGGATTTTGGATCATTTTTAACCCCAAAAAAGTTACGAAATGCAGCTTTAAAAAATTAAACACATTCAGTCAATGAAAACATATTCATATTAATAAGCAATCATACTACCTATTCATCATTGTTTCGGCCTTATAATATCAACCTTGTGAATGAGCTGAGAGCACAATTTCCATGCTACAAAACAACAAACGCCTTTAGGGATTCCAATTAGAATTTGACTGAACATATTAGAACGAGTTAATGAGCCAAATTCCATTTATTCCAGTGAGGTGTTGTGGTCCACCAACTAATCAAGAATTTGGCAAATGGGAAAACATTTAATCGAGACCTATGAAATGCAGAATTCAGTAAGAATAAGCCAGAAAACCACACATGAATCATGTAAAACTGAATCAGTGAACAAATTAATAAAAATGAACAGTATTGCGATACTAGTGCTGATCAAGGAAACCAGAGACCTCTTAATCCTGAACTTCTAAATTAGAATGAACAAAATGACCACTGAAGGAATCATGATGACTTACCAACACCAAAGTTGAATACAACATCTTCTATAGCAGTGGTTCCCAACTACGTTCCTGGAGGCACACCAACAGTGCACATTTTGCATGTCTCCTCAATCAAACACACCTGATTCATGTCATCATCTCATTAGTAGTGACTCCAAAACCTGATGTGGGTGTGTCAGACAAAGGAGACAAATGTGCACTGTTGGTGGGCCTCCAGGAACGTGGTTGGGAACCACTGTATATAGTATATTTTACGATATCTATACTATCAGGCCCTATAGACATCACATCAAACCACCAACAAACATCACCATATCAATAGAAATGGATGGGAAAACGGGACTGGTAATCTCTGTACAATGGACTGTGCATATATACAAGACAAAACAAGCTATGCATTCCAGAGAAGATGACTATCAGCGAATAAGCATCAAACTTTGCTTATCACATGGCTTTAGAAGACTTATATAGTACACATATAGCTGATAGTTTGGAGCTTGACGGCCAAGGTCATCTTTTACTTTCATTATATGAAAATAAACAGAGTGAACATCCTGTCCAACTTCCCCATTCAGGTTGGAATGACATTGACATACTATACACTACACTATGCCCTTAAACAATGCACTATGTGCTCAATACCGTATGAAATAAGAAGGTTATTTTGCATAGTAGTGTATTAATCTTTTTTAGTTACTAGGACTCTTGTGTGAGTGAACTATACTAACTAAGCATTTTTCAGCACAACATACTATTTTAGGCAATCGGTTTGCATGCTTTTTAAGGAAGTCTAACTAATTCGATTTCACAGTGCAGCCATAGTGCACAGTCTGAAGACATTATTGTGTGCAATCGTTCAAGCTCATAGTGCACCGCAAAAAGGAGTGCACAACCTGTAATCACTGACCTATGCAAACCTAACAACTAGACATGTATGTATTGTGAGGGTCACACCGAATTTATTATGTCTCCTTTGATTTTTTACAATATTCAATTAATATTCATACAAGCTTTTATGTTGATCTTTATACAAGTTTTCATGACAGATTTTTCAAGGTAAATCATTTTATGATTAATGAATATTGCCCTTTAGCTGAGTGACAAATGATTATTAACCCTGTAAAGCCTGATATATGAATAGTCTAAATGATAGACATAAGTAGTTAGTATACTATACCAAATGTCAAAATTTGATTGATTGACAGGTGGGCGGGGCTTCCGGTATAGGGGGCGGGACTTCCGGTGTAGGCGGGACTTCCGGTGTAGGCGGGACTTCCTGTATAGGCGGGACTTCCGGTGTAGGCGGGACTTCCTGTATAGGCGGGACTTCCGGTGTAGGCGGGACTTCCTGTATAGGCGGGACTTCCTGTATAGGCGGGACTTCCTGTATAGGTGGGACTTCCTGTATAGGCGGGACTTCCTGTTTAATAAATCATGTGATTGACATTAGGTTTTGACAGTTGGTTTTTGACCTATTGTCATAATAAATCATATGATTGACAGTTGGTTTTGATGGTTTTTTGACATTAGGTTTTTTGTTTTGATTAATTTGACAGTTGGTTTTTTGTTTTTGAATGCGGTATAAGCGGGACTTCCTGTTTAATAAATCATGTGATTGACATTAGGTTTTGACAGTTGGTTTTTGACCTATTGTCATAATAAATCATATGATTGACAGTTGGTTTTGATGGTTTTTTGACATTAGGTTTTTTGTTTTGATTAATTTGACAGTTGGTTTTTTGTTTTTGAATGCGGTATAATAAATCATGTTATTGACAGAAGGTTTTATCTTTTGAAGTCGCTGTTATCAGAAAATTCCCCTCCCACCCTGCCACATCCCAGAGCAGCGTATATATATATAAATGGGGCCAGTGTGTTCTACAGCTATCAGCAAAAAGAGAAACATGAGCTACATGAGCATGGACGGATTATCAGCTCCTGAAACCCCAGATGCGGGGTTGCGCAGCAGGACGTTCGACAGTCTGATGACCAGTCTACCTATGGCGCCGAGAAAACCTTATGGGCACGTCCGTTTGACAAGCTTTCTCCATGAACTTTCGGAATGGACTAAAGGAGAATTTATGATGAACAGCAAGCGTGTAATCGGGTACAGATTTCATAAAACAACTCAAGTTGTTATACTCTACACCACCGACAGCGCGGGCGAGTTTCACCCCGGGGAAGACGCATGTCTTGTATTTCCTAAAAAAGACTGGGCATTATTTTACAATTTTGTGTGGAAGGATCTGAAGAGCGGCGGTCAAGAACCTCTGTACGTTGGAGAGTGGGACGGGGTCACCCCGAATGTCCGGTACCGCGTGGTAGGTGACCACACTAAAAAGAACCCGGATGATTCTGTCTACATATTCTGCTGTGATGACAAGACAAAGCTCACCGAAGATCGGTCAGGGGTCGTCCTGCCTAACGAGCATAACAATCTGTATGAAATGCAATTTTTGTTCAAGTGGCAAGATCTGAGTCAGCTGGATATTATGTTTTCAATCATAAACAAGCTGTTCAAATGGTGCGAGCTGCACGACGGCTACAACAAAATTAAAGTGCAGCTGTTCCACCCTGAGAGATGTCCGCGCAGCAGTACATACGCGGGGTATTCACCCCCCATTCACTACAGACATCCGGGACCTCGACGGTCAGCCCCTCCCAGACGTCGTTTATAAACCACAGCTGAACCGCCACAACGTCCCCGCCCCTTTACTGCATCTGACATAAAGTCAGCGGCCAAACCCTCTCAAGCAACATTTATAAACCATGGCTGAAGACGGCGCTTCAGAACCCGCTCATGTGTGCAGCTGCGGCATCTCTTTCGGCAGCATTCTCGACCCTCCTGACGACAACGCAAGCAACTATTGTCTGACTTACCCCCTTGGATCATCGGACCTTCACAAAGACTGGCAATCGCCCCTCCAAATCGACTGGGACCCGTTAATCGAATGCGACTGCGGCCACGGTCCTGCTAAAACTATCAAACGCTCCAAAGACTGGCTGGACAAATTAGGCTCGGACCTCGGATCACACAACCTGACTTACCTCCCCAGTGCTAAAGCCGGTCACGACGCTACAGACGGATGTTTCAGCGACGTCGGATTCAAAATCGTAAAAGCAGCAACCGTGGTGCTGCTGGAACATCTCATCGGTGATAAGCTGAAGGCCGACTGCGAGGGGTGTGCGATTGACCACCCCAGCCAGCTGCAACATTCCTGCCTGTTTGACCCTCCCAACTTCTACTTCGACACACACTTTGACGAGCTGTCAGGCAAGCTGTTTAAGCCCTTTTTCCATTCCATCATCGGCATTCTCCTAAACCGCTGCGGGCTAAAATCTCACCCCCAGCGTATTCAAGGGACAGTCGGGGGTATTCTGCACGAATTAAAAGACGAACCATTCATCATTGCCAAGCTAGAAGAAATCAGGTTGAAACTTCTGGACAAACCCTGCAAGGAAATAGTCTACGACGTCGTTGATCTCTGGCAAGGTCTCTCAATTGTGAATGGAGAGTGACCAACCCCCCTCCGCGATGGGTGTAGTCTGTAGTCTAAGGAGCTGTTTGGAACTCGTGTTTAAAGACCATTTCAAACATCAGATGACCGAGCTACTGGATAAGATTATTGCGGACGCTGCCCACCCTGATATCCCAGTTGGTCATGACACTACGCGTCAGGCAAATCTCAAGAAGAATATGCCGATAATGAGAGGGATGGCTAATGCATGGGACGATTTGATTGAAAAATGTGTTGATGGTCTCGATCCACCCGATGTAATGATAGAAGCTATTCTAGAAATGATGTGTGAATCACGCGCTGAGATCACAATCTCAGACGTGTTGTGTACTTGTACCTACGTGGCAGATGTATGTACCGAGTTGATAAAGAAAAAGGGTGATGATGACGACTCTGCCAAAATTACCGAAATGTATATCGATTTCATCCTAGACAAAAACATGAAGGCCTGTCGCGACTTTCTTTTCTGGTTAGACAGTCAGTAATGTCATTATCACTAACCATTTACTACATTATTATTTTTTTACTAACCATTTTTTAGCTTACTCTGTTGTATTATATCCATTTTAGCCACTGTCTATCCTGTAATGTTGTATTATATCCATTTTAGCTACTATGTATCCTGTAATGTTATTTTCCATTTTGTTTTTACTTACTGCTACTTATTATATCCATTTTTAGTTAGATTGTGTTATATTAACATCATTATATCCTTTTTGTACTTACTGTGTATCCTGTAATGTCGTTATATCCATTTTTTTTTTACTCTACCTGTATTATTTCCATTTTACTTAGATCTTGCATGTATCCTGTAACGGATTTTTTTAAATAAAAGATTGATTCAAAATACTTGTACGCGTTATTCTTTTGCGGCGGTTGAAACGACAGCATGTCGGAGCTCATGAAAAAGGCTTATTATACACCGTCCAACCCCGGCTCTCTAGGGGGTAAAAAACGATTAAAAGACGCCGTCTTAAAAGATACCGGCGTCCGTCTAAGCGATAAAGAGGTTTCAGATTGGTTGGCGGGTGAGGATGCTTACACATTACACAAAACAGCACCTATAAAATACAAACGAAATAGAGTGGTTGTGTATGGGATCGATACACAGTTCCAGGCTGATCTTGTCGACATGACTGCCTACGCCAAGGATAATGACGGTCATAAATACCTACTGACATGCATAGATGTATTTAGCAAGTTCTCATGGGTCAGAGTTTTGAAGAATAAGAGTGGCATTGAGGTCACTAAAGCGTTCCAGTCTATACTCGAAGAGGGTCGTGTACCTCAGAAATTGCAGACGGATAAGGGAAAGGAATTTTTTAACAAACATTTTCAAGATGTGATGAAAAAGCACGACATCAACCACTTCGCCACCGCTACCGATTTGAAAGCCAGCGTCGTAGAACGATTTAATAGAACATTAAAAAGCCGCATGTGGAGATTTTTAACGGCTACAAATTCCCGCCGATACATTGATGTTTTACAAGACATTATTCAAGGGTACAACAGCAGTTATCACCGAAGTATCAGAATGAGACCCGTGGACGTCGACAAAGCAAATGAGGGTCAAGTGTTTGAAAATTTGTACGGCGATATAAAGAAGAAGAAGAAGACCGTATTTAATTTCAAAGTCGGCGACGTTGTCAGGATTTCTAAAGTGAGAGGACCGTTCGCCAAAGGTTATGAGCAGAACTACACGGAAGAATTTTTCACAGTATCCTCATGTATTCCGCGTCACCCCCCGGTCTACAGACTCAAGGATTATGATGGCGATGTCATAGATGGGGTTTTTTATGAAGAAGAGTTGCAAAAAATAATTGTGAGTAAAAACAAATCTTTTAAGGTGGAAAAGATTTTAGGTCAGAAAAAACAGGGGAAATCTACGCTTGTTCTAGTGAAATGGCTAGGATGGCCTTCAAAATTTAATAGTTATATAGATAAAAAAACTCTGCTGGACTTGCAATCTCCTTAAAACGCACAGTCGTTAACGGATGAGACCATACGAGCGAAGGAGCATCATGGAGGATCACGGGTTCTACGTCACGTTGCCATGCAATGCGTCGTCGTCGGTTTATCCTGAAAATCGTATAGCCAGCTATACAACCAGGTTGGCTAAAGCTATAGACTTGAAAGGACAATGGGAAGTCGGACTCGCCGAAATCGAATATCCTAGAAGTTGGTACAACTTTAATGACGAAGATGGTCATTTCATCCTACATACGACCCCGGAACCCCCGGATAGCAATCCCTCAAATATTGGTTTTTCTATCATTACGAAATTACACATAAGCGGGGGTTACTACGCAAACATTCGCGCGATCCTCCGGGCTATAAATCAACTCATCACACCAGCGGCCGTATTGAATCACGACGAATTAAAAAACAAAGTCTTTCTGGTCGCGAAACCAAACATTTCAGTGAGTTTCCGAGGAAGACTAGCCACTATTTTAGGAATGACTAAAAAACCTCTCGGAGGTTTAAACGATCATAAAGAACCCGATTTTACTACGGACGTCATCACATACGCTCCTCATCAATCCGACATCAATGCTGGGTTCTATACAATGTACGTTTACACGGACATCATCCAATATCAAGCGGTCGGTGATTCGCACGTGCCCCTCTTGAGATGTGTACATATAACGGGTAAAGGCAACGACGCGGTCATTGCTAGATACGACAACCCCCATTACGCATCGATCAACAAGGATCACATCTGCAGCATCGTCATAGAGTTGAAGGACGATCAAAACCACGAAGTACCATTTTCTTACGGGAAAGTCATCGTAAAACTACACTTTAAACCAAAAAATATTTCTATTCTTTAAAAAAATGGTTTATTATAGACCCGGAGAGTCCAATACCGCGGACTATGTGAGCTATTACCAAAATCAGGCCGGTTCCGGTTTGCCGGGGTATTCGGGATCGGGAGTTATGTACGGTGCGGGGTTAGGAGGCCTATTCAGAGGTCTGTTCAGGATGGCCGTACCGTTGTTAAAAAGAGGATTTAGCATCGCGAAACCTCACCTAAAATCGGCTGCTAAAAATATAGTATCCGACGTCGTCTCAAACGTATTGACGCGTTCGCATAACGATAAAGCTCAAGACGGATCCGGTCTCATGGTCATGGCTCGTAAGAGAATGTCTAAGCCGCCGGGTGTGAGGAGGCGTGGCCAGCGGGTGGTACAGAAGAAGAAGAAGAAAACAGTGCGCGGATCAAACAAGCGCTCACTCGTACGCAGAAAGCGTAAGAGGTCTGTTAGTCGAAACGCATCGATCAAGAGAGCCGCAAAATCCATATTCTAACATGGCACTACTCCATCGCATGTCGGGTGAATGCATCAAGTCTGAGCTGGACTTATTTTCGGTCCCGCTGACACAGACAGTTATTGAGAAAAATGGCTATTTAGAAGTAGCACCGTTATCGGCCATATCGGGCTCTGCACCATTGGAATTTTTTATCGCAGGCAACGGCGATGATTATGTGGATCTCAATAACACGATGCTCTACCTGCGGGTGAAAATCACGAAACCTAACGGGGAAGAGATTGCACACCCTGCCAAGGTGGGTCTAATCAACTACCCCGGAGCCACTATGTTTTCACAAGTCGACGTGACCCTTGGCGATCGTCTGATATCTCAGAGTTCGAGCACTTACCCTTATCGCTGTATCATCGAGAGTCTGATCAACTACGGTAAAGATACGTTGGAATCTGTCTTCAGCGCCGGATTGTTCCATAAAGACACGGCGGGTCATATGGACGTTCAAGACCCAGCAGGCCATAACGCGGGGTTGACAAAGAGATCAGGCTACACCAGCGAAAGCAAGGAGGTGGAACTACTAGCCCCCATACACAGCGATATATTCTTCCAAGAGAAACTTATGATAAATGGGGTGGATATCAAGATACGCCTAATTCAAGCAAAAGATGAATTCTGTCTGATGAGGGCCGACGATGTGGCTTACAAATTAAATATAGTGGCCGCATCCCTATTTGTCAAGAAAGTTACCGTATCACCGCCGGTGAGACTGGCTCACGCCCAGACGTTGCTCTCGACAACGGCCAAGTACCCTGTCGATAGGGTCAGTCTAAAATCGTTCTCCATACCGGCCGGCTCTCGTGTTTCGAATCAGGAAAATCTGTTTTTAGGAACACTGCCAAAGTCTATCGTCATTGCCATGGTCGACAACGACGCATTCACCGGTTCCTACGCAAAAAATCCATTCGCGTTCAAACACTACGACCTTGAATTCTTAGCCGTCTACGTTGACGGACAACAGTACCCGGCCAAGCCTCTACAGCCCAATTTCGAAGCTGGTTTGGCAGTACGCGAATATTATCAGTTGGTGATGACGACCGGGAGACATCTTAAAGACCAACCGCTCTGTTTCGGCAGGAATGATTTCCTGAACGGATACACGCTTTACGCATTTAACCTCACGCCCGACGAAGAGTGCGGTCAGCACATTTCCCTCATCAAGTCCGGGAATATCAGAGTCGAAGCTCGTTTCAGAAAACCGCTGCCGAATACCATTAATTTAATTGTTTACGCGGTATTTGACAGCATCATTGAATTGTCTAACCGCCGACAGGTACTCATAGACTACTATTGAGATGAACACGCTGCAACTCACCGCCATCATGGATAAAATTACCTGCAGGACTCATTTTCTCGGCGTTCTACCGAGCGATCAACTACCCGAAAAACCCATAAGGATCTTACCGTCGGCCTGTATCGTGAACACCGACCCTGCTAGCATGCCGGGGGAGCACTGGGTCGCCGTTTATTTAACCCAAGACGGGCCCGTGTGTTTTTTCGACAGCTTCGGCAATCCCCCCACCAGCCATCGCTTTCCAACCAGCATCAATGACTTTCTAGCAGCCAACGATGCCGACGTATTATATTCCGGCAGACGAGTCCAGGATTATTCATCGGACACCTGCGGTCAGCACTGTCTGTTTTTTCTATATCATCTAGCTAGAGGATACGGCTATGATCATGTGATGAAACTATACACCGATGATTATATTAAAAATGATAAAATGGTGTCCCTATTTGTGAAGAGATTAAGACCGTATGTTTGTATTGATACAATGTTGTCCTGCGTTCACTGCGTGCAGACATGTCTGACATATAAATAAAAATCTTGAAACCATTATATTTTTAATCGTCTTTTATTTAATCATAAGATACATATTAATGTACATACAAAATGAAAGGATTCGTTAAAATTCCAACCATTGTCTTCGATCGATAGTCGGGGATTTAAACACAGAGTCTTCGGACTCTGGAAACACCGAGCGTGATTGTCTTCGTGCCCTTTTGGAAGGTCTGACACGGGGTGGGCTGGGGGTGTCGGGTTTACTCTTTAGAGATTTAATGGTGCTCCTGACCTGTTGATTCGGCACTGTAGAAAAAGGGATGTTTAATTCGGCAAAGGCGTGTAGAAACTCTGACCATCCTACAGGTCTCCGGTTATCCCGAACCATTTGCGGTGCCGTGACATTTTTTAACAAATCGACCATGTGTGAGCCTTGTACGGCTTTACCCCTGAACACAAACTCCCCCGATTCGTTCCACGCGCTTAGTCCTTTAGCTTTAGACATCTTGTCTAATATGTATCTGCTGTTTTTCACACTTCTCGAAGGTACATTCTTCAGAACTTCATCCACCACATGCTCCTCAGCACCGTTGTCATCTTCGACGCTAGCCGCGGTCGGTACTTCATCTTTAGGCGCGGGATCGGGGAACGACTGCGTTAAAACTCCGCTCTCCCGATCGCTTTGTTTAACGATGGTCAAAAACCTGCTCAGGGTATTTGTGTAAAGTTTTGCTTTTTCGTACGGGTTCAAATCAGTGCGGAGTAAGATATTTCTCATGGCGCCGTCCAAATCGTTTTCCACGCTCTGTCGAATATTCTCGCGAACATTTTCGGTTCTCACCTTATCCAGTTGATGTTGCGGGACTAAATACATCTTCTCGGCGTACTCCATCCTATCTGTTTGCTATTAAGCTCGAAAGAAAGGGTACGGCGACACTCAGGAGCGGTAAAAGGAATCCACCCTTCTGGTTGAAGACTCGTTTCTTTGCCGCTATGCCGATTTTTTTATTGGCTACAAATTTAATTTCGGCTTTTCTCTTTCTCAGTTTTCGGTACTGTTGTGGATTGACAGGAATCGTCCCGTAGAGGATGTTGAGCGCTACTTCACACAACGATAAAATGAATTCGTCGGATGCCGATTGTAGAATAAGACGCCTTTGTTTAGGAGATGCTTTATGTAGCATTTTTAACACCGGCAGATGTTTACAAAGTCTGGCGGACATGGTGATTTGATCACGTTCTTCTTCTTTTTTTCGGGATGTAAACCACTTGACGGTCGGAAAGCAATCCTGTTCTGAGACGGTACTGCTCGGGGGTTTTTGCTTTATAGTCTATCATTATGTAGCCGAAAGGTTGGTTGACCGCATCGTGGTAGCACTCCATAAAGTATTTTGTGTTTCCGGGGTACATTTGACGTCCTAGCATCGCTACTTGATTGACGTCTCGAGGATTTTTAAACAGAATCATATAATTGGCGTTTAAGCTGATGGTTCGGCTGGATTTACCCTGTACAAATAAATTTTGCACTATATAAATAGCGCTGAGATTACGGTGGTGTACGTACTGCGTAAAAACCCTTTGAAGCTCCAAATTGGCGCTAGCTTGCTGCATCAAATCATCCACGATGAGAAGATTTGTTTTAGTGACAGGTAACAAATCATCATCATTCAGACTCTCTGGTATTCCTTGCACAAATTTAATGTCATACAATTTAAGTACATCGTCGTACAAAGGCTGCCAACAATCATACAACCAGACAATGTTTTCAATTTTCTTGGAAATTAAATTCAAACCTTTTTCCAACAAAAGTTTCACAAAATAAGACTTTCCAGAATTGGAAGGCCCGGAGATAACACAACTAAATGGATGTTGAAGTCTGAAATCAAAATCGGAAGCATCCATTGATCCTCTGTGCATCATCTGATCAGTAGCCATAAGGAAGCGTGGTGAAATCGGGCAAAAGTCTGCGTTTATTATACACCACCTTAAACCTTTTAACGACTGATTTGTTGTGCAATGTGAGAGTCTTTTTATCCCTCACAATGTTTTCCGTGTGAGCCAGGATGTATTCGGTACTATCATACGACGTCACATAACTATCAACCAGACCAATCAGGGTATCCAGGCGGATGGCTTGGGAATTTTTAGCATTCAGCGTTATCCCCTTAGCTTTCATGCATACTTTGCCTTTAGCGGTGCGAAAGCCATACGATTTAGGGCCGCTAGAGCAAAACTCTGTGATAAAATCCCCATCGTCTATTTCGTTCGTCAGCTCGCCCAAATAATCACCCAGAGGCGGCTCCCAGTCACCGTCCCTAGACACGAACACGACGGAGTCTGTATCAGAGTAAAGTATACGACTGCTGAGTCTGTCCATCAACTCGTACAATTCCAGTCGGGCGTGGGCCGTAGTGAACGCCCCTATAAACACGTTGACGTCGCGAGCCTTACAAACATCCTCTTTGTTGGGTTTATGCTGGACGAGAGCCACGTTGTCTGAGACGAATGAGAAATACGACAAGGTGTTGGTATTACCGAAGACGATTCTGGTGAAATCTTCGGGGTCGTTCACCAGAGTCGTTTGAGGTAAATTTGGTTTTAAAGAGAACCGCCCCCAAAGCGAATTCAGACATAGCTTTGAGATAGCTCTCTGCGCGGGGTTGTGCTTGATCTTTTCGGGGTCGAGTTGAACCCCCTCTTTTTCAAAATACTCGCGAATGTAAGTTTCTTTCTCAGCGTCCGTGACGACATTCGACGGGTACCCCGACGCTTGTTGTTTCAAACGCAAAAATGTTTTGACGTATTCGACAAACAACGTGTCTGACCGTTGTGGAAAATGCCAAACCTCGTCAATCTTGGCTACCACATAACCCTTCTCGATGGCTTTTAAAAGCTCGATGGATACCCAGGACCCGGAGAGTGATCTTTCCTCATCCGTGTGGGTACAGCTCGTGGTCTGGTTTTGATTGTGAGCGCAGGTTCTGCATAACGGAAACATGAGTTTTCCTTGACATCTGTAAGGGAGAACCGGATGCAGTAATTTGCGGGGAGGGTACACGGTCGCTTTGATGAGTCCGTAATAATTTTCAATCGGTTCAAAATCTTTGAAAATGATTTGGGGGTGTTCGATCGGGTAGCTTTTCCTAGCCTGGCAGAAGGGGTAGAGGCTGGTGAAATCGAGATACCTTATTTTCTCATCTCCGCTCACTTTGTGATAGAGTTTATAAGCGTTCGTGCGGCCGCCATACAAGGTTTCTCTGGGATTCAGTCTCTCCGGGGCTGAATAACCGGCCATAAATTCTATCACAGAGGGATCGGTCTTTTTCATTTTGATCCATTCACATTCCCAAAGAACCTCGACTTGTAAACCGTACGCGTTCTGCAGAATTTCGATCTTATCGTCAAACTGTCTCCTGAGAACCCCATAGGGTACTCCCGACAAGGGGTGTGACTCATGGGGTGCAAAGCGGCAGCAGTGACCGTGGAAGATGCACCCCGCGTATTCTAAGCCGTGCTGCACACCGTCTTGCTGGTAGACGCCATCTAAAAAGTACTTACCGATCGATACTTCGCCGTGGTTTACGGCGTGGTGAACATCGACGTTTCGAGTCTTTTTGACATACTCGAGCCATTCGATCGAGCCACTTGAGTAGGACTTATTCTGATGGATGTACGCTTTGTTGTGCGTGAGAGCGAGGGTGTTTCTGCCGAGATAATGGGTTTTGAAGACCCCCATCGAACAGCTGGGGAGCGTCGTGAACCCAAAAGGGTCAATTTCGGTGCATTCTAGGAACGCCTGACGGTATTTCATACAGCCTTCGCGTAATAAGACGACGTCGTTAACCCCGTACGCGTACAGTTCCTGCCTGAAGTCAAACTGCTCCCCCTCAACCGTGCTGTACCATGCATCAAACTTTTCACGGTCTTTATCCGACATGTTATCGTAGTTGTAGAACTTTTTGTCGGGGTATGGTCCAACATAGTTCTCGTTTTCCACCCTGTTGAAAAGATGGGGGAAGTGGCCTTTTTCAGTCGTCGTCAAGTCTAACGCCGCGGGCATTTTGGCAAGGGCCATTGGAAAAAATGAGTAGCTATCGATGTATCGTTGGCCAAACGATTCGTCGTACATGTAAATTAATTTACAGCCTTGCATTATGACCTCAATCGCAATCCCGGCTTTGCAAAAATACTCGAGAATCAGAAAGGAGTCGAATCTGGAGGCGTAATGAGCTATGAAGCAGTAGCCAATATATCGGGGTTTTCTGAAGCGGTTGATTAGCTTAGCGATGCAGTCGGTACCCTGCGCCGTAAATTTCTTCCCTTTGAAAGTGATTGCGCAAACAAAATTAGCCACGTGGCGCCCGTTTTCGTAACGCGTTTCAAAATCGTAGAAAATATATTTCTCGCATGGCTCCTTAGGCTCTAGGGGCTGTATGAAACATTGGTGCGTCCCGTGTCCCGTCAGATGTTCTCGACAGTGGACGCATTTGTCCGTCGGGCATATGTGTTTTGCTTTCTTGTCACCCTCTTTAATGTAGTAACGCAACCTGCATAGTTTGCAGTATTTGATAATATCACAGGAGGGGGATTCTTGACCGGGAGGAGGGTTCTTTTTATGCATTTCGAAGCAATAGCTCGATTTACAGTAGCGCAAACAATCGGGACAATGTATGGTTCTTTTAGGGTATCTGTGACATTCGGCGTCAAAACAGACATTGCAGACGTGCTTGCATTGGTGGTCTCTGCGGTTGCTGTAACTTTTGTAACAAAATTGACAGACGTATGGCGAACCTAAGAAGCCTGTCAGATTCATGATCATATAATAGTGATTATCATGTAGATAGAGGAACACCGTTTTGGGGTGGGGTTCGTCAGAATTTTTGTACGTTTCTAAGACCATGGCATTCGATCTGTGAAATACAACGATTTTAATGCCTAGCGCTCGTTCAAACGAAGCTATGTCGCTAAGAGCGATTCGGTCTTGAATTGAGAAGCCAACGCTGTTTTGGATGACTGCAGCCAGTTTTTCTAACTCGCTCTCGGGTAGCTGGGGGTTAAGAAAGCGAGCGAGACAAATAGAGAAGCACAATTGATTTGACAAATTTATGGGGCAGAACAAATTCGTCTTTTTTCTTTTGATTACCTGATCAACGGCCAGATCTGTAAGTTT
Source organism: Romanogobio albipinnatus (assembly GCA_023566225.1). Classification (NCBI taxonomy): domain Eukaryota; kingdom Metazoa; phylum Chordata; class Actinopteri; order Cypriniformes; family Gobionidae; genus Romanogobio; species Romanogobio albipinnatus. The sequence goes on along the minus strand of CM042249.1, from coordinate 6,153,984 downwards.
ACGTCGTCGACCGCCTCCTTGTCTGTTCATGGCTACGGTAGCGTCGATCTCGACGGCGTCGTCCGATAATAACAGCTGGTTGCTCTGTAAAACTCTTTCAAATTGATCCATAAGCGAATTCACATCATAATCATTACCGGGGGCGAGAACACAGCTGATGGGTGTTTGTAGAGTGGGTGCCGACATGGTCATATTGATTACGGGTGCATCGTGGCCGATTTCTCTAGCGAAGGTGACGATCTCGCTCAGCATGCGATGTAATGAAGTGTGATAAGAGGCCAAATCTGTAGAGTTAATCTCTCTCAGATTCATGCTCCTTCTCAACGACACACTGTTGAAGCGTGGTCGCGGTAAAACGTGATATCCGTTAACGAACCCGCCTTCTCGGATCAGCGTATCAATTTCCGTACGGCTTAATCGACTCTGTCTGTTAGGGTCAGTCTCGCGTAAAGCGTCAATATTACCTGATGTGGGCCTCGTGCTGCTGCTGGTAGATGGCTGTGGAGTATCATCAGCGTCAGGATCGCTGTCGGTACATGCAGGGAGTTGATTATTTAAAACACCACCGTATTGTACAACATGATTGTTGTCTACGGTTAGCACGTGATCGTACAAATTAATATTTGAATTTACGGCTAATTCAAAAAGATCCAAATTAGAGGGGGATTGCGAAGATTCTAGATTAAACAAATACTGTTCTAAAGAATCCGGAAGCCAACTTAGCATTTCAATTTCGTCCGGTGACAGTTCTGCGTCGTCGTCTGAGCAAAAGCTTTTTGACCCATCCATTTTAGATTTCAGACCAAAACATGAAATATTACAAAATCACAAAAAGTATATGGAATAAATCAATACATGATAGATGTAAAAAACATGCATGCATGCATACAACAAAATTACAGAGTATCTGGAATATAAAAATCAATACATGCAATACAAAAGTTTAATGGAATAAATCTATATTGAATTAACTGCAACGTTCCATCTATGATGATGAGAATAATAAACCTGGGTGTCGCGAAACTCTTGACATAATGCCTCTATTAAATTAGTATCGGCGAGTGGCTCGTCAGCCGGGCGATGCTCTGCTGACACTTCTTCAACTTCGATGTCTTCTTCTTCCAACGGAGTTTGGATCGCTTTCGTACTTGTCCAAGTGATGCGTCGAGGTGTATGCCAGCTAGTCATGTGGTCGGGGCTATAGCCCGACCCTGCTGTGTAGAAATATAACACAAAAATTGTTATGGTATGATTCAATTTGTGTTTAAATGAAAATAATAATGTAGATAGTCTCACCATAAAGAAATACGCTGTCAAGACTCGGCGCAGGACCGCTCGGCGGCGTCGGACAGAAAGTTTTCCTGTCAGGACTGTTTTCAGGACTGATTGACGGGATAAAACAAAACGTTTTTCTCTCAGGACAGGTCGGTGAGGTAGGACGATCGTTTTTTCTACCCTTCTTTCTCAAAGGTTCACCGCTGGGTCCAGCGACCTGGTCTAAAGCAGAGCCGGCAGGAACTATTTGATCCACAGCGTGCGTCGGCGTGGGGTCAGGCACGTCATCATTATTCTGTTGAGCGGTGTCAGTCAGTGGGAAGCCGGGTTGCGTGATAAACTGAATGAAATCTAAAATAAATAAATAAATAAATTTTTCATAAATGTTAAGAAAAAAAAAAACATGATGTCGGCGATGGGTCTTGTCTTACCATCAGACGCGCTGTCTGCTTCAACCAGCTGAGGGGTCACTGTGAATGAAAAAAGAGAGACAATAAATTTTTTTTTTTTTTTTTTTTAATTATTTATTAATTTTTTATTATTAATTTTTATTTATTTATTATTATTTAATTTTTAATTTATAAAAGAGCAGTCCTCACATGCATCATTGCTATCGTGAGCGTCACTTTCAACATTCGAACCTGTGAGGCAAAAAATCCTGTTATGAATGGAAACATTTGTGAGTCGCTTTATATGCATGTCTGATGACAGATGCTGAAAAAAAAATCATAAATTTTCTAAATGTTATTTCACCCCGGTGCTCTAGGGGCGCAATTACACCATAACTGGATGTAGTTTTAACTCCGGGACACCGGGTGTCGCCGGAGAGCATACAATTGTGTCATAACTGGATGTAGTTTTAACTCCGGGACACCGGGTGGTGCCGGAGAGTACCCGTAACAGTAACAGTAACATGCTGTGTTTAAGACACCGATTTTAGTTATAGCTGATAGACCAAAGATGACTCAATGATTAAAACACTGTACCCATGCATGAATGTTTAAAACATCATTAACTCAATGCTAATGTTAGTTATAGTTGATAAATCACATCAATAGCACATTGCATGTTTAAAGCATCATTGTATAACATTATAGCATCAAATATAGAGAAAAAATACTCACCGTTCTGCATTTTGATGAGGGAGAGAGATGATGAGATGCTGTGGTCTAAAAGTTCACTTTTATAATGCATTTCCCCTCGCCTCACACATATATATGTGATGGGTAAAAAATGGAGAAAAACACGCCTGTCCAATAGATGGCGCCATTGCACTACGCATTTTGGGGGCTTATCTCATGACCGACCATGGCCTTTTGGGGCCTACTGAATGCCCCTGACTTTATGTCAGATGCAGTAAAGGGGCGGGGACGTTGTGGCGGTTCAGCTGTGGTTTATAAACGACGTCTGGGAGGGGCTGACCGTCGAGGTCCCGGATGTCTGTAGTGAATGGGGGGTGAATACCCCGCGTATGTACTGCTGCGCGGACATCTCTCAGGGTGGAACAGCTGCACTTTAATTTTGTTGTAGCCGTCGTGCAGCTCGCACCATTTGAACAGCTTGTTTATGATTGAAAACATAATATCCAGCTGACTCAGATCTTGCCACTTGAACAAAAATTGCATTTCATACAGATTGTTATGCTCGTTAGGCAGGACGACCCCTGACCGATCTTCGGTGAGCTTTGTCTTGTCATCACAGCAGAATATGTAGACAGAATCATCCGGGTTCTTTTTAGTGTGGTCACCTACCACGCGGTACCGGACATTCGGGGTGACCCCGTCCCACTCTCCAACGTACAGAGGTTCTTGACCGCCGCTCTTCAGATCCTTCCACACAAAATTGTAAAATAATGCCCAGTCTTTTTTAGGAAATACAAGACATGCGTCTTCCCCGGGGTGAAACTCGCCCGCGCTGTCGGTGGTGTAGAGTATAACAACTTGAGTTGTTTTATGAAATCTGTACCCGATTACACGCTTGCTGTTCATCATAAATTCTCCTTTAGTCCATTCCGAAAGTTCATGGAGAAAGCTTGTCAAACGGACGTGCCCATAAGGTTTTCTCGGCGCCATAGGTAGACTGGTCATCAGACTGTCGAACGTCCTGCTGCGCAACCCCGCATCTGGGGTTTCAGGAGCTGATAATCCGTCCATGCTCATGTAGCTCATGTTTCTCTTTTTGCTGATAGCTGTAGAACACACTGGCCCCATTTATATATATATACGCTGCTCTGGGATGTGGCAGGGTGGGAGGGGAATTTTCTGATAACAGCGACTTCAAAAGATAAAACCTTCTGTCAATAACATGATTTATTATACCGCATTCAAAAACAAAAAACCAACTGTCAAATTAATCAAAACAAAAAACCTAATGTCAAAAAACCATCAAAACCAACTGTCAATCATATGATTTATTATGACAATAGGTCAAAAACCAACTGTCAAAACCTAATGTCAATCACATGATTTATTAAACAGGAAGTCCCGCTTATACCGCATTCAAAAACAAAAAACCAACTGTCAAATTAATCAAAACAAAAAACCTAATGTCAAAAAACCATCAAAACCAACTGTCAATCATATGATTTATTATGACAATAGGTCAAAAACCAACTGTCAAAACCTAATGTCAATCACATGATTTATTAAACAGGAAGTCCCGCCTATACAGGAAGTCCCGCCTATACAGGAAGTCCCGCCTATACAGGAAGTCCCGCCTATACAGGAAGTCCCGCCTACACCGGAAGTCCCGCCTATACAGGAAGTCCCGCCTACACCGGAAGTCCCGCCTATACAGGAAGTCCCGCCTACACCGGAAGTCCCGCCTACACCGGAAGTCCCGCCCCCTATACCGGAAGCCCCGCCCACCTGTCAATCAATCAAATTTTGACATTTGGTATAGTATACTAACTACTGACATAGTATAGTATTTGATACATTTTAACATGATTTTTATCAAAATTATTTATGGATAATCAAGTAAACCTAAAACTTCAGTCCAGTAAGTGTTCATCTTGAAATATTACTAACAATATAAAAGTTATTCTTACGTTTGCTTGATAAAATCAGTGCAGATTTCACAGCAAAAAGACATGAAGCACGAGCTAAAGGAAAAGGATTTGTTTTTATGTCTTATGGGGACTTAACATAAACATGAATTTTATACTGTGCAGACTATATTCTCTCCCCCTACACTAAAGGCCTGTACACACTGTGAAGAATATCGCCAGCGTTTTTCGTGCCGTTTTTCGGCGGGTCTTGAGTGTTCACACCCAAGCGATTTCCACTGGTGATGTCCCGAGTGAACGTGCACATTGAGTAGATGCGCTCCCGGTACACAAGGCGGTGCTGCGGCACTGTACGCTTCTGATACTCGCTTGTCACACAGAAGAAAAAGAGAGACAGTATTTACGTGCTTGCCAAAACCATAGACATATTATGTCTATGGCCAAAACCATTCACACACACTTTTTACTAACTGGCAAGCAGCATTATCATTATTCATTAGCAGCTCATCTTCTTCTTTGTCTACTTACTACTTCTTCGTCGTATCAATGCGTGCTTGGCAAGACCGTTTTGTGCTCGAGCGCCACCAAGTCGTGTTTTACTGTCACTTCAGCAGCTGAAGGCACGTGAACAAAGGCGCCGATCTCATTGGTCGGCCAGATTTTAACGCGCCGTGTAAAAATAAAAAAAAAGAACCCGAGGCGTTTTTTTTTTTTTAAATGACACTTTTACGCCTGGCGTTTTTCGCATCGGTGTGCACACTCACATTGGCACCCTTTGTTTAGTCACGAGGCGTTAAACGTCGGCGATAAACGCGCGCGCAAATCGTCCCGGTGTGAACAGGCCTTAATGCTGCGTTCACACCGAACACGAATAGAGCGTCGAAATCGCGTCTACCGCGTCTAGTTTGACGCGTGGTCATTTTGAATCCATTCGCGCGTCCACGCACATATAAATTGAGCGTTTGAAGCGAAATAGACGCGCGTTCAAGGCGCTCCAGGAGAAATATGTCATAAAACACCCCTCTGCCTCTTTTCATTTTCATTAAAACTCAACTCATTATCTTCACTGCATGTATATTTAAATATCCTTAAAAAATAAAGTTATGAAACTTCTCTTTGCCCTCAGTCAAAACGATTTGGCAGACAACAAATTATAGATTCATGACACCAAAGATCGCCCGTTAGATCTACACAAGATGCACCACTACAGGACATCAGAGCCAGCGGCAAACGTCAGAAGGACTAGCAGAGGAAAGGCTGCTCTCACCGGGGTTATGAGCGGTGATTGCCTGGTGATCGCCTGGATCTCACAACTCCAAAAACACAAGATAATTTTTTTTAAATAGGCGCTCTCTTTATAAATAAACCACAGATTTGAGCTTTAAACAACTACATTCTCACCTGAAAAAGTCTTAAAACTACATTTTGTGACACAATAGTAGTATTTTTAAATTATGCAGGGTTTCTCATCACGTCACTTTACCACGTGACCGCAGCGAGCAGGCTCCTGATTGGTTAACACGGCGCGAATTGACGCCAAAGTTACAATTTTTCAACTCGGGCGTCAGGCGCGAATTTGCTTCAAACGCGTGAATGCACAAAAGCACCACTCACGTGTAACGCGCAAGACGCTCAATTCGCGTCCAATTCGCATCATTCGCACAAATGCGGATTTGCGTCCTTCGCGCCGCGTTCCAGACGTGCGTCAACGTGCCTTTCCATTGACTTAACATTGAAATCACTCGCGCCAGACGCTCTATTTGCGTTTGGTGTGAACGCAGCATAACCCCATCACAGAAAACTTCCTGCATATTTACATTTTCACAAAACATGACTTAGTGTGATTTATAAGCTGTTTTCCACATTGGGACCAAAAAATATCCCCACAAAGACAAAGATTTTGGATATTGCCATCTTTGTGGAGACATTTTGTTCCCACAACGCAGGGTTTGCCGATAACAAGCACAGAGAAAGCACACAAACCCCTTTATCCTGCAGTAGAGTGTTCAATGAATCCGCATATGAGAGGTCTTATTTGTGAAGGAATCTGAGGATCTTTTATGTGATGATGTGAGGAAGCATCGTCTGTCTAAATCATGTCTGTGTAAACAGGGAGTGTAGAGATTGGCTTAATTAGAATGGGTTTTCGAGTAATATTTTGGGAATCCCTTTGATGAAATGCATTCATGTGTATTTTTCACAATCTAGGTTTGACTTTCTTCTAAAGGCCTTTAACATTCAGGTTGAAAACACGTCTTTAAACAGGGTTCCCACAGTCATGAATGCTGGAAGTATCAGTTTTCAAATGATGATTTCCGGAAAAGACAAGAAAGTTAATGAAACATTACATTTTTTCACTGAAAAATAAATTTTTATTCAAATAAAAGACATTATTTTACCCTAGAAATCTAGACGCACCCTAGCGGCAGCAAATCTAATTTGCAGTCAGGGTAGTCTAGCAACTCTCCGTTGGCTTGCGAGCTGGAAAAAACAAACTCTGGTCAGGCCAATCACATCATGTGTAGAGTCGGTGGGCGGGCTTAACATAAAGACGGCAGAGTTGCCGCGGTTCCGTGTGGTTCTCGTAAACAAAGAAGCTGGCGAACAGCGGTCTTTCGAATCGGCTTTGGCCGCGACTCTGGAAGACTTGGAGTTAAGCTTTTCTTTGAGAAAAGAACAAAGAACGCCACTGAAGTCATTCTTAAGAAAGGAAGATGTGTTCAGAGTTTTGCAGACCGGATATGGCGAAAGTTTAATCTATCAACTAGCTCCGCTTCACCTACTTCGCCGCTCTGGTTGGTTCACTCTAAAAAGTACTGGGTTAAAAACAACACAAGTTGGGTTAAAAATAGATTAACCCAGCAATTGGGTTGTTTTAGACTAACCGCTGGGTTAAAACAACCCAATTGCCGGGTTAGTCAATTTTCAACCCCACTTTTTTAGAGTGTTGTAGCGCTATCCTATTGCGTGCAGAGGGAATCTGAAAGACAACCGTTTATCCCGCCCCTCGGATTGAGCCCTGCCAATGGTGTGTTCCCAGACCCAACATCTTGATGTGGGTCTGGCTTGTTGGCTAACATTACTTAACATAAATGACACAAACTGAATGCGTTCATTTATACAACAAACTGCGTTCCTTTGCAGTGCATAATAATCTAGCAATGCTCAACCTTTGCACTAAAAAAACTGTAAAAAGCTGTAGTTGTAAACAAAATAAAGGTTTTACATTTACATTTATGCATTTGGCAGACGGTTTTATCCAAAGCGACTTACAGTGCACTTATTACAGTAGAATAGTTTTATAATACTATTCCAGCCTTTCTAAATGTATTGTTTAATTCAATGTGTTACTGGCCATTTCTTATTATTATTTCTGAAATTCACTAGCAAATTCTTTCATTTCTTATTTTTGTCAGTGTATTTGCATTATGACATTGCCTTCCATAATTTGGCCAATTGAAGTCAGCATAACCAGAACAGCAAAAGCGTGCCGCTCACTATCCACGGGATCACATTTGCATCACATTCTGTTCTTGCAATTTTTCCTAAATGAGATTTATAATCAGCCACATCAACGCTGATTCTCTCAAGTCATCTGACCCACCTTATTTTGCACACCATGATGCCTGTGTGTAGTGCGCTACTTTTCCCGAGCAGTGATGCGGTGCCACACAGTCTACGGGAGCCGTCATTCACTCGCAGTGCAATTACCCACACACTCGCAATCGGCTGCACAATGCCGGCATAGCCGGGAAATTCAGGTGAAAGATGCCAGGCAGCAATCAGCGGGAAAGAGCGAGGCCATTTTCTTTCATTTGGCATCAAACGGCAGCACCAAGCCCTTAATTACACGCCAAGTGTCAGGCCGGCCAGCTGAATGCCTTATTATTCCGCCGAGCTGCGTTCAATTCAGTTTTGTTCTGATAATCCTCAGAGAATAGAGCAAACGGAGGCTTGAACCATAACAAAGAGGGAGTCATAACAGCGAGAGAGAGACTTGACTGCAGTGAGGGTGATTTATGTATGCTATTGAAAGCACACAGTTGGTCCGACATATTCTCCTGAAATCAGCTCAAGCTCCAACACAAAACAGGTTCAGAGATGCAGAAGCTGTGAATATGAGAATATGCGTTAACTGCGTTCCCTCAACTACAGCGGAAGACGGCTGTCTTTCAGAAGGAGCCGTTACAAAGAACACGGAACGTGACTCATAATGTCAGGATTGTGCAAGAATTCCATGGGATCTATTACCCCAACTCAAATAAATGCATGGCTACAAGTTAAAAGTTCCAATTTATTGATTTAATTAAGTTGCATTAACATTATTTTGATGAGTTCTGTTGACATAATGTTGATGATTACAACTTAATATTGTGTGCAATTTAAACTGAAATTTCCACATTAAGTTGTAGTAACTTAAAGGGGACCTATTATGCCCATTTTTACAATATGTAATTCAAGTCTCCGGTGTCCCCAGAATGTGTCTGTAAAGTTTCAGCTTAAAATACCTCACAGATCATTTATGAATCCATGTTGTAAATACCTATTTCTGACTACAGTCAAGAACAGGCTGTTTTCGTGCATGTGCTTTTAAATGCAAATGAGCTGCTGCTTGCCACCACCTCTCCACACATTCTTGCCTCAATCGGATTCTCTGCTAAATACCAACAAGACCTCAGCTTGGTTTTGATTATCATCTATATCGCGATCACTCTTACGGATAGCATAGTTCTGCTTTCATCATTAAAGTTTGTTATTTCCATGCGTTTTAAAGCTACATTAGTTTAAACATCTCATAGACTTGGTCGGCAAAATCTCTTGTTTTAATCTTTACAATAATACCAGCATCATGTAGTGCAAATGTTTAATTGTAATGGACAATCGGTTTGCGTGATTGAGAATGAACGTCACCTGCGAGGCACACCGGTCTCGAGTCCTCTCATGAGGGAGCACGGAGGCATATAAGGACGAGCGACTCCAGTGAAGGACGAGAGAGGACCAGGCCTGGATTTTAAGTTGTGTTTTATTTACGTTTTGTTATGTTTGTGCGCGGCAGTTGTCCGCTTTTACTTTCATTTTGTGTTCATTTAATTTATTAAAGCTGTTGAATGTTCGCCGGTTCCCGCCTCCTTCTTCCCACATGAACAAACTCCATTACATTGGTACCGAAACCCAGGAGGAAGGAGAGATATGCTGTCGGAGAGCCCTCGCTGCTGAGGGGGATTGCGGTGCCGAGGAGGTCGGGGAGCGCGGATGGGTGAAGACCGCGAGGAGCTGCCCGAGGCGGTGGTGCTGGAGCGAGTGAAGATCCCGTGGGACGGACAGCTCTCTGCCGTGCCCCTGGGTCGAAGTGGGGTGGCTGCAGTCCTAGAGGGAGCAGAGGAGTCGCCGGCGTTCGTCGTGGGCCGGAGCCTGTGTCCATCCGCCGTGTAGGGGAGGAGCAGGGAGCGCGCTGGACTCTCTGCCGGCTGCCCTCGACAGGAGGAGCCACCGCCGGCCGCCAGGGGCGGAGGAGGATCGAGCCGTCCACCGAGCGTCCAGTGCCATCACATGGAACCACGAGGAAGAGCCTCTCAGTGGGCTGAGGACCGAGCGGCAGTGTGTCAGGGAACCGGACTAATTATTTATTTATTTTTCTCTTCACTCTCTCGTCCGGTCGCTCTGGGGGTCTCCGTCTCCCGTTCTCTCGTCTCGCCGGCCCATATCCCCGAACACAGAGATTGGGCTCCCCAGGGGGGAGTAGGCGTAGACGCGGGGTACTCCCTGGCCTACGAGGGGTGTTGGGGGTATGTGGCGAGGTGGACGAGTGAGAGACATGGGAGGAGCGAGCGAGATCGGTGTGCGTAATTGAGAATGAACGTCACCTGCGAGGCACACCGGTCTCGAGTCCTCTCATGAGGGAGCACGGAGGCAAATAAGGACGAGCGACTCCAGTGAAGGACGAGAGAGGACCAGGCCTGGATTTTAAGTTGTGTTTTATTTACGTTTTGTTATGTGTGTGCGCGGCAGTCGTCCGTGAGGGGCTGCCGCTTTTACTTTCATTTTGTGTTCATTTACTTTATTATAGCTGTTGAATGTTCGCCGGTTCCCGCCTCCTTCTTCCCACACGAACAAACTCCGTTACAATTACAAAGAGTAAAGATACAGCGTCTAACAAGGTCTACGTGCATTCATTCTAATGGCTTGTTTTCCCCCGCGGTATATGGCGGATATGACGTTTTGTGGGCGTTCCCAGTAATGCCCACCAAGTGTATGGACTGTTTTCTAAATGCACTTATTGGAAGCACACGAACACAGACAACTGGCTGTCAGATGTCAAGTCTCCTGAGTGACTTCTCTTTCACATTTGTTGTTGTATTTAAACTGTCAAATACACACAAGTGTCTTGTTCGTCACTTGCGAAAACAAAATAGTGGCACTGTGGGTGGAAACCTGCAGATTAAGGGCAGTAATATTATAATAAGATCCCCTTCTTACATCAGAAGGTGGGAGAAATCTGAGCGGCTTGTTTTTTCACGTGCTTGCAGAAAAAGGCTTACTAAAATAAAAGGCTTGTTTGAATTCAAACAGCGATTCACAGACCAATCGGCGGCTGACTTGAAGTAGTGCATGCCGGTTAGAAATTTTGTCCGACTTGAGGCAGCGCTGACGCCACGTGACTGTGACGTATGTCAACAAAGTGTTGCAAGATCGATTCAAGAGCAGTCACAATCATGTGCGTTTCGTGAATATTCTAAAATCTTCAGTTCAACTAATGCTCACAAATTTATATTTTATAACTTTTCATGTAGTTGTGATGTTATATTGTGTTATGATGGGGTGTGTTAAATTGTATATTACAATCATAATATAGTATAGACATCTTAATTTCATAATGTCTTTAAACATAACAATACTGCTGATGCTGACCATAAACTGATAATAATAGAATGTGCGCTTCCAGTGTGTGATACCTGTGAGTTGTCGGGACGCGACGTTGCGCTTCTCGTCTGATGTGCAACCCCCTTAAGAGAAAAGGTCAGAGGTATATCACTGGAAAAAAGGCAAGAGTTTTAGGACCCGCTTTAATTTTAGAACATTTTGTGCTGGAGAGACCTCAGCGGGAAGGCCTGAAAATGGACGCCAAGGTTGCAATGTTTCTGCTCCATACGTGAGTAACATTGGTTTTGAGTGTGTGCTGCTGGCGACTAACAACAAACTCTTGCTTATATACACTCTTGTCTGCTGTATGTTCATTTTTTGTTCTTCATTATTTTGTCATCTTCACTTTATTTTTCGCAAATCATTATTTTGCTTCACTTATGCTGTGATAAAAGAGACATTATCCACTCTTGCATTGCGTGTTTGTGCATTTTCGGGGTGGAGCAATGAAGGGAGGGGTGTTTGTTTGGGTTGATTTCAAATTTCAACAATGATGTTCAATGATGATTCTCAGAAATCACTTACTGCACCTTTAAGTGTTGCCTTTTGTTGTTATTTTGTTGTAAAAAAAACAACAACAACAAAGTGTTGCGGGGTCTACTTTGTGCTCTAATCACGTTCAAGTAATAGAGTCCTTTATTTAAATATGAATCAGACCCACAGTATTTGAATTCAATATCTTTCGGTATAAATGAATATGTAAAAGAAAATCATTCAAAAGCCCTAAGTGCAAAAGATTAATATGAGCTTTAACAAATAATTTCAAAGAGACTTTGGACAGCTCACATTTGTGTATGTGCTAAAACTGAGCAGGCATTTAAAGGGCTGCTGGTGTAATGGCATCAGTTTCCACAGGCTGAGCTCCTCCCGCTGGCGTCCTGCCCATCCGCCTGAGGGAACTAAACGCTGACGAGCCACACCCCAGTGACTCAGCCAATCACTGTCAGTTACAAACATCATATCCTCATATCTGAGTAGTTTTTGGTTCTATAGAGATGAGCATATATAAAGTCGGAATTGTGGGATATAAAGTCGGAATTGGAGTTATAAAGTCGGAATTGAGAGATATAAAGTCGGAATTGCGAGTGATAAAGTCGGAATTGAGAGATATAAAGTCAGAATTGCGAGATATAAAGTCAGAATTGCGAGATATAAAGTCAAAACTAAGAGTTATAAAGTCGGAATTAAGAGTTATAATGTCAGTTCAACACACAATTCCAACTTTATATCTTGCAATTCTGACTTTATAACTCGCAATTCCGACTTTACATGTCACAATTCTGACTTTATAACTCACAATTCTGATAGTTTTCAACTCGCAGAATTGCGAATTGCAGAATTTCGAGTTATAAAGTCGGAATTGCGAGATATAAAGTCAAAATTAAGAGTTATTAAGTCCGAATTGAGAGTTATAAAGTCAGAATTGAGAGTTATAAAGTCCGAATGGATAGTTATAAAGTCAGAATTGAGAGTTATAAAGTCAGAAATGCGATATATAAAGTCAAAATTAAAAGTTATGAAGTCGAAATTGAGAGATATTAAGTCAGAATTGCGAGATATAAAGTCAAAATTAAAAGTTATAAAGTTGGAATTGCGAAATATAAAGTCAGAATTGCAAGTGCTAAATTCGGAATTGAGAGATATAAAGTCAGAATTGCGAGATATAAATTCAAAACTAAGAGTTATAAAGTCGGAATTGAGAGATATAAAGTCGGAATTGCGAGTGATAAAGTCGGAATTGAGAGATATTAAGTCAGAATTGCGAGATATAAAGTCAAAATTAAAAGTTATAAAGTTGGAATTGCGAAATATAAAGTCAGAATTGCAAGTGCTAAAGTCGGAATTGAGAGATATAAAGTCAGAATTGCGAGATATAAATTCAAAACTAAGAGTTATAAAGTCGGAATTGAGAGATATAAAGTCGGAATTGCGAGTGATAAAGTCGGAATTGAGAGATATAAAGTCAGAATTGCGAGTGATAAAGTCGGAATTGAGAGATATAAAGTCAGAATTGCGAGATATAAAGTCAGAATTGCAAGATATAAAGTCAGAATTGCGAGTGATAAAGTCAAAACTAAGAGTTCTAAAGTCGGAATTGAGAGATATAAAGTCGGAATTGCGAGTAATTAAGACGGAATTGAGATATAAAGTCGGAATTGCGAGTGATAAAGTCGGAATTGAGAGATATAAAGTCAGAATTGCGAGATATAAAGTCAGAATTGCGAGTTATAAAGTCAGAATTGCGAGATATAAAGTCAAAACTAAGAGTTATAAAGTCGGAATTAAGAGTTATAATGTCAGTTCAACACACAATTCCAACTTTATATCTTGCAATTCTGACTTTATAACTCGCAATTCCGACTTTACATGTCACAATTCTGACTTTATAACTCACAATTCTGATAGTTTTCAACTCGCAGAATTGCGAATTGCAGAATTTCGAGTTATAAAGTCGGAATTGCGAGATATAAAGTCAAAATTCAGAGTTATTAAGTCCGAATTGAGAGTTATAAAGTCAGAATTGAGAGTTATAAAGTCCGAATTGATAGTTATAAAGTCAGAATTGAGAGTTATAAAGTCAGAAATGCGATATATAAAGTCAAAATTAAAAGTTATGAAGTCGAAATTGAGAGATATTAAGTCAGAATTGCGAGATATAAAGTCAAAATTAAAAGTTATAAAGTTGGAATTGCGAAATATAAAGTCAGAATTGCAAGTGCTAAATTCGGAATTGAGAGATATAAAGTCAGAATTGCGAGATATAAATTCAAAACTAAGAGTTATAAAGTCGGAATTGAGAGATATAAAGTCGGAATTGCGAGTGATAAAGTCGGAATTGAGAGATATTAAGTCAGAATTGCGAGATATAAAGTCAAAATTAAAAGTTATAAAGTTGGAATTGCGAAATATAAAGTCAGAATTGCAAGTGCTAAAGTCGGAATTGAGAGATATAAAGTCAGAATTGCGAGATATAAATTCAAAACTAAGAGTTATAAAGTCGGAATTGAGAGATATAAAGTCGGAATTGCGAGTGATAAAGTCGGAATTGAGAGATATAAAGTCAGAATTGCGAGTGATAAAGTCGGAATTGAGAGATATAAAGTCAGAATTGCGAGATATAAAGTCAGAATTGCAAGATATAAAGTCAGAATTGCGAGTGATAAAGTCAAAACTAAGAGTTCTAAAGTCGGAATTGAGAGATATAAAGTCGGAATTGCGAGTGATTAAGACGGAATTGAGATATAAAGTCGGAATTGCGAGTGATAAAGTCGGAATTGAGAGATATAAAGTCAGAATTGCGAGATATAAAGTCAGAATTGCGAGTTATAAAGTCAAAACTAAGAGTTCTAAAGTCGGAATTGAGAGATATAAAGTCGGAATTGCGAGTGATAAAGACGGAATTGAGAGATATAAAGTCGGAATTGCGAGTGATAAAGTCGGAATTGAGAGATATAAAGTCAGAATTGCGAGATATAAAGTCAGAATTGCGAGATATAAAGTCAAAACTAAGAGTTATAAAGTCGGAATTAAGAGTTATAAAGTCAGTTCAACTCACAATTCCAACTTTATATCTTGCAATTCTGACTTTATAACTCGCAATTCCGACTTTACATGTCACAATTCTGACTTTATAACTCGCAATTCTGATAGTTTTCAACTCGCAGAATTGCGAATTGCAGAATTGCGAGTTATAAAGTCGGAATTGCGAGATATAAAGTCAAAATTAAGAGTTATAAAGTCAGAATTGAGAGTTATAAAGTCCGAATTGAGAGTTATAAAGTCAGAAATGTGATATATAAAGTCCGAATTGAGAGTTATAAAGTCAGAATTGATAGTTATAAAGTCAGAATTGAGAGTTATAAAGTCAGAAATGCGATATATAAAGTCAAAATTAAAAGTTATGAAGTCGGAATTGCGATATATAAAGTAAAAAATGAAGAGTTATAAAGTCAGAATTGCGAGTGATAAAGTCAAAATTGAGAGATATAAAGTCAGAATTGCGAGATATAAAGTCAAAATTAAAAGTTATAAAGTTGGAATTGCGAGTTATAAAGTTGGAATTGCGAAATATAAAGTAAGAATTGCAAGTGCTAAAGTCCGAATTGAGAGATATAAAGTCAGAATTGCGAGATATAAAGTCAAAACTAAGAGTTATAGGCCCGGTTTCACAGACAGGGCTTATCTTAAGCCAGGATTAGACCTTAGTTCAATTAGGACATTTAAGTAGCTTTTATAAACGTTCACAAGAAAAAAACATTAATGGTGCGCATCTTAAGACAAAACAGTGGCACTGATATATTTTAAGATCTGTCAGTACAAGTTGCTTTCAGTTAAAACAGCTTAAACATGCATTTTAGTCTGGGACTAGCTTAAGCCTTGTCTGTGAAACCGGGAGATAAAGTCGGAATTGAGAGATATAAAGTCGGAATTGCGAGTGATAAAGTCGGAATTGAGAGATATAAAGTCGGAATTGCGAGTGATAACGTCGGAATTGCGAGTGATAAAGTCGGAATTGAGAGATATAAAGTCAGAATTGCGAGTGATAAAGTCGGAATTGAGAGATATAAAGTCGGAATTGCGAGTGATAAAGTCGGAATTGCGAGTGATAACGTCGGAATTGCGAGTGATAAAGTCGGAATTGAGAGATATAAAGTCAGAATTGCGAGTGATAAAGTCGGAATTGAGAGATATAAAGTCAGAATTGCGACTGATAAAGACGGAATTGAGAGATATAAAGACGGAATTGCGAGTGACAAAGTCGGAATTGAGAGATATAAAGTCAGAATTGCAAGATATAAAGTCAAAACTAAGAGTTATAAAGTCGGAATTAAGAGTTATAAGTATAACATCAGTTCAACTCACAATTCCAACTTTATATCTTGCAATTCTGACTTTATAACTCGCAATTCTGATAGTTTTCAACTCGCAGAATTGCGAATTGCAGAATTGCGAGTTATAAAGTCGGAATTGCGAGATATAAAGTCAAAATTAAGAGTTATTAAGTCCGAATTGAGAGATGTAGGGCCCTATCTTGCACCCAGCGCAATTGACTTTGTACACCGACGCATGTGTCATTCCTATTTTGCACCCGCGCAAAGCGCACTTTTCCCTCCACAGAAGCACGTCGCTAAACTAGTGAATGAACTTGCGCTCCCTGGGCGGTTCAGCGCAAAAAAGGAGGCGTGTTCTGGCGCAAACAATCCCTGGTGCTATTTTGCTGTTCCATTAAACAATTGGAACAAAGTGAGCAAAAATGAGCAAAGTGTATGCGCGTTGTGCACGCTATGGTCAAGCATGCGCCCTTAAAATAGCATAATGAACAACGCGCAATGCGCCACTGACTTTAGACTAGGTTTTTTCTGGTCAGTGGCGCGTTGCGCGTTGTTCATTATGCTATTTTAAGGGCGCATGCTTGACCATAGCGTGCACAACGCGCATACACTTTGCTCATGTAATCTACACAGATGCAACAGTTATTTTTGCAAATCATAAATTGTTACACTAAAAAAATATTAACACATGAGATGACGGAAATCATTGTGGTGTGCCACGAAGATGTGAAAAAATAGGCATAAATCTAGCTTACAAATTATTCAGGCTAATTATTTATTTAACCGACGCTATTTTGGGTGGGTTTCTCCCATCCCCATACAACACAACTTCTCTGTCTTTCACTGTTCTTACAAGAACATCAGTCTCCTCGGCTGTGAACCGCTCCTGGCGTGCGCCTGGTAAATACGCCATAATAATAGCAATCCATAATGGAACTTGCGCACCTGCTTTTAAAGGGAATGTTGGATGACGCTCTGATTGGTTTATTCACGTTACGCCCAAACCACACCTATGAATAATGAAGCTACTTCAGACCAACCCATTTTAGATTTGCGCCGGGCGCAAGAGCCATTTATCCCGCCGGGAAAATAGCAACAGCGCCGAGACCCGCCCACAAAGTTACTTGCGCTTTGCGCTTTGACACTTGCGTTTCAGATCGTTAAAATAGGGCCCGTAAACTCACAAATGTGAGATAAAAATAATTACAGCAGCAGCAGCTTTAATAATAATACTACAAGTAAAAAGAAAAAACTCCAGACTGCATGTATATTGAATAAATGATTATTATTAATCAGTTCATATTTACCAATATTTAATAAACATAATTATAATATTCAGTATACATCATATGATGCGCATCAGCTTTAAATGAGGTGCTGCAGATCTTTTAGTGTGTGTGCGCAGTAGACTGGGCTCAAATGGGACGCAGACAGTTTGAAGTAAACAGATGGAGGTTTGGAGAAGCCCGGCGCCTGCAGCATTAGCCTCCCACACGGACGACCACACTCATGCGAGACACGCACATCTCCAGCGTTCACCTGAGCTGACCCTCTGAAAAGCAATGTCTGCATGCAGTGTGCTTTAAAAAGCTAAGATTCTCGCATGCAGACTGAATCCACAACTGTAATAAACAAGAAGGTCAAACATGCAAAAATGGCAACGTGCGTTTGCAGAGCATTTCACTTGTCATGTTTCCAAGTGAAACAGCATGAAAGAAAAATGTATGGCAGTCGTTTCATCCGCTGGGATCAGACCTGAATGTGAGTTTGCTGTTTTGAAGAGGCTTTTTGAACAGAACATGGAGGCAGAATAGAGGTCCCATTGACTAATTAACTAACAATATTTGTTATTGCGTTTATTAATCTTTGTTAAAATGAATTAATAAAAATAAAACAAATTTTTTGTTCATTTATATTTTATTTTTATTAATTTGTTTACATGTTATTTATTTCAATATTGCTATTTAGGTTTATTAAAATTTTAGTTTTAGTTAAAGATAATAACCCCAGTTCGAGTGCATGAGATAATATTAACAGATTTGATTTTAATAATGTTTTAGTAACTGTTGAAATTAACATTAACTAAGATTAATAAATGTATTTTTCAGTAGTATTTTTCATTATTAGTTCATCTTAACTCTTTCCCCACCATTGACAGATTTTTACGGCAATCCATATTTTCCCAGTTATACGGTAGGGTGCACTATTACACATCTTCTGAAAGAGTACAGAATCTCCTGATCAAAACACAGGCGAAGAAGAAGCAGACACAAGTGAAAGAAGCATTGCTTACACACATGTGAAATAACGCGATCATTAAATAGCATATACATAAATCAAAACTGCCTAATGTCACTGAATGAAATATTGACCCAGGATGACCCGAGCTCTAGGACTGTGAAGCTTAAGGGTGTTGATGGACTCCATCTACTCCATCTGTGTTTTGATCATCATTCTGAATCCTACCCGGACGAAGTCTTTGGGTGCGTCTCATTCAGTTCCCTAGCTCTCCAGCTCATGGATCTGTACATCGTGTTCATGAATTTAGGCACTGGTAAGGACAGTAAAGGAAGCTGGCTCACTACCCATTGGGACACTGATGACTCTGTTTTCGGCGATGTGACAACGTCCTCATTGTACAACATCACTATTGGTATTTATGAACAGCAGAGCTTATATCTTACTGACATTACTTGTAATGTTATTTAAAGTACATTATGATAAATACTTTCCTTGTTGCATATATACGTGCAACATTTCAGCAATAAATAAATGATAAATGCTAGATTATGTTCATTACCTGTCTAACAATGTATGTTTACGTTGAAATAGAAAAAAACCATATCAGCCGTTATGTGTAGTGAGTTGGCTCACGTGATTTAAGTTTCACACTTCAGAACTTCCATTAAGGGAACATAGTAGGCATTGATGCACCCTGGGTTTTGTGGTGCATTGTGTTCACTTAAGGAGTGAACGTTACAGTGCACTGGAAGGATTCTGCGATCGAGACAGCCCTTAAAATGGCCGATTCTCTGATCAGTGCCCCGATGACTAAACTAGGGAGCTGATTGAGACTCACCTTTTGACTAAAATCGATTTTCTTCGCTTTTTGTTCAAAATGTTGTTTTTATGAAACTTACCCATAATCAAGTGTTGTTAAAAAAGAATGCATAAAGCTAGATTTAATGTGTTTTTTTTTTGAAAAACTAAAGATGTTAGCAACTTGGTGGGAATGATGTTGGGAAAAGAGTTAACTAATGCAGTATCGACTAATGTTAACAAATGGAACCTTACTGTAATGTGCTACCATTGTTATTTACTATTATAGCCACAATTTCTATTATATACATTTTAAATACCCGTTTACAGTTTAAATTACAACAGTAGCAATGGTTGCTTCAGAGGAGCAAGTTATAACATTTCGGGCCAAATTTTAACAGCTTGCTCCAGCTTAAACCCTCTTTTGGTGTTAAAAAACTACAGTCAGGATTTACTAAAGACACGCAGTGAAACATTAGCGCTGAAGCGTGGACGGTAATTTTTGTGGCTGATCTTATTGCATTTGTAGGAGTTTCCCTTTCAGATGCAGTATTTATGGGAGGAGAGTGTGTAAATGAATCATGCGAGGTGATTTACTAAGGTTTGTGCTCGTCAATTTACTGGTGTTTGCGCCATTATTTACCGCCCAATAAAAGCACATCTTAAACCAGACGCTAATTTGCGCTGCTCTTGGTAGATTGTGTTGGTCATTATGGAAATGATCCGGCTGTGTCTGTGTTTCTTTAAAGGAACACCCCGACTTTTTGGGACTTTAGCTCATTCACCGTATCCCCCAGAGTTAGATAAGTCCATACACACCAATCCCATCTCTGTGCGTGCCATAACTCTGTGTGACGTACCCACCGCTAGCCTAGCTTAGCACAAAGACTGGAGGTAAATGGCTCCAGCTAGCCTACTGCTCAATAAGTGACAAAATAACGCCAACATTTTCCTATTTACATGTTGTGATATGTATAGTTACATTGTGTACTAAGACAGACGGAAAATGAAAAGTTGTGATATTCTAGACCGATATGGCTAGGAACTAAACTCTCACTCCTGCGTAATAATCAAGTAACTTTGTGCCATACCATGAGTGCAGCGGCTCAATTATATTACACAGCGCCTGAAAATAGGCTAACTTCCGTCAACATAACCAACCTGCTTGCACACAGAGCGCTGGGGACTATTTTCAGCAATGAGAGAATAGTCCCTTGTAGTCCAGAAGGCTAGCTGGAGCTGTTTACCTCCAGCCTTTGTGCTAAGCTAGGCTAGCGGTGGGTGCGTCAGACAGAGTTATGGCACGCACGGAGATGAGAATGGTATGTATGGACTTCAGTATTCAGCCAGTGTTCGGGAATCCATGAAATGCACACTTTAGTCCCATTTTGAGCACTACGCCGAGACCTAAAGCACGATCAATGTAGAATTCAACAGCTTAGATACGGCGCGTTTTCCTCTGCTTGTAAACACATCTCCTCCTCGCTTCTGGGTCATGTGTCTGAACGCCGGATCTGCGTCATATTCTCGCGCATGCGTCATGGTGCTTCATGAGTTCACGGCAGAGGCCAAAGTTCGTGTTGAAAAAAGTCGTTATTTAGATTTTTTTTTGCGCACAAAAACTATTGTCGTCGCTTTGTAAAATTATTGTAGAGCCACTGTAGTGAGATGGACTTTGTAATGACGTTTTTAGTGCCTTTTATGGGTCTTGTGAGTGTTAATGTCCTGAATCCCTATGGAGGGCTTGCTGAGGCCTTTCTCAGCCATCAGCTTTCAACAAAAACATCTTCATTTGTGTTCCGAAGATGAACGGAGGTCTTACGGGTGTCGAACGACATGAGGGTGAGTAATTAATGACATAATTTTCATTTTTTGGTGAACTAACCCTTTAAGTAAGTGGGGGTGATGGTGGAAGTGACGTATATGCCGTAAAGCAGTCGAATTTTGTAGTTCTTTTTTTTCTCGGGTTACTACCCGAAACCCGAAGTTTAAAAGTACGATTAAAAACGATACAGACCCCGTCAGGCTATGGCAGACGTGTCATTCAACCTATTGTAAGTCGATGTATCATCACAAGAGTCTTGAAAATATATTATGAAGGTTGAAAAGTGACCTAGTGCTGCTTTAATGTCTTGAGTATCTGACGTCATTTGAGGATTTCAAAATTTTATCTCAAAAGATCAAAGAAAATCTGATTTCTCATGTGACCCCTTTCACCATTTTCCCCGATATCTTCATATTGCAGTGAGACTGGCTCTATCCTTCCCTTGTTCAACAGTGTATTTAAATATATCCTCTCTCTCTGACTCTAGAGGGACAGACTCTGCCAGGCTCGACTGGATCAGCAGCCAGACGCTCAGACGGTGGCAGTCCTGGATCACGTCTCTATAGTTTTCTGGCTCCCGGGAGCTCGCGGCTCTCAAACACACACTCATGACACCTTATCTCCTCAACGGTCCTCTATTCATTAGAGCTGAAACCAGTGTTCGAGCTGTTCATGTGTGGAATGAACAAACAGTGCCACTTCCCTTTTCTTCATCTTTCTATACTGCTCACATAACATCCTAAAGAAATTAAATAAAGATGTGACATGAAAAAATCTATAAACAAAACAACCCGGCTCAAAAAACCCCGGCAAAAAAAATTATACTGCATTACTTATAGCATGTTTCACAGCAGTTTCAAAGTGAAATGTCCAGTGACTGGTACTAAATACTGGCGTGTTTAATATTCTCTGAAACAACATTTTATTAACATTTTATTTATAGTTGTGTGCGTATCATGGCAGTTTGGAAATAAAACGCTGAGTGGCACTAAAGGGTTAAATCTCATTTGAAATTAACATACCACCTAAACCTTACACTTAAGCTAACTGAGCAAATGTGTAATGCACTTACTGAATGAACTGTGCAATTTTAGCTTGCTTCTAGAAGACATTGAGCTCTTTAATCGTGACTTGTGTTTCCTCCACATCACAAGTTCAGTGCTGAACCAGCTGAGCTGCCGCGTAAGCTCACTACATCAGAAACATATGGAGATGATTATGTGATGCAAACACCAAAATGTATGTTTACAAATGATGCATATAGCCAAAGTTGTGTGAGGTCATAACGTATTAAAGGATTCACATGAAATTAGCATTTATTAATCAATAATCTGTCCCTGTGATCATTTATGTGAAAAAAGGAACAAAAGTTGTTGGTGCTTTACTGCCTCGAGTCTTCATTTCAGCGGGAAACTGCAGTGAATGGATGTATTTGTATATTTTTGCAGAAATGTCACCAGAGTCGGGTATTTTTAACAGTGTAACATCCAACAGTGATTCTAACTAACACTTTTAGTTACGTTTACTTAACTTCTTAACTTAATTGTAAAAATATAGTCATCTGTACTATTCACATACTATGCTTTTTTACTCAGAAACCCCAAGTTAAGATGATTGGTTTGAGTGCTATATTGTCAAGCGAAAAAAGAAAAAAAGAGTTTTTGAGGCGGACTTTTCACTCATTTCCTCTACTTCTGCAGTTATTTTTCTCTGTTTGCATTCACTCATTTCCCAAAGTCATATAGAATGCTAGCCTGACAAGCCAGACCCACATGTGCATGTTATCCAAGCATTAATGGCAAGGAAAGCCCCTTATACTGGTGTTTGTGGGGGTTTCTCCTTCATATCTAGCCTGACAAGCCAGACCCACATCAAGATGTTGGGTCTGGGAACACACCATTGGCAGGGCTCAATCCGAGGGGCGGGATAAACGGTTGCCTTTCAGATTCCCTCTGCACGCAATAGGATAGCGCTACAACCAACCAGAGCAGTGAAGAAGGTGAAGCGGAGCTAGTTGATAGATTAAAATTTCGCCGTATCCGGTTGGCAAAACTCTGAACACATCTTCCTTTCTTAAGAATGACTTCAGTGCCTTTCTTTGTTCTTTTCTCAAAGAAAAGCTTAACTCCAAGTCTTCCAGAGTCGCGGCCAAAGCCGATTAGAAAGACCGCTGTTCGCCAGCTTCTTTGTTTACGAGTAGCACGCAGAACCGCCACAACTCTGCCGTCTTTATGTTAAGCCCGTCCACCGACTCTATACACGATGTGATTGGCCTGACTAGAGTTTGGTTTTTCCAGCTCGCAAGCCAACGGAGAGTTGCTAGATTACCCAAATTAGATTTGCTGCCGCTAGGGTGCGTCTACTTTTCTAGGCTAATAAAATGCATATACAACTGAAAATTTTTAGAGAACCTCACATAATCTGACTTCATAAACTGATGTTGATTTCTTAAAATGTTTTTGTTTGAACTCACCATTATGGTGATCAGTGTTCCCTTTGGTTGGGCACTAGAAACTTTATTTATATTACTTAACTATGGCATATGTAACAGAGGCCAGCTAGTAGTCGCTGTGTGAGTAAACCTCACTCCTCTGATCTCAAGAAACGCGCTAGCGACTGACGCTAGAGGTTGCAGCCTTTGGCCTCCTTATTAGAGCGTCTGACTCTCATGCAGGCGGACCCGAGTTCGAGTCCTGCTTCGAGTGGGGCGGTTTGAACAGGAGTGGTTACACATACACATGGAACATTATCAATTTCTATTATTTAAATCAGTTAATTGATTGTAAGGCGGCATTAACTAGGTCAGTCAGAACCGGGAACACTTACCATAACACCTGATGTTCTCGTCACATCATAAAAAGAATGGCATCTACGCTAATGTTAGTCTCTCTGTTTATCCCAAGGTTTACTGTAGTCAGCAGGATCCAGATCAGATGGAGGACCTCCACCTAGACATGACCAACACAGCCCTGAAGTGTCTGCAGAAACGGTGTCAACAAGACTCTCCCCTGTGAAGGCCTCCTTCCCTTCCCCTCTGAACAGATAAAAACACACATGCACACATACGTATTCAAACGCGCTTGCCTGTAGGCTGAACACATAATGCTTGCGTACATGCCGTCACCATTTTCACGGATTCGCCTTTTTTGGGGTTTGCGCGGGGATGATGGTATAGTTTCAAAACTATTTCAAAACCTATTTCATGGTTTGGGTTCTCCGGCCACCAGGTACTGTTGCCGTGTGGATGGGGCGGAACGCACTGGGGGTTTTCTGTTTTAGTTGAGGATGATGTTGTTTAAGTGGTACTAAATTAAATATCTAATCAGTTTTTAGAACAGTAATGAATCAATCAAAAACCTTTCTTTTAAAACAAAATTGTATTTCCTATTATCACTGTAAAGCTGCTTTGAAGGACTCTGTGTTGTTAAAAGCACTATATAAATGAAGGTGACTTGACTTGACTTGATTGTAACTCTCTTTCTATTGATGCAGCAATGCAACAAGAAATCACAGTTCAAATCGACATCGCAGTGGAAAAAATAAACATTGTTTTTTCACCGCAGCACATTCACTTTCGGTGTGTAAGCACTCATTACACAAACAGCTGATCAAAAAATAAAACCATGGCACGAATTATTCACGCATCAAAATCGCGTCCAGTGTGAAAGGACCTTAACTCTAACTCATTCGATTTTACAGAGTAGCTGTGACATGAAAGGAAGCAGAGTTTACTTTATAAAAATCAGTGCAGATTTCACAGAAAAAAGACACGTGAAGCATGAGCTGAAGGGGTGTTTGTACAATTATACTAAAAGGCCTTTTACTTGCTACAAAAGTCTAAACTATCAATCGAATGCAGAAGGACTTTAAGAGATTGTGCGACAAGTTTTTCAGCAAAGTTTTGATGTTGAACATTTACAAGACTTTTTGTATCAAATATTATTTTAAAGAGTCTCTCTGACTCATCCTGCCACAAAGTATGCAAACAATAACAAGTTCATATGTATGAAACCAAACATGCACAATTACTGCCGCAGCAAATATGGCGGGTAGAAAGTTCAGCAGAAAAGCCTTGAGTCAAACTTGAGCAGTAAAACAGTAAGTATGAAAGCACACTGTGAAGGGAGCAGCCAAACGCTAAACGCGTCCCTCTGTGTAATAACAGTCCAGTGGAGCAGATGGCAGGTCTTGTCAATGACGGTCGAGAGCATTGCCAACATTCTCTTCCCAACCACCACCTCCGAGAGGTCGAGGCTGAGCTGCAGGACTTTTGGCATCCCGTCCGGATGCTGCTGCACACAGTATCAGAAAAGATGACAGCTACCACCACTAACATAACACCTGTAACAGTGTATGGCCATTTCTCAAACTTCAGAAGGGTGCTCCCAAGTTAAGTCAAATGTATATCAATGACACTTTTATGTAGTGCTTTACCATAGGACAGGTTTTAGGGCTGGGACATATGACAGTATACACTTATCGAGCATAACATTATGACCTAATATTGTGTTGTTCCTCAGGATTTAGGTCTAGCTATATTGCATTTATAGTGTTAGCTAGCACATATATCAGTTACTTTCGACTAAGCACTCAAAGGCAATTACTGTCAGAGATTTAAATATTGGTCAGGTTTGTTTGGTTAAGAGATTTAAATATTGGTTAGTTTTGTTCGATTAAGAGATTTAAATATTAGTCAGTTTTGTTCGGTTAAGAGATGTAAATATTGGTCAGCTTTGTTCGGTTTAGAGATTTAAATATTGGTCAGCTTTATTTGGTTAAGAGATTTAAATATTGGTCAGTTTTATTCGGTTAAGAGATTTAAATATTGGTCAGTTTTATTCGGTTAAGAGATTTAAATATTGGTCAGTTTTATTCGGTTAAGAGATTTAAATATTGGTCAGTTTTGTTCGGTTAAGAGATGTAAATATTGGTCAGTTTTGTTCGGTTAAGAGATTTAAATATTGGTCAGTTTTGTTCAGTTAAGAGATTTAAATATTGGTTGGTTGCCGCAGAGTGTTACATTTTTTTATATTTTAGACCATTTAGATAATGTTTTTTTTTTTTTGTTCAAGTGAGAGCGTACACATATCTCAAAAAGAATCATCTCAAGTGAAAAATAGCCAGTTGCCAAAGTGAGTTAAGCATTTTTCAATGTAACATGTAGACATGTAACATGTCTGATTTTGTGCAGAATTACTACTATATTGTGATGTCTTTCCTTACTGTGGTTAAAAGTTACTTATATTATAGTGCAGAAGTGCCTCCCTTGTGTCCGTGATATGCCCCCAATCTGCCATTTTGCAACGCCAGCACTGATGAACTGCTACTCAATAATATAAATGGCATTACGTCACCAAAATGTGAACTTGGAAGAGGACCAAAACGTCTTGAGTGTGCCAAGCTTCCTCAAGCCTTTCTGAGGATCCCATCATATGAAGTCTGCACCACTGGACCGTAACTGTACAAGACCTTCATGTAGACCTTCAGCATTTTGACACCTTCAAGCTCTGCTGCCTTCTGTGCACATCCTTCACCTGGACAGTCGGGATGGAGGAGTGGTGACGATAAAGAAAGAGGCGAAATCCAACATTTCCGGTCTAATTAGCTTACTTTTGCACAACTTTTCCAGTCCACAGAGAAACAAAGTTTACACTCAAAGAAATTATTGCAAGACTACTTGACCAAAGGTGAACAATGTTACGGTCACATCTACTGGAGTTGAGCTGCACACTTCCTTGACATTAGTCAACAGCAAATCTAAAGTTTGGTCTTTGGTAGAGGTTTTAATAAATTGATGGTAGTTGCCAGTAATTTAGGCCATGGGTTATGAGTAGCAGGCCTATAATTGTGAGGTAGCAGTGAGAATGAAAGATTGGCCACATTAGTTGAGCATGAACTACTACAGCTGTACTCTGAAACCCCAGGTTGTATAATCTATAAATAAAACATTGTGTACAAGCTTTATGCTAATGGTGATGTGACCAGAATTACTGCACACTACGTATTTGGAAGCCCTAAATTGCAGCATTAGAATCAGTAACTCAACCTCATGCAACTGGCTCCTTATCTCACATTCACCACTTAAGGTTTGTACCTCTTCTAAGCCTATTGCTTCATCCCAGGTGTATTTTCTTGGCGCATCTCCTCCCACTCTATTTCTCCAGTTCTCTGTGATCTCCAGTCACTTACTTGAGGACTCTGTTGGAGATCCCCATCAGATTTTTGAATATAAGGTTGTTGTCATGTCCAAACAAATCAGAATACAAGGTGATGAACAGTAAACACACACAAGAAGCTTGGAAACGCCGGAAAAATGGGCAGAGGAGCACAGCAAAACAAACACGAGAATCTGAAAACCTCCAGACTCAATGTCCCCATATATTTCAAAACTTTCAGCACACTAGAACTATTACATCCCAAAGGATCTACCACCAAAACACAAAGCAATATTGTATACTGTATACAGTTCAGTGTGATGAAGAATGCCCTGACTTGTACATCAAGGAAACAAAGCCACTGCTGCATAAGCGCATTGAAGGACAAACCCCTCAGGGTAGATTACAGATGGTTCAAATGGGCAGTGAAAGAGGAAAGCTAGAGCATCCATCCCTGCAAGGCCTTCTCACAATGTGTCTGTTATTCTAACATCTTTACATCAGCACAGAAGGTTATTCCCAATTTACTAGGGATGCTCTGATCGATACCGGCTGATAAGCACATTCTGACTCGATCGGTAGTAGTTAAATTTGGCCAATCTCATGAACTGATCGCAATTTGATTACGTAAAGCCGTAAAAAGTTGCCAGCGACGCACATGTAAACAGTATAGAGATGAAGTTTTTGGACCACATTCTGCTTTGTAACTTCCCGAAACATTAGTAAACCATAGTAAACCCCAACTTTATTTACTTAATTCAAACAAGTCCACACACAACTTAATGTGTAGATTTTGAGAAAATCCTAACGGAGTGACATTGACATGCTTTTGATTTGAAAGGCTACCGTGGTTCCAAATGTCATAACATTTGATTGCTTTGAGATGTCAACACAGCTTTTCACAGATGCAGTTTACATGGCTGTGAACAAGCCCAAATTGATTCTATGACCTGTCATATATAGTATTTTCTAATCATCATGTCAAGCATAATTAATTATAAAATAAATACAAAATTGCATCACTTTTTCTGGGGTTTTCTCAGCAGCGTTGTAACACACGAACCTCCAAACATGATCAAAATCAATTTTCTTCTAGATGTCAGGATTTCTATCAAATGAGATTATATATTTGATGACACCTTTTTTGTAGAGTTATAAGTCATTATTTTTAATGGGTACATAACACACACAGTTTCTGACAGTCTCGTGTTAATCTTGAGTACCTATAGAGTAGCGTTGCATCATTCATATCTCCCAAGAGTCTTTATTTTTATCAGATTTATGAAAAAAAGATACGCTGTACTGATTCTTTCCCAAAACAGCCGAACTTGTGGAGGCATGCATTGGGCGGAGCTAAAGAGTCACGAGCACACACACACACACACACACACACACACACACACATCATGGCATTATCCCTGGATAACTATCGATTCACTATAGGTTTGTGTTCACATTATATGCGCCGATTGCCAACAAAACGCAGTTTCCACTCATGACCAGGAACAAACACACACACACTTGCAGAACTCTGGAAACACAAACTGCATCCACTGTTTCCTTAACGCTGGTTTATTTGGGAAGCTGAACAAGGTTATTTTTCCCTCACAACCAGAAACACACTTCTATATTGACATTGTTGATTTTGTGGTCTTAAAATAAAATGCTAGCGCTGACGACGGCTTCTGTAACCAGAACGAAGCTCGTTGATGGACGCACTCTTGCTCTTGCTCTGGTTGATGTGTGTGTGTGTGTGTGTGTGTGTGTGTGCACTCATCCGGGAGAAGTGCCCATACAAGGAATCCCACCCTTTATGACTTCATACTCTGAAAAAAACTTTCCGAACCATGTGGTCATTCACACAAATGAGTTTACTTTATGTATTTACATACAAATTTATAATTTGTATCATCTATTTTAAGCCTTTTTTATATTACTTTTTAATTAGTAATTCAAGTAATAAAATATTGATAAAAGATATTAAATTATTGCATTACATGACTGCACAATTCTGCCTCCTTATTCACTTTAACATAAACCTCCACCAGAGCACTAGATCTATAACAATTTTCAAGTTCTTCCTGCCTTGAAATATCCCATTTCTTATTAATATCACCAACAATAGGTGAAATCAGGGTATATCTTTTTAATGTCTTTGTGTGGCTTATACTTTTGATTCTCTTCTTGAACTGGCCTCCTTCATGATATGTACAAAACTTAAAGTTTATACCTTTTAAGGTTTGTATATCAGGTTCCTAACAGGTTACAATGCCTTTGAGAATGCCTTTGATATGTATGGCTATTTCTGTAGTTTACTTTGGCTTATGATGCTTTTAGAAAATGTGACCTGGACAGTCCCGATAAAGACCCACAAATACAGCATACATTTTCTGAGAAAATATACAAGCATTACTCTGGTCAGTTTTTCCAATATCTCAACTATATTTATTCAATTTCCCATCAATCTGAGATGAGAAACAACAAGGTTCGTATCCATTTCAGTCATGTTCGCATACTATATTTATCCATTTTATTGACTACTTGCATACTGAATGGATAAAATAATCTCGAGAAATTTCAACATGCCTCTCATGGCCCCTGTTGTATGTGCAAAGCAAATGATCATGCCCTTTCGCAGTCTCCCCTTTGTCCTGTAGCTCAAACAGTAAATCATGGCGCTAGCAATGCCAAGGTCATGGGGATCAATCCCCTGGGAAAACAAAAACTGATAAAAAAAAAAAAGCATCTGCCAAAATATGTAAATGTCCAGATCTTTGGTGCAGCTTTGTTCGTTGGACTTGTAACGCCATATTTTTTCCAATAATAAGAGCTGCGTATTCAGGACTGGGTTTCTAAATTAACAAGCAATAGAAGTTCCCCGTGCTCCACTTTGACACTGTATACATTAATAAATATAGTATTTAGTCATCTGTCTTCAAAATCAGTCACTTTAAAGGGTTAGTTCACCCAAAATGAAAACTATCCCATCGCAGAAAACTATCCCATCGTTAGGGTTCCATCGCAAGCTTAGACGCCTCTCGCGGATAGGGCTGGTCAACAAACTCAAGCCCCTCTTATCTCTTATATATTCTCTTATATCGAAATCCTCCGCCATTTCTCTTTACAAATTCTCGTTTTAGACTATTTTAGTGGATTTTTTTTGCTCTATCTGCATTCGTCAATACGCATGCGTCAAGAATCCAAGGGTCAAGGGTTACTCTTCCGCCATAAATCGATGCGTACGACAATCTGCCGGAAGTTAGTTATTTTAGTCTATGCATTTTTAAATATGGATATTTTTCTTACACAAATGCGCCACTTCGCTTCAGAAGGCCTTTATTAACCCCCCCCCCCGGAGCCGTGTGGAGCAGTTATATGATGGATAGATGCACTTTTATGGACTTCATAAACGAGACATCAATCACTGACATTATAAAGCTTGGAAGAGCCAGGACTTTTTTGACATAACTCCGATTAAATTCGTCTGAAAGAAAAATGTCATATACACCTAGGAGTAAATCATGGGATAACTTACATTTTTGGGTGAATTAACCCTTTAACTCTTTCCCTGCCATTGACGAGATTTTCCGTCATCTATGACACAACCCTTGCTCGCCATTAACAAGTTTTCTTCTGGCAATCTGTAAAAAATAGGTCACAAAAAATAAAACTGGACTGCTTCTTTAGCACTAGGGATGTATGAAACGGCATATTTTTAACTAGTCAGTGGCTTTCCTCAACAACTAACCAACTAGTCTACTAGTGGCAACGGGGGTGAAATTTAAGACTTCTGTAGAAGGGTTAACCAAGGATAAAGTGTGCTAAAGGAGCCTTTGTCGATTCTGTTAAAACAGGTCCAGCTCATTGGCGCTCTCCTGACCCTCGTCCTTCTGTTCACGGGTTATCTGATGCTTACTGTATTTCACACTTCAATAGCTAGGGCTGGGGAAATCCATCCATCATGTCCATATAATGGGCTTACTTGCAACTTCTTAGATCAGTTCACTAAGAAACCAAGTTAACTTTCAATCAAAGCAATCTTTGCAAGATTAGACAATTACAGAGAGGCCAGAGATGAACAGTTACAGTGAGATCGGAAGACAGAGATCAGAAATTACAGTGACATCTACTGGAGTGGAGCTGCATACAGTGGTGGTGTTTCACATAAACCTAGGGTATGGCATGATATCAAGTAATCATATTATCCAAACAAAATGGGCATGCACAGACTTAACAACAATACGAAATCAATGCAAATTCTGAAACAGCCCTAATACTACACCGTGTCCTAACCAGACGTGATATGACACGCAAGAAATTGTATCTTTCCCATGTTTATGTCAATTCTCAACTGTCAACTCAAAGTGAAAAGTGCTTCAGTCGCTATTTCAGTTTCAGTATGTATTTTTAATCATGTTAAAATGGTGTAAGCTTTAGGAAATCGATAATGTACATGGTTGCGAATGCAGTCAGTAAGCTTGCAGAGACTCCGCCCTCATGCTCTTCTGATTGGCTGTGGTTTTTGATTGATTTTGATTGATTGATCTTGGGTCGAGTCTGGTGTTCCGCTGGAAATCTTATCACACCGCGTTAGGACACGGCGTTAGGCTATTTAAATTTGCTTTCAAAGCTGCAATTTTTTTCAAAGGCCAGCTCAAGCAACAGAAGCATCATGCAGCATCATGAGCTGTTTATTTTTCCATTTGTCTGAATGCCAGTAGCCTAGAAATCTAGACGCACCCTAGCGGCAGCAAATCTAATTAGCCGTGAGTTTAGTCTAGCAACTCTCAGTACACCTGCGAGCTGGAAAACCCAAACTCTGGTCAGACCAATCACATTGTGTATAGAGTCGGTGGGCGGGCTTAACATAATGACGGCACGTCACGGCAGAGTTACGGAGGTTCTGCGTGCTACTCGTAAACAAAGAAGCTGCCGAACAGCGGTCTTTTGAATCGGCTTTGGCTGCGACTCTGGAAGACTTGGAGTTAAGCTTTTCTTTGAGAACGGTACAGTACTGAAGTCATTCTTAAGAAAAGAAATGTGTTCGGAGTTTTGCCGACCGGATATGGCAAAAGTCTATCAACTAACGTTAGCTCCGCTTCACCTTCTTCTTTGCTCTGGTTGGTTGTGGCGCTCATGGAGCTATCCAATTGCGTGCAGAGGGAATTTGAAAGACAACCGTTTATCCCGCCCCCGGATTGAGCCCTGTCAATGGTGAGTTTCCAGACCCAACATCTTGATGTGGGTCTGGCTTATCAGGCTAGAATGCCAGGTTATGGCAACAGGATTTGCCGTTGGTAAGTGAATTTTCATGGGCAATTTCAATTTCAACTGGATGAAATGTCAGGATTTCGCACATGAAAATTCACCGAACACTGGTAAATGTGAAAGATTTCCACATAGTTGGAAAAAACAAAGTTGGTCAAGCAAATTTGACGTGTTGACCAACAGAAAGTCACACTGCGCAAATATATACTGAGTTTCCCACTGTTTACGCATACAACTTTTTACCATTGCTTTTCTTTGATTTGAAAAGCAGACTTTATATTTAACTATTTAGGGTCCGATTAAGTGTTTACATGTCCCATCGAAAGGTATAGAAAAGGTTTCAACCACCCCTTATAATCCGAATGAAATTTCAATCGAATTTGGCCAATTCATTCAGAAATTATTATTGGTTGCTTAACATGTCAGTCAGACGTCCACTAGGCGGTGCTTGACCAATAGCCGCTTTTCCACTGTCGGGCCACTGGCTGTTAACATGTTTTTTATGACATATGCAGATGCAGTACTCCGGTATCAACAAAGGCACAGGGAAGAGACAGATAAAACAAAAAACTAAATAATAAATACACGATTGTAATCATATATGATTTGTCTACGTTCTTCAAGCAGTCTCTGCTATTTTCCGTAAACATATGTGTATTTATTATGGTTACTCACAATGGTTAGCACAAGTAACCTTTAGCATTGCATATAAATATATTTCTGCCTCATACGGTAATCAGAATCCCTATCGGATCAAAAGGAAGTTATTTCAAACACTCGCTGGTGTCTGAAAGTGAGTTTTGAGCTGAAAACTGTTTAAACCTCTCGAGTCAGTGAGAACCTCTCTTTTTTTCTTATCAGTGCCAAAAAGACTCAAATAACTCTGTCGTTTTTTATCATTCAGGAAAGTGTTATACATCATTATAATCTGTTAAGTTTCTATTTTTTTTGTGTGCATCTGTGAATATTAAACGCACAAAGTCCATTTAAATATGAATCCTGCTGAATGTCATACACGTAAGACTGTTTAGACAAGATTTATTTGGCCTGTTTTGGACATATTATAACGTGTTTATTGTAAAAGAGCCTAGTGTCACAGCAATAAAGCTTTTATTCGCAAATGTCTGCTCAGATGCTATAAATATAGTACCAGTCAAATGTATTTTGCTTCATATTGATGTTTGAAGATTATAGCCTAATGTTATTTCTTAAATTTAATATCAAAGTTTGTTTTATCGAGTTAATATCGAGTTTGTTTTGTAGAAAGTTTTTTTTTGTGTAGAAAGTGAATTGCTTTCTTTAAAGTGAATTTAATTTTGTATAAATTGTATCTTAATTTTAATAATTTATTATTTAATTTTTTAGCATGAGACTACTTTCAAAAAATTTTTTTACAAAAAATGTAGAAAATATGCTCTTCTTAGTCATTTTTGTCTTGTTTCTAGTCTAAATATTTGAACATTCTTAAATCAAGAAAAGTACCATTTTCAACTAAATAAGAAGAGCATTTTTTTCAGTGTAGTCAAATCTTTTGATCATTTAAAATATAATAGGCCTTTGTTGACTACATTCTGAATAAATGATTCTGGAGTTTTGTTTTGTAGAAAGTGATTTTTTTGTTGTTGTAGAAAGTGAATTGCTTTCTTTAAAGTGAATTTCGTTTTGCATAAATTGTATCTTAATTTGAATTATTTATTATTTAATTTTTTAGCACGAGACTACTTTCAAAAACAAAACAAAAATAGTACAAAAATGTAGAAAAAATGCTCTTAGTAATTTTTGTCTTGTTTCTAGTCTAAATATTTAAACCTTCTTAAATCAAGATGCATTTACTAGATAAGTACAATGCCTGTTGCTTTCAGTGACATACCTGAATTAAGCTCATTCATTATGGGGCGGGCTAAAAACCTCTGGCCGTTGGCCCAAGAAAGCCCTGATGAGGCCTGATCAAGCCCTGGAAGTGACAGTGGAAACACGGCTAATAAGCTACTATGAATTTTAGACCTTCTGCCGTCAATCTGAAGGTCTGATTACACGAGACTAGTTCAACCATGACTCATCCCTGCTCATCTTTGTCTTCTCAACACCTTAATCCAAACCTACCCATACCAGCAAATCTGCCCCTAACCTTACCCCTAGCACACATCAATAGCAGCTAAAATGTTTTGCAATACAACATGAACACTACATTGTTCCTAACAATTATACTTTTTTATGTAAATACATAGTAGTTAAAGACACCTTATATAAAGTGTGACTTTTATTTTTAATTTAATAGTTTTTGCCAAGAATATATACCTTAGCTATACCAGAAGCACTCAATCCAGATGTAACGCTCGTGTCTCTCTTTTGGAGTGGTGGAGTAAACTGACCACCCTGCCCCATCAAAACAACCTCAGCTTGTGTTACATCTCATCTCAGTCACGCTCTACACGCTACTGTCTCTTTATCAACCCCCCACATACACTGTCATGCAGGCTGAAGGGAGTGTAGACATGTTGTTATTCGGCCAAGGCTTCTACTATTTTTGTTATCGTTCAGTTAAAGATATCCCTCACCAGTTCTTGTCTTCCCTGCTTCCCTTTTTTGTTTCTGCTCACCATGAGGCTGCAGTAAAAGAGGAAATATCGTTATTTCTTCTGTTTTCGTGTCAAAGAGCAGGGTGTATTTCAAGCCGGTGCTTGAAGAAACAGCTCTTGTCAAAGACGTTTTAATTGCTACAGGACAAAAGACGTGTAGCATGCTGGGGCAGAGAGACATGTGCACATTGTATTTACGAGTAGGATCTGTCAAATTATGAAATATGCGGAACAAAGCATGACAGAATGGCAATGGTTCATATTTGGCTACCGTTCTCCAAGGACTGCCCTTATATAACATTGTGTGCCATTAATAACTGTTTTTGTTGTTTTGTTTTTTTACATACACTATATTGCCAAAAATATTGGGACACTCAAATCATTGAATTCAGGTTCCAATCGCTTCCATGGCCACAGGTGTATAAAATCAAGCACCAAGGCATGCAGACGCTTCTACAAACATTTGTGAAAGAATGGGTCGCTCTCAGGAGCTCAGTGAACTGAAGTGTGGTACCGTGATAGGTGATTCGTGAAATATCCTCACTACTAAAAATGTTAGTGGTATTATAACAAAGTGGAAACAATTGGGAACAACAGCAACACGTAGAATCACAGAGCGGGGTCAGCGCATGCTGAGGGTCACAGTGCACTGAAGTCGGCAACTTTTTGCAAAGTCAATAGCTACAGACCTTCAAACTTTGTGTGGCCTTCAGATGAGCTCAAGAACATTGCGTAGAGAGCTTCATGGAATGGGTTTCCATGGCCGATCAGCGGCATCCAAGCCTTACATCACCAAGTGCGATGCAAAGTGTGGGATGCAGTGGAGGGGAGATTATGGGGTGGGGTTGTTTTTCAGGGGTTGGGCTTGGCCCCTTAGTTCCAGTGAAGGAACTCTTAATGTTTCAGCATACCAAGCCATTTTGGACAATTTCATGCTCCCAACTTTGTGGGGACAGTTTGGGTACAGCCCCTTCCTGTTCCAACATGACTGTTGGTGTGGAGGAACTTGACTGACCTCAACCCGATAGAACACCTTTGGGATGAATTAGAGTGGAGACTGAGAGCCAGGCCTTCTTGTCCAACATCAGTGCCTGAACTTACAAATGCGTTTCTAGAAGAATGGTCAAAAATTCCCATAAACACACTCCTAAACCTTGTGGAAAGCCTTTTCAGAAGAGTTGAAGCTGTTACAGCTGCAAAGGGTGGGCCAACTCCATATTAAACCCTACGGATTAAGAATGGGATGTCATTAAAGTTCATGTGCATGTAAAGACAGGCGTCCCAAAACCTTTGGCAATATAGTGTATGTGCAAAGAAAAGGTTCTCAGAAAATCTTTCTGCACAATAGGTGGGTCCACATACGAATTTGTTCTTACTTTCGTTCCAATGTTGATTAACCTCGATTCATCTACACGAGGGAGTGTGTGATCTAAATAGAGTTCTCCTTTCCTTTTCTCCATAGGGAAATTGATTTTTAATGATAACTTATAAAACTGAGGCTGTTAATCGATGGCTTTTGTTAAAGCCATCAGTTCACATTATTTCAACTAAAGTTTTTAAAGAATTGTGTTTAACAGTGAAAAACTACTTTACCCATGGTGCCATAAAGAAAATTCCACCAATTAGAGAGTCGCTGTGAGCAAAATGCGGCAAAGGAGCTATAAAAAGTTATTGGATGCATTTAAATGTAAAGCCTACGATAGATTGAGGTATAAAACATATTGTTTTTGTTGCTCTGAAATGAGTTAGACTTCATTAAGAAAAAAATGTAAGTGCAAACCTATGGAAGCGGCTGGTTTTATGCACGAATATTGTATGTGCATACACATACAGTGTAATGTGTAAAATTGCACAGTGCACCAAAACAGATATTTGGATGAGAATTACAAATCCTCCAATGTGCAAATAATTTAACTGCAGATGCAGCTCTGTTTCCCTATATTAAAAGGCTTCCTAATGTAATAATTAGCCATGTGCATGATTCTCACAACACTGAAGACAGAAACACAAAGCCAGTTTCAGAATAATCCCGCTCATGCATTGAGCTCTTGCTTTGTTTCACTGACAAAACCTTCCCATGCGTGTGCTATTAAAGATGCAATCTGTGTCGCTCTTTGTTTGTTTGTCTGCCTCTTGTTCGCCTTTCTCCAAGGGTGAAGCTGTTGTCACACTTAAGAAGTGTGTCTCCTCATCAAATGTGTGACATACTGCTGGCCACTGTGAGATTCCCAACACATGCCCTTTAGCTCGGGCTGGCCAATGGCTCTTCATTGGGAAGGAGTTAATTATCTCATATGCACGTCTGTCTACCTTTTTATTTTCAATCCAGTATTGTCCTGGCAACCTCCAATTATGAAGCTCTTCGTAGAGAGAGAAAAAAAGAAAACCAGGGGATACCTTTTGAGCCGGAGCCATGTGCGGGTAAACAAGGAGATTGCCACCGGCTCCATCATCTGAGAGAAGCACTACTCAAGGGAGACTAAACACCATCAGTCTGAAGTTATACTGATACTATCATTTGGAGGGAACAAAACAACATGACTGGTAATGTCAGGGTAATAACACTGATAGGCCTTTAGGAAGTCCCTGAAGGTGATGGTGATTAGTACTATAGCTAATGCAGTATGATCCATTTGGCTTTTGTTCAAGGCAGAAGCACATACTGTAGTCTTTGTCATTGGCGTTCTCTCTGAGGTGCTGTCCGGGGTCCTGAAATGTACAAACAGCAGCTCAAACTGCTGGGTGAATCCTACATCAATATCATGTTGTCATACAAAATTTATTTTTCAAACCAAAATGAAAAGAAATAAGACATTTTGCCAGCTTGCGTCAGCGCCATCCTTCTTTTGGCATTAAAAAAATACTGTCAGGGTTTACTGTAGACACGCAGTGAAACATTAGCTCTGAAAAGGCGTGAACAGGGCTATTTTTGTGGCTGATCTTATTGCATTTATAGGAGTTTCCCTTTCAGACGCAGTATTTATGGGAGGAGAATATTTAAATTTGAGCATTTGTGCTAGTCAGTTGACTGGTGTTTGAACCAGACGCTAAAACCAGACGCTAATTTGTGCTGCTCTTGATAGATTGTGTTGGTCATTATGGAAATGATCCGGCGTCTGTGTTCTTTTATTTGTGTGTTGTCAGTAGATTACGAGCTGAACTTTACACTCTCATTTGCGTTTTATTTTATTTTTAGGAATTGCACTCATTCTAATTTGACCTGTTTAGTAAATCTGGCCCTTTAATTTGAATATAAAATAAAAAAAAATCAGTATTTGGAACAGTTCATTGAAATAAAAAAAAGTATGATTCAGAAATAAATCAAAGTCAAATGCTTTCACACTGAAGATCTACTACCTCTGTGGCGCTTTGAATATAAATCAGCAGCAGTCAACACTGTAAACACTGTAATAAAAAATCACTGACCAGTGTTTAATGCAGCTCAGTGTATCACACACACACACACACACACACACACCAACGACCAGGAGGAGTCAGAGCGATGGCAAGTCCAATGACTTCAAAGGTAGCTTTCGCAAGCTGGAAGTATAAGCGCTACTTTTCCCTCGTTGAGGTGAAAGGTAAGAATGTTTATGCAACGTGCAACTTATGCCCAGGAAGAAAGAGTCGCTCCACGTCGGTGGCAATAATTCTAATCTAATGAAGCTCCTCACATCATCACATGCCGTCACAAAATGAGTGGCTAAAAACCCAGGTGATAACGTGAGCTCCACTACCAAAGGAGTAGTATAGTACTGATAATATTTACACAATAGTTACACTATAGTAGGTCTACTGATAATATTTACACAATAGTTACACTATAGTAGGTCTACTGATAATATTTACACAATAGTTACACTATAGTAGGTCTACTGATAATATTTACACAATAGTTACACTATAGTAGGTCTACTGATAATATTTACACTATAGTAGGTCTACTGATAATATTTACACAATAGTTACACTATAGTAGGTCTACTGATAATATTTACACAATATTTACACTATAGTAGGTCTACTGATAATATTTACACAATAGTTACACTATAGTAGGTCTACTGATAATATTTACACAATAGTTACACTATAGTAGGTCTACTGATGATATTTACACAATAGTTACACTATAGTAGGCCTACTGATAATATTTACACAATAGTTACACTATAGTAGGTCTACTGATGATATTTACACAATAGTTACACTATAGTAGGTCTACTGATAACATTTACACAATAGTTACACTATAGTAGGTCTACTGATAATATTTACACAATATTTACACTATAGTAGGTCTACTGATAATATTTACACAATAGTTACACTATAGTAGGTCTACTGATAATATTTACACAATAGTTACACTATAGTAGGTCTACTGATAATATTTACACAATATTTACACTATAGTAGGTCTACTGATAATATTTACACTATAGTTACACTATAGTAGGTCTACTGATAATATTTACACTATAGTAGGTCTACTGATAATATTTACACTATAGTTACACTATAGTAGGTCTACTGATAATATTTACACAATATTTACACTATAGTAGGTCTACTGATAATATTTACACTATAGTTACACTATAGTAGGTCTACTGATAATATTTACACAATATTTACACTATTGTAGGTCTACTGGTGATATTTACAAGAATATATTGAATGTGATAGGTGTCTCTCACATTGTCCCACAGCAACATTATATTGTTCATTAATGTACAATGTTTTATAATAATTATTTATTCTATTTAGTGTCCAATTCATTCATTTAACATATTTAATATTGGGGGCATCCAAGTTATTTGACATATTTGAACATTTGTAAAAAAAAAAAAAAAAAAAAAAAAAAAAGAAGTAACACAGTAGTTACTTTCCCTGGTAATTAGTTACTTTTATAATGATGTAACTCAGTTACTAAGTCAGTTACTATTTGTAAGAAGTAACTAGTAACTATAACAAATTACTTTTTTAAAGTAACATGCCCAACACTGTTCATTTGTGAATGAATGAACTGTGAGTACTTTTCTGGGTTTGCTTGTGATTCAGTTTGATTTGTTCAGACAGCAATATCACTGAATCATTTGGAGCAGTTTCTCAGTTGATAAAACACAAAATGATATTTGCCAGGAATTAACTGACACTTTTTGAGAGAGAAGTCCCAAGACGTGAATAAGAAGTCATGTCTAAAGATTATTTTGATAATCGATTAATCTGTCGATTATGTTTTCCTGAGTAATCGATTAGCCGAATTAAAAATTCATTTTAATGCATTATCCAGCCCACATCTGGTATGCTTTGAATCCACATGTGGCCCGGATCTGGGCCAAATGTCTGGGTAGGTTGAACTAGAATCTTTAAAAAGCATTGAATGTCTTAAAGGGGTCATGAATTGAGAAATCAGCTTTCCGTTTTGATATATATATAATATTGTTAGTCAAAGAAAAGCTTTTATTGACAGCTGGCTCAGCAAACGCTTGATCTGTGAATGCACCTCCCCGTGATGTCAGAGTGCAGTGAAACGCCGCCTTAACCCAAGAAGACGAACGCCTAATTCTGTAGCCCCGCCCACCGATTTATGCCTGGCATGTTAGATAAATAACAGGCCTACGTGGAGCTAAACCGGATCGAACATGTTTCAAACATGCCATAAGCTTCCTTCGGATTCCAAAATGAATGGTTGAACTTTATTTTTAATGAAGATCCAGCTCACTATCTTAAATAGTGAAATATGCGTGTGTGCGTGTGTGTGTGTTATGCACTTTTTGCGGTTATATCTACCGATCGAGCGGGCCAAGTAATAAAAAAATAACATTCCAATTAATCGCGAGTGGATGACCGATAAATCATTGTGTTTGTTTGATAAAGATATTTTGTGAGCCCTGTGGGCGAATCATTCCAGTTGCCGTTTCTCCACATTGGAAGTTTTTAAAACAATTCCTCACATGTAATGACAGGGGAGTTCATTATAATATGCAAATCATATTGTTATCCAATCATAGAATTGGGCGATTACTTCCATGTGTCCAATGCGGCACGCCCATAAAAACCAAGCGTTCCAGGAGAGAGGCTCAAAACCAGGGTTGAAAATAGCCTATTACTTATTCATAATGATGTTTTTTGAATTTAAAATCCACGCAAACGTCATAAGTTGACCTCAGTCAAAAATATAAAAAAAAAATTTAATGACCCCTTTAAATTGACTTTATAAAATGTATGGTCCTAAGAAGTCTTCAATAAAATCTTAGTCTTAGTTTTGTTTAGTAATGTGTCAAATTGTAATTTAATTGTAATTTTAACTGTGTGTGTGTTTGTGTGTGTGTGTGTGTGTGTGTGTGTGTGTGTGTGTGTGTGTGTGTGTGTGTGTGTGTGTGTGTGTGTGTGTGTGTGTGTGTGTGTGTGTGTGTGTGTGTGTGTGTGTGTGTGTGTGTGTGTGTGTGTGTGTGTGTGTGTGTGTGTGTGTGTCATAGGTGCGTGTGTGTGAACTCAACCTATCAACCTCAACCTTGACTCCCACCCACCAATCATCATCAGTTATGTGTACCACCCCCACCCCACCCCACCCCCCCAACACGCATGGCATGCACGCACACACACACCAACCAACCAGAGAAGAAAAAACACGTTGCAGGTCCGACTGACAGAGAGTCTGATCGGATGAAAACCGCTTCAGTGAGCTCAATTATAGTAACGCCGCATTTTATTCTCAGTAACGCTAACGGTGTTGTAACGGGAGAAACGGGAGTCATTTGTTTGATTACTCGCTACTGAAAAAAAATATTCTGTTAGTAACGCCGTTTATCTATAACGCCGTTATCCCCATCACTGCTAATGAATCTTGAGGGCATCGTGAGTTTTGATTTTAAATAGCCAACAAAGTCTACACAGTGTGTACAGCTGCAGACGCCACTGAAACAACAGGACAATAACAAATAAATGCACAGCCTCTAGCTTATCAATATTATAATACTATAATCCTGGTACCTATAATCCTAATACCGTAGAAATATGGATGGAGGTATGTCAGATTTCTCCTTTTGTTCCTCCTATACACCCTGAGATGGCAATCAAGGCTTGAGAGGAAGTGTAAGAGAGCGAGAGCGAGCCTTGGAGCTGTCAGTTCATATCTGTCTCAGACAGGAACACTCTGTGTGACAGGTGTTGCCCAGCAGTCACGCAACTAGAGCCCCACACCGTCCTGCCGTTTGACTGACGGCCAGAGCCAGCCAACACCAGCAGCACCGAGGGCGGAGCCACAACAACCCTCACCCGTCACAGTGGGAGCAGCCAGCCATGTTAACGCACTTGTGCGTGAGAGAGAATACACAACATGCCTCCGCACTACAGGAACCATCATTCATGCCTGTGACCTGTACATGAAACACACCAGCAACAACATGATATATGATGCTATTTTTAGTTTCAAAGACAATTCATATTCAGTCATAACTGCACTGACCACTGACTTGATCTGGATGATGTCACTCTTGTCTTTTGTAGAGCTGCTTAAAGGGCACCTATTATGCAAAATTCACTTTTAAATGGTGTTTAACAAAAATGTGTGTTGGCAGTGTGTGTACACAACCACCCTATAATGGTAAAAAAAGCACCCTTGCTTTTCTTTCAATCCCCATAAATCATAAGCAGTGTCTCAGAACAAGCCATTTGCAGATTTTGGGCAATGTGACGTCAGATTTTACAAGCCCCGCCCATGACTGTTGACGGACACCGTGAATCTGTATCTGTGTTGTATAAAGTGTTATATAAATAAATGTGACTTGACTATTCATTTAAAATAGTATATGTTATTATTAGTGGTGTTTGCTACTTAGGGTTAGTGATTTGAACAAAAACTTAACACTATAGACTTGGTCGGCATCGTGTCATAGCTGGGGGCGTGGCGTGGGGGAGGAGCCGGCGTGGGGGAAAACAGTCCATTCCCCACAATGTAAATAGATGGGGCTAACCCAGTATAGCCTGTGTAGAATCACTTTTGCCGCTCGGCAGAGCAAGATATTTAGAAAAACAGACGTATTGGGTCAGATTGTCCATACAGAATCTGTGACTGATAAACGACCCAACGGAATCAATGGCCAGAGGTGGAATTTTCTCATCAGAATACATTCTGCTCCACCGACCCCCGTATAGGTATGACATGCCAACTTCATAAATCACCCAGTCTTTCCATGAAGACGTTAATTCAGTGTTCCTGAATTTAATGGATTAAAAGTATGTATTACATACATGTAACGTTTTAAAATGATCATAAAACGTGTCTTGTGCTATGAAATTTGACAATATGTTGTCAGTGTCACAATATTATTAGAATTACTGACAATAGCAAAGTTTTTTACTTACTTTTTATAGCAACCGTCTTCATCAAAAGACTGGGTGATTTATGAAGTAGCCTAGCTATTACTGTATGTCGTGTAATATTTGTGGGAGCAGCTGCATTTTGACGAGAAAAATGTACAAGTGCCGTACAT
Organism: Romanogobio albipinnatus; assembly: GCA_023566225.1. NCBI lineage: Eukaryota > Metazoa > Chordata > Actinopteri > Cypriniformes > Gobionidae > Romanogobio > Romanogobio albipinnatus. The sequence continues at coordinate 6,110,582 of CM042249.1, read as the reverse complement.
ATAATGTGACTATCAGCTTGAAGCCCAAGCATGAGCCCAGCCCTTCCCATCATGAAATAAAGAAGACTTTTGAATGTTTTGTACATTAATAACCTCATGCATTATGTGGCAATGTGATCGTTCATCGTGAAAAACTGCTTTAACGTGTCCCGTACATGACAAGAATGACTTTATTGGCGTTTTGCTCAACAAAGTTTTGCCATTGCAATTAATGAAATCTCTTGTTTTATTTTTTACAATAATACCAGCATCATGTAGTGCAAATGTTTCATTGTAATGTCCAACGCACTGGGACTTCTAAAATTTGCAGGGGAATTTCCAACCTTTCATCAGCACTGGCGCCACATCAAAAAGTGTTCCCATATTTTGACACCTTGGAAAGGATAAGTATGTAATTCAGTAATGAAACTCTAGATAGAGCATGATATGCTGTATGTCCTTTACATGCAATCTGCTGGCAATCACATCATTTACTACACGGCACTAGCTGATTGACCTCTGCTGATTCTGCAGCCAATGAGATTACTTGCTCAACATTTAAATAGTCTGGTTCAGTGTTCGCTGTGAGCTGGGCGTACGGTGCCCTTTCATGGTTCCTCTGAACCCCTCCACCTCCCCCAGCTCCACCTGCCTAGATCTGCTACGGGATTTATGATTGTCTATTCATACAGTAGCAGCAAATCACACATGCTCACAGCAACGTGTCTGTGATGTGCAGCAGTGCGTAGCAGATCCAGGCTGCCAAGACCAAACACATTAGCCGCGTTTCCACCGCAGGAACTTTCCCCAGGAACTAGGAACTTTGGGGTGGTACTCGTGTGTTTAGACCGCAGGAACCAGGGTCTCAATGAAGTTCCGGTAAATATTTCCCCCTCCGAACGGCCCTGCTCCCGAGGTAGTACTTTTTAAAAGTTCAGGAACTTTCGGGGGTGGGACTTGTGCGCTGAACATGCTGATTTGTTGAGCTCACGCAGCATTTTATGTCAACCTGCATTTTTAAAAGTCTTTTGCGAGGTTCGTTCTGCGTTCAGTATATATCAGTCTTGCTCTTTCTGTCCAATGGCGCGTGTTGTCTCAGCAATCGCACGGTCAATGTCCATAATAGCTGATAATAACATGCGTTGTCTTATTTTAGAATACGCTTTAGTATCAGTGGTCGTCTCTTTTCCGCCGTTTTGTCAATTACCTCTTTAGTAAACCAATACAACTAGCAAAAGCAGCACAGCTTGACTCTCCTCCACTTGTTATTGTTGAAGACAGTGTCGCACAAAAGTGATTACTGTCCGTCGCTGACTGGGAGGAGCAGTCGCGCGCAGTCCTACATCTCTGGACTAATTTGCCTAATCTTCACGGTACTTTAGACCGCAGTGGAAAAGCAGACAGTAGCAGGTCTGGGGGAAAAACTCCCTGTAAAAAAAGCTCCTGGTACAAATTGTTCTGGGTAATTTCGGTGGAAACAGGGCTATTAACATTGCTATATCCATCAACATACTAAAAAATATATAAATGGTCTTTATCTGCAATACATAGTAGTTCACTTCGCTGCTTAATTGCTAATAAACTTACTTAGTCAGTCACTTGCAGAGATGACTGACACTGACATTAAAAGAGCCAAATCTAGAGACCAGGGGGCGTATTACAGAAACGTTCTATCTTAGGTCTTAACTTAAGATATGATACGTTAATTTTGCATTTTTCACAATTTCGTATTACAGAAGCAAATCTTAACTTGATTTAGGATTCTTATCCTATCTTACAAAATCTCATCTTATCTGTAGTTAAAAAAATCTTAAACCACTCCATCGAGTTCGGTAATCAACTGTCAGGTCTGTTACCAAGCAACCAACAATGTGCAAACTGCTTCTGAGGTAAACCTAAAATCAAAATGGAGAAACAACGGCGTGCTTTTTTGATGTGCTCCGTTGAAAAGTTAAAGCCTGTTTTATAAATCGCCTTTTGCAACAAAAAAAAAAGTACAAGTCGTTAGTCACTTAAAGAATGAACTGGCATAAAGTTGGTTTGACATTATTAGACATTCGATACGCACAAATTTAGGGACGTCTCTAAAGTTACACACGACATTGGTATACACATTTCTAACTTCAATAGCAATACCAATAACTTCTAACTTCAAATTCAGTACCAATGTCGTATGTAACTTTAGAGACGGTCCTTAAATTTGCAAATATCTAACGTCCAGCATCAAACCAACTTTATGCCAGTGATGAACGACCTGTAATGCTCCGTGACGGCTCGTTGGCCTCTGTAATGTTGGTCGCAATTCGTTAACTAACTGCAAAACCATGTGTCGTGGAAGTCTGTAATTATTTACCAGCATTTTATCATCATAGCACAGCACATCCTCTGGGTCCTCCGAAAGTCTCTCCACCATCAAAACGTTTCTGCTCTTCATCTTATATAATTAATAAATGTAACGCTCTCTCGAAAAAGTCTTTTGTACTGTGATTTTTACTGTTGGATTTCAAAAAGGTTTGAAGTTAGGACAGCAGTGGGGTTGTCCTAAAGTTGAGACAGCTTTTTAGGATTTTTTGTTGAGTTAGGATGCTTCTGTAATACCCGTTTCCTATCCATAGTTAAGATAAGATTATGCTCTTAAGAAATGTCATTCTGTAATAGCCTTTGTCCTAAATGTGGTTCTAACTGTAATTGCCATGGTTACCAAACAGATTCTAAAGTTACGATGTTTCTGTAATACGCCCCCAGAAGACCAAAAAGCATTACGTCCGTTGATTAACATTAAAAACACAAACAGCAGGTTTATTAGGCTGCTGTCACTTTAAGACACAATGCACGGATCCAATATACTGATACTGTACACATGCGTCTTATTTCTCGACTGTTTACACCTCGACATGTGCTCTCTCTATCTCACACAGTAAGTGCGCGTGTGTGTGATAAACTGGCAGAGGGCGCTCTCAGCCAAGCCACGGTGCGTAAAGCTCAGCATGCAATGAAATTATATCTGCGCTAAGAACAGGGATTTATTAGCCATTGGTTAATTGAAGACATTTTTTAGTCACCTCTCATGAAATTTTGTCGCATATGCAAGTTATTTACTCACATTGTATTGGGCTGAGGCAGTAAGCAACCACCAAGTAACATCTTAGCAAATGCTTGGCAAAATACTAACAAATACTCAGGCTTCCTTCCCAACCCACATTCTACCCCTCATATTCTTTTAGATGACGAAAAAAAAATTTCAGTCAGCCGTTCATACAATTACACTGCGTGCTCAGCAGCTGGGTGATGGGTTGCCTTGCACAGATGTGGATTAGTGGTTATCAAGCTTGTGTGTCAGAGATTTGGAAATGAAATCCCCTGATGTCGCTGGTTCTATAGTCACAATGCAGTCTCAAACGCGTTCACATTCACTCAGATTATATAGCCCACAACAGCCGGCGGATGTCTCTCGCACACATCCTGAGAGGTCTGCAGCACTCAGGCAGATGCATCCAGAGAGTGCCGCCTGCCAGGCATGACAGATTCCTGTGCCCTTCACGCTTAAAACAAATCCTTCAGCTACAAACCAGTGAGCCCAACAACAATGCCACCAACAGCATTAAAGAGCTATGACGACGATCTGAACCACATATCGAATAAGACCTATACAGACGAGCTTAGGTGCAGTTGTGTTTTAAAGTCCACATGAAATCAAAATTTAAGTCGTTTGGCTTTTAGTTTGAATATATTCATCTTACTATTATCTATAAGCTGGTGCGCTCCAAAACAATGACAAACTTTCACAATTAGAAGATATAAGCATTCAAAACGTACAGTCTCTCACTTCTGCCAATATGGAAATTCTCATTAGATTTTCTGTCCAATCAAATGCTCTCTAGAATCTGAAGCCCTGCCCCCTACATTATAAACAGACGCTGACGTTGCGGCTAAGTGAGATGGTGGTCCAGTGGGTTAAACCATGGAACTGATATGCAGAAGGTTGCTGGTTCGATCCCAGCAGTCACCACCAGTGTGTCCTTGAGCAAGGCACTATACTCGATGTTGCTCCAGGGAGATTGCCCCTGTACGAAGGGCACTGTAAGTCGCTTTGGATAAAAGCGTCTGCCAAATGCATAAATGTAAATCTGTCAATTGTTCACACATTTACTGTTTTCTACATGGTGAATGTACATAAAATAATCCTGTCCAAATAATGCAATAGATATTCTAATGTGACATAAAAGAGAATATAGTGGAGGAGTAAGAAACTGGCCCTAAATGCAGAATGCTTCTTTCATTGGCAATAGCTTTATGAATGATTCATCTAGAGCAGCTGTAGACCATGAGCAACAGAGAAAACATGGAAATGAACATTTATCAGGATATGAACCAGCTTTGTCACTCGGCAAATCTCCATCCAGTCCATGTACCAGACTTCAAATATGGCCTATGTTGGTTTTCATCCATCAAGTTCCAAATGCAAAAAGAAAATAATCAACCGAGATGTGTTAAAATATTTAATTCACTGGATTACCCATTAATGCATGGATATACAGTCAGTAAGTTTGAAGCAGCACAACTGTTCTCAAAATGTATAATAATCAGAAATGTTTCTTGATTATCAAATCATCATATTAGAATAATTTCTGAAGGATCATGTGACACTGAAGACTGGAGTAATGATGCTGAAAAGTCAGCGTTGCCTTTTATCACAGGAATAAATTAAGAATGAATTGAGAAATCAACTTTCCCTTGAGCTTTTGATATATAAAAGGTCATGGTAAAATAAGAATATCCAGTAAGTTTCAGAGCCGAAAACGTCCTTGATAGTCAAAGAAAAGTTTTTATTGACACCAGGCCCAGCAAACGATCGATCTCAGAATGTGCCCGGCTATGACGTCTGAGTGTAGAGAAGCACCGTCTCAACAGAAGAAGAACAACGCCTGATTCTGTAGCCCCGCCCACCGACTCGTGCCACCAACATGACAGCTAAGAGCAGCATAGAGCTAAACAGCATCGAATTTCTAAGCAGTAAATATACCACATAAGCTTCATTCAGATTCCAATATTATGAATGCATGGATGAACTTTATTTTTAATGAATATCCAGCTCACGTGGGGAAGACTTTACACGTTTGTTCCTTCATTTCTGATCACGGAGTCGTTTGTAAACAAGAGACTGGATTTGCAGAAAGGATGAGATTACATGAATGAATGAAGCAACACCCTAATGTGAGTAAAACATGTTTTTTATATGTGATAGTATTGCATTGTTACAGATCGTTTGATATAGATTTATTGATTGTGTACGTGTCTAACTAACCTTAGCACGCTGTCACAGTTTGGAGAATCCTTTATTTGTGGTTCTTGATGCGCGTTGTTCACTCTTTGACTTGATATTTGCGTGTGTGTGTGTGTGCGTGCGTGTGATGTACGGTTCGCAGTTATATCCACCGATCGGGTGGGCCAAGTAATAAAAAATAATATTCTAATCAATCGCGGGTGGATGAGAGATGAATCATTGTGTTTGTTTGATAAAGACGTTTTGTGAGCCCTGTGGGACGAATTATTCCGGTTTGCCATTTTCCCAAATGCTTCAAAACAATCCCTCACTCGCTGGGAGCTGAAGCTCATTAAATATGCAAATCATATTCAATCATATCAGTGGGCATGTACTTCCAAGTCTTCGGTGTGGCACGCCCATAAAATCTGAGCGTGCAGGAGAGAGCCTCAAAACCAGAGTAGAAAATCGTCTATTACTTATTCATTATGTTTTTTTTATGTAAAAACCACGCAAACGTCATAAGTTGACCTCAGACAACAGTTTAAAAAAATAAAAATAGCCAGTTCATGACACCTTTAAAACTTATTATTACATTTTAAATTGCAATACAATATTGATCAAATAAAGCAGCAATGGTGAGCAAAATACTAAAAAAGATTAAAAAACGTACCACTCCCGAACAGCAGTGTAAAACTATACAAACCATGATACAAGATTTTGGTTATGCTCCCCGCACCTAGTTTTGATGATGCAGAATATATGTGTTCAAAGACCTTCATTGTGCAGAAATATTTTAGTTACAGTTCTGAATGAATTACATACGTTGGTGTGATCGAGTACATGGCAGAATATATCAGGATAACATGGGGGGGTGGGAGATACATATCTGGAAAAGATACCTAACAGCCCACAAAAACAAGCTTCACAGAATCATCTAAAATGAGGTAAAAACATCAGCAAATGAATGTTGTTTTGTTGGTAGAGCAAAGTTGGTAAATTGACTATTAAATTTTTTTTGCTATACTCTACAATGCAGCTCAACAAAACACTACAGAAGCATGCTAGTCGCTCCCCCAAACAGTGCTACTGGATTGCACACGCATGTAGTGTCAATGTAATAAGCTCTCACATACTAGAATTGCTTAGAATGTAAAAGACAAAGAGTGCTTGACGGAAACGCCAGCCAACCTCACAGCACTTTGTGAAAATGTGGCACTACAACAGTCTGAAAACTCCCTGACGCAATTATCCGCCTGCTTGTGTTACTCTCAGTGTACACTGCACTGCTTCTCAGCGCCTTGGCTGGCCAAAAGAATGATCAGCCTGTTATGCAAGATGAAAATGCTTGCACCACTTTTCTTACCGAGCTATTTTGGAGCTCCATACAGCAAGTGTTGGGCAGGGCTGTGAAAAATAGGTCAGAGCCAGACGCGGGCAGCACCTTCCTCTGCTTTCAAACAGACTCTGCTAAACCATGCAGTGTTATTTGTGTTTCCTAAAGCCTCGTGCATGGTTGTATTCACAGTAAACAAAGACTGAAAGACCCTACAAATGAATATCTAGAAGCGATAGTTCCATTGCCAGCAATACACCAACAGAACACAGAAGAGAGTGTAAAAATGTTGGGAGATTTTTATGAATGTTGCTGGCTCGTGCTTAGTAAATCCAGGACGAACAATAGGCAGATGTAGCTTTTGGAAGTAGGGCAATTCCAGTGTGCACCTGGGGGTCTCATTCGCCTCTTCCCAAAACCGCTGACAAAGGCGCCCCTGGGACACACTTTTGTCTCTTGGTCTTACGATTCTCTCCATACCTTTTTATGTAATTGCCATAGTATTTGCTAGATGTATGATTATGGTTTGTGCATGCAAAGTTAAATGGGTTTTGAGTGTGTGATTGTTTCAAAATGACCAAGGGTGCTCCGATCAGATTTTTGGGGCCGATTACAGTCCCTAGTAGCAGTATTTCCCAATACCAATCACCAAAAATAAATAATAGGCCTACTATTCTAATTTTTTATTGGCAAGCAACATGTGCAACATATTCCATTGCCTCTCTTAGAGGTTATTAGGAACAGCTTAGAGCTTAATAAATGTAGCATTCCTCTGAAACAAATAAATACAAATGAACATTTATGCATTTAGCAGACGCTTTTACCCAAAACGACTTAAAACTGAGGAGTACAGGAAGCAATCCGTCATGAAGAGGCGAATAAACACAAAAACAAAACAACATTTTGGACATTACTCAGAGTAGCTTAAGCTAGAATAGGGAGGGAATAGAGGAAAATAGAGGAAAAAGAATATTTTTTTAAGATGAGATTAAGTTCTCATGGAAGAGATTCGTTTTCAGCTGTCTTTTGAATGTTGTCAGTGATTCTGCCATCCGGATGGAGGTGGGAAGATCGTTCCACCAGCCGGGAACGGTGAATGTAAATGTTCTGGAGAGGGATTTTATGCCTCTCTGTGATGGTACCACGAGCCGTCACTCCTTAGCTGAGCGAAGGCTTCTGGTGGGGGTGTGGACTCGTAGGAGCGAGTCGAAGTATGCAGGTGCTGAGCTCGTGGGTGGATCTGTAAGTGAGCATTAGTGCATTGAACTTGATGCGAGCAGCGAGTGGTAGTCAGTGCAGAGAGATGAAGAGTGGTGTGACGTGGGCCCTTTTGGGCTCGTTGAAGACAAGATGTGCCGCTGGGTTCTGAATCATTTGAAGCGCTATGATCGCACACGATGGAAGTCCAGCCAGAAGCGCATTGCAGTAGTCAAGCCTAGAAATGACCAGGGCCTGGACGAGAAGCTGTGTTGCATGCTCTGTTAGGAACGGTCTGATCTTCTTGATGGGGTTTTGCTTTCCTTGCCACTGTCGCCTCTGGCTTGGCTTGCTCAGTTGGGGACACTAAATTTTTCAACAAAATTTCCAAATAAATCTAATTATTATACTAAAGTAACCATATAAACTAAATTACTGATCTAATTACTGTTCTAATGCCCACATGTCACTGTATGATAATTTAAATGAGCTGATGACATCACTGTTTTCTCCAGAACGGCTATACGGCTGAATAAAATTCTGTTGCATTATTTTCCTGTTTAACACTGTAAAGCTGCTTTGAAACAATCTGCATTGTTAAAAGCACTATAGAAATAAAGTTGACTTGATGTTGTGCAGCATAAACCTAGCCTAAAAATCTAGACGCACCCTAGCGGCAGCAAATCTAATTTGCAGCCAGGGTCGTCTAGCAACTCCCCGTTAGCTTGCGAGCTGGAAAAACCAAACTCTGGGTCAGGCCAATCACATCGTGTATAGAGTCGGTGGGCGGGCTTAACATAATGACGGCAGAGTTGTGGAGGTTCCGTGTGGTACTCGTAAACAAAGAAAGTCTTTCAAATCGGCTTTGGCTGCGACTCTGGAAGACTTGGAGTTAAGCTTTTCTTTGAGAAAAGAACAAAGAACGCCACTGAAGTCATTCTTAAGAAAGGAAGATGTGTTCAGAGTTTTGCCGACCGGATATGGCAAAAGTTTAATTTATCAACTAAGCTATGTTAAAAGTGCTACCGTCAGACCCGGAGATCGGCTGAATGGATTCGGAGATGGTAAAACTCAACTGTTTAACTCTAGGGGAGCTGGAAAATGAGCCTATTTTCAAAAATAGTGGCGTGTTCCTTAAAGGTCTTTCGAAGTTGCCTTTATTTATAGTAAATAAACTAAATTACACTTTGGCTAAAAAATTAGCAAAGTAGTATAAATTGTCATTTTACTTTGTCTAACTGTTTTTGTCTTTGGGAAAAGAAACATTAAAATAAAAGATCAATATTTAAGGTTTAAAGTTGGTAAAAAGTATCAATCCTGCTTTCAAAACGTGTTTTTGTCAACCTTGTTACATTGAAAACATTGTGGAGTTCAGTAACTGCTTAGGTAGCAAATATCGGTAACACTTTACAATACGGTTTCATTAGTTAACATTAGCTAATTTATTAACTAACATGAACTAACCACGAGCAATACATTTGTTACTGTATTTGTTAATTTTTGTTAATGTTAGTTAATAAAAATCCAGCTGTTAATGGTTTGTTCATGTTAGTTCACAGTGTATTAACTAATGTTAACAAGCATTAGTAAATGTTGAAATTAACATTAACAAAGACAAATAAATGCTTTATAAGTGCAGTTCATTATTAGTACTAATGCAGTTAACTAATGTTAGCTAATGAACCTTATTGTAAAGTGTTACCCAAATATCATTCAATCACTGTACATTTCAGTCAACATTCTTGTGCTGAAAGTGGATTGCTGCAGTTTACCTACAACGAAGTTGAATTCTCTGAGGCCAATGTAGTTTTTAACATATAAAATACTGACTGAGATTGTACGAGAAACGTACCATTTTGTCAAAATAATGATGTCCCTGTAAGTTCAAACCATTATTTTTTGGAAAAAGTCAAAGCATACACAGAAAGTGCAATTTTATATTTTAAATTCTGACTGAAAACCATCAGGAGATCCAAATGTGATAAACATGCTGATACAATGACCAAACCCCCACTTTTTGGATTTTGTGTCATGATGAAAATGTTGTGCTTTGTATAAAAATTTGAGGGTGCCTCAAAAACTCTATGACAGGCTAATATTCTTAAGTAAAGCTGTCAGAGAAAAACCCTCATACAATTTTGACTTTTCAGGAAAATGAAAAGCTAAAATGCTGAGATCTGTCAGCCAACAAATGAAGCTCACTTATTGTTGATCGCATCTCTTTTCATGGTAAGAAAACTTTTTTTGTGTGCTGAAATTACTCGTTTAGCAACAGGCGTGATTACTTTTAGCTATTGATTTCTTTCACCTCTTTCACAATGCCCTGATAGCTCATTTTGACATTCGTAAAATCAATCACATGAACTGCCAGTAATGTTCGCAGGAAAGCATGAGGTTGAGACTCATTATAAAACTCTTTCAACTTTCAAAAAAGCTCTGAAAAGAAGACGGCCATCTCAAAACATGTTTGTCAATATTGAAGGGTCTTTTTATAGACATTCAATCTTTGAGCTTTATTGCTTGCATGCTTTAGGCTAGAAACTCTGACTTAAAGATGCAAATTCTTGGCCAATGCATTGCAAGCTTGTTGTATATACTGTACTAAATAGGGCTTTGTAAAAAAATATTGATTTCTCGTTTTTAATCAATTCCAATTTTTACAAACTGATTTTGTAAGATGTCAGTAAAACAGCTAGCAAACAATGTTGCGTAACGTCAAATTTACCTCAGAAAAACCATATCCAGCGTCCATAAACTCGTTAGTCAGAGAATTAAAGGGCATATTGCAGGTTAAATTTTTTTCGAGATTAATATATAACCTTGTATGAAAATACCATATGAAAAGGTAGTGCAGGATTTAAAATGTTTTAAAAAGACATAAGAGCACAAATTTAGTAGATAAAGTGGCCATTTCGTTGGCCGCTTGGAAAAAGCGCTTTTTTTTCAACATCGCGTCATATTACGTCACGAGAGGGAGTGGTTGGCCGAGCTCTGCGTTGGCTCAGTGCAGAATAGGTTGGTATTCAGTAGAGTCTGTGTATTTTCGGTAGTTTTTCTATTCCAATTTATCATTGTCATGGTAAATTATTATCCAGCCTATCAGGGCATCGAGTCCACAGGTTTCCTAAAAAAAAAAAAGTTAGGAATTCTGCATGGTGGCGTTTTGTGCAGGTGAAGAAATGGGACTTCCCTTCGCGCATCTGCTGGTGGTGTGTATAGTGCTTTAGACCGGAGGATTATCATCCCGGCGATATGATGGAGTCAAACATTGTTATACTCATGTAAGGCTGGCTACACTGGCTGCGTGACGTGAGCGTGGCGTTTCTATCTGTAGACCGGCTACACACTGCAAGCGTGGCGTTTCTGTTGCGTTTCAGCTGCGTGGCGTTTTCTGTGTGTTTGCACACCAGAAGCGTGTCTGACGCGGCGCCGCTGCTGCTAGGTGACGTGGAAGGCCTATACTTCATGTTAAACATAAAATATATAAATAAATATTTATATAAATATATAGCCTACTGATACAGCAAAGACAACGTCAGCACTCGGCAGTATTGACGGCCGAATAGGCTACAAAATAATTTGTTCTGCATTGACAGGTGCAATATTTGAAAATCGATATTATATACATTTTTTTTAATTACAATTATATCTGCATTTATGTCAAAACCTAGAGACTTTCACACATAAAAATTTCATTTATTAATATGTATTCGTGTCAAAATGACAAACAGCTTTTCCTATTCTATTTTGCCTGGAAACGCTTCCAACACTCTTGCGTGTCGCATCAGTTCTATTTCAGCATGTGCGTTCGGCGCGGCTGGTGTGTAGCTTGCCTAAGGATGAATAAACATCCACACGCGATGCTTCTTTGCCGTCGTGTTTACATTAATGAATACAAAGTATGTACATTAACACAAATGAATACAGTCTCACACTTTTTCGAAAAAAAGTTCTGAATTATGTGATATTTTATTCATGCCATGCACATTCACTCAAATACATTCTCATAACGTCATATACACCCTCACACTAGCGGTGAATCGGCACGAAATAAGCCCATAATACAGAATTAATGAATAAAGGATAAACACAATAACACAACGTTACTGTCTGTGGCTCGGCGGCCGGCGGGAGATGTGACGGGTCCCGGATCCGGTGGGAGATGCAGCTCGGAGAAAACGTGAACTGTGCACCGTGGCGTGAGTCTTGTAAGTTACCAAATCAGTCGTGATGAGAAACCGCTAACGTTATATCACATAACGTTTAGTGTGAACGGATATTAACGAGTGTGACTTTTCCTGACGGTCAAGCCTATAAGTTTCTGTTATTGGTAAGTAAATCAATAACTTACTAGATGACAACGTTACCAGCTTTGCTATTGCCTGATACATGATAATAATCAGTACAGTGTTGTAATCTGAGCACAGTGATCATATCGTTAGCTAGCTTTATCTAGCTAACACTGGTCTCTCTCCGAGACACCTGCCGCTGTTCTCCACTATTTCTCCTCACATAAATACTCAATCTGTCTCCTGTAATCGTTGTTCTGTCTAATCCTGGTCTGTCCCTAATTGTGTGTCATAATTGTATGGCTGTGGTCTGCCATATGAGTATTAATAAACATTTATAATGTCCTCAGCGTCCGAGCTGTCAATGCGATCCATTGTTTTCCTATCGTTGAGATTCACCGCACTCCCTCTCGTTATGTCACGTCCGGTTTTGGCATTTTTAGATGCGGAAGTAAAATTTTCTCACAAAAACGACTCCAAAAGCCTTAATATTGTATTTTAAAGTATATTTTAAAGAAAATCTAGTTCCTACATTATTTTTCTATACATTGACTCACTGGAGTCTCTAACCTGCAATATGCCCTTTAACTCTAGAGAGGAGCATTTTGATAAATATATGCACCATATTACATAGGCTATTCATTATCATTTTTAATGTTCTTCAATATTTAACCCCCTCGATCGACTTGCTTTTTTTCTTATCAGTGCCAAAGAGACTCAAATAACTCATTTTTTTATCATTAAGGCAAGTGTTGTACATTATAATCTGTTAAGTTTCAATTTTTTTGTGTACAGTCACAATAAAAACAAACATGATGCGTGATCTGCAGCCTCTCTCTCAAAGACGTTCATTCAGATAGTCTTTAGAAAAGGAACTCTGGCTTAGTGAATACTTGTCTCACAAACATGAGACATATGTCTAAAGAAACGTTGAAATGTAAGGTTTTGAATTATGTAAACCAAATCGAAAAAAAATATTCTGTGTTTATGTAATCTGTTTGAAAAGAGATAGATGTCAGTCACTCGCGAGCATCTTCATTAACCGGTAATGTGACCACACCCACCGATCGCGCGTTCTATTGAGATTCAAATACTGATGATCAAGAGTCGACACCCACACATCAACTCAAATAAACACATCAAGTACTGCTATAGCCTACCCAGCTACATCGTTTTGAGACGAGATGGAGATGGTGGTCCAGTGGGTTAAACCACTGAACTGATACGCAGAAGGTTGCTGGTTCGATCCCAGCGGTCACCACCAGTGTGTCCTTGAGCAAGGCACTTTACTCCACATTGCTCCAGGGGGATTGTCCCTGTAATAAGGGCACTGTAAGTCGCTTTGGATAAAAGCGTCTGCCAAATGCATAAATGTAAATGTAAATGTAAATGAGACGCGTTGAGAAATAATCCTGGATTTATTCTCCTCACGAAACGCTGTTCATTTCTTAGAGCAACGGATGAAAGGGCCCCAAAACAGCTCAGACTCCTAGGGGTTAATGCATGTTTGAATAAATCTGGCAAGTTTTTATGACAGCCACAATTTAAATGTTTATATTTCATATAAATGTATTATTCTCCACTTTTTTCCTGGGGGCGCTACAGTAAAAAAGAACGTGGGTACAACTTCCGGTGAGGCTTTTTGGGATATCGCATCAAAAAATGCTGAATGGAAACGCCAAGATGCGCATGAATTCTAAAAACGCGCATAAAAAACGTATGCGCTCGTTTGAGTCGGATACATTTTCTATCCGATACGAAAACGTGCGCATAAACTACGATTTAAATGCATAATGTCTCGCTTGTTTACTTCGAACCGGAAGAGACTCCCACTTTTGACTCAAGGCTTCTTGGGGCGTAGGAAACTTGTGGATAAAAAAAAACAACATCATTGAGTGTAATTTAAGTGTTTGTATAGAAATCAGTTAATTTTTACCTTCAATATTATAGCAGGCTACAACTGACTCCCATAGTTTACAGCATTAGTTCAGAGACTTGTTTTTCATTAGAAAATGGAAGAAGCTAAACATGACTATCAATCTCCCTCGGACTGGGGCTCCATGCACGATCTCACCTTGTGGGGTCTCAATGATCCTAAGAAAGGTGAGAAATCAGCCCAGAACTACACGGGAGGAGCTGGTCAATGACCCGAAAAGAGCTGGGACCACCGTTTCCAAGGTTACTGTTGGTAATACACTAAGACGTCATGGTTTGAAATCATGCATGGCACGGAAGGTTCCCCTGCTTAAACCAGCACATGTCAAGGCCCGACTTAAGTTTGCCAATGACCATTTGGATGATCCAGAGGAGTCATGGGAGAAAGTCATGTGGTCAGATGAGACCAAAATAGAACTTTTTGGTCATAATTCCACTAAACGTGTTTGGAGGAAGAAGAATGATGAGTACCATCCCAAGAACACCATCCCTACTGTGAAGCATGGGGGTGGTAGCATCATGCTTTGGGGGTGTTTTTCTGCACATGGGACAGGGCGACTGCACTGTATTAAGGAGAGGATGACCGGGGCCATGTATTGTGAGATTTTGGGGAACAACCTCCTTCCCTCAGTTAGAGCATTGAAGATGGGTTGAGGCTGGGTCTTCCAACATGACAATGACCCGAAGCACAAAGGACCCAGGATAACCAAGGAGTGGCTCTGTAAGTCTCCAGACCTAAACCCAATAGAGAATCTTTGGAGGGAGCTCAAACTCTGTGTTTCTCAGCGACAGGCCAGAAACCTGACTGATCTAGAGAAGATCTGTGTGGAGGAGTGGGCCAAAATCCCTCCTGCAGTGTGTGCAAACCTGCTGAAAAACTACAGGAAACGTTTGACCTCTGTAATTGCAAACAAAGGCTACTGTACCAAATATTAACATTGATTTTCTCAGGTGTTCAAATACTTATTTGCAGCTGTATCATAAAAATAAATAGTTAAAAAATCATACATTGTGATTTCTGGATATTTTTTTTTTAGATTATGTCTCTCACAGTGGACATGCACCTACGATGACAATTTCAGACCCCTCCATGATTTCTAAGTGGGAGAACTTGCAAAATAGCAGAGCGTTCAAATACTTATTTTCCTCACTGTATATCCAAAATAATCGGAATTGAAATCGAAATCGAATTGTGAAATTTGTGTCAATACCCAGCCCTAGTACTTAACGTATGTTTCTGCTTTACTTTCACAGTAACAAAATGTCATCAACATATTTCAATTATAATGTGCACTGAGTGATACTACCATAAATTATCTATTCAAATGATATGTTTGTGATTCCAAAATCACTGTGATGGGGTTAAAAAAATGCGCTTTAGGATTTGTAAAGATAAACAGTTGGTATTGGTAACCACACAATATGATATGGTTAATAATTGCTAAACCCTTTTGTTGACCATTAATCTATGTACATTCAAAAGATTTCAAACATAAATGAATTGGTCCTTAATGATGACAATAACTTCTAATAATCATATTTGAGGATTTTGCTCTGTGTATTTGATCAAAGTCAAATCCAACAATTTGTGCAAAAATGAGGTGAAAAAAATCATGATTGTACTCTTACCTTCAGCTATTACACATTAATTCCCAGTGGCATCACATGTCTTAATCAATTATCCATTAGACAGAGTAATATTTGCCAAATATTTCAGTCATGTCACTAGAAGACTTTACATTGATCAAAACCGACAAATTTGATTTAAAGAGCAGCCATAATATGAGTCCCGTGCCCTCACCAATATGCTTGATGAATTATTTATGGATGGGTGTTTTGTAATCATTTTCCAATATCGCTCTGCTCTTCTTAGCCCTGTGAGGGGAGGACTATTTTTGCCTCCATAACGCTTCATCTGGAACGCTTCTGTTCATTGGCAGACACACACACTGAATGCCATTAACATTCAAAGACAGAGGTTAAAAATCCTGTGGGAAGCTTTGAATTAGACTGATTTTTCCAATCCTACATCCCCACAGAAGGGCATGGATGGATTGATAAAATTATCACAAACATGAAAATATTTATATCCTTGGGCATTATATCCTAAACGATCTCATGTTTAACCCAAATACTTCAGGAAGCTGTCACAGTGTGTAATGGCAACAGTAGGGGGGTTGTTGACACTATGACACCCTCATGATGTTAATGATATTTATGACACTATGCAGGGTCACATGCTGCCAACATCTCTATAGCTCAAAACCCTGCACGAGCAGCTCATTTAAACCCAGCCTAAGCCTGATTGGTCAAAGATCCACCTGTATCCGGATGTTGTCCACATACACATTGAAAAGACAAGTGTAAATGCGCTTCTGTCTGGAGGTAGCCGAAAACACATTGTGATCAGATCTGAGTGTAATGTAAATGCAATCTAGCCGTCGTATCTGCAAGCGAAGTTCAATGTCAATATTTAAAACTAAGTTTATTCTTTTTTCCCTGTGTGTTTCATATGAATTGTAGGGCTGCCACTAACGACTATTTTTATATCGATTAATCTATCGACTAATTTATCTCAATAATTTTCTACAATTTTACTTAAAAACATTGAATTTAACTTGCAACTTTGGCATTCAGTAGTGTACTATAAAAAAGTATAAATGTAAACAAGCCCTTGACAACCGAATATTAGGTCCGACCCTTTAAGACACGGACCAAATTAATTGTAGCACATCCGATTTCTCATTCAACTCTGTATACGTTCACTAAAGACATATACAACTGTGTTTACCTGAATACTCGCCAGGACATGCATTTTTATATATTTTTTGACCATTCAAACCCAATAATCAGCCAAACTGACGTCGCAATCAGTCTGAGTGAAAGGCGTGCGTGTGGCTGCGCGCGCTTCGGTTCAGAGTCCGGCATCACGAGCATGTCCCGCCGCACCGCACTTTTCTGTTGTTTTCTTTTTCCCGAGCTGCGCGTATATATTCGACTGTTTTGCTTCCATTGTTTAATGAACGGAGGAAGCAGAGCTCACACACACGTCCTCACTCCTGCTGTCACACATCCACGCAGATTAAGAAATACTGCTCTTATTAGAGTGCTGTCATTTTTAAAGTACCGGTACTAATACCATTTCATATCGTACCCAACTCACCCAGTCGATTAAAAATATTGATGTGGACTAATTATCAGCGTCGACGCTGTTGATTGTATCGACCAATCGTGACAGGCCTAATTATTTTGTGCAACATTATCTGAACGAGGCGACTGTCAGCGCTGCCGTGTAATCACAGTCGTGAGATCTAAGAGCTACACTCTGTTCAAGTTACTATGGAAGCTTGTTTCCGCCATAGAATAAAAAATAAAAAAGGTAATTGCGACTTTATCTTACAATCATACATCTCGCAATTGCGAGTTATAAAGAATTGTATTGCTTAGTCAAGAATAAATAATAAATAAAATTATTTTTTGGTTCTTGACATTTCTTTCTGTTCCAGAAGGATAGTTTCGTTTTGCAGCCATAGCCATGTCAAGGCGTATGTTATTATCTGCCAAACTGCATGAGTCCGAAACAGTTACTGAATAAATATAAATCATTATTAAAAATATTTCCACAGGACTCTGCAAATGTTTAGTAGACACCACACATACACCAATAAAGCATAACATATCCACTGACAGGTGAAAAACACTGATTATTCATCACGGCACCTGTTAGTGGTTGGGATATATTAGACAGCAAGTGAACATTTTGTCCTTAAAATTGATGAGTTAGAAGCAGGAAAAATGGATTTGAGCGAGTTTGACAAGGGCCAAATTGAGATGGCTAGACGACTGGGTCAGAGCATCTCCAAAACTGCAGCTCTTGTGGGGTGTTCCCGGTCTGCAGTGGTCAGTCTCTATCAAAAGTGCTCCAAGGAAGGAACAGTGGTGAACCGGCGACAGGGTCATGGGCGGCCAAAGCTCATTGATGCTCGTGGGGAGCGAAGGCTGGCCCGTGTGGTCCTATCAAACAGACGAGCTACTGGAGCTCAAACTGCTCAAGAAGTTAATGCTGGTTCTGATAGAAAGGTGTCAGAATACACAGAGCATCTCAGTTTGTTGTGTATGGGGCGGCATAGCCGCAGACCAGTCAGGCTGCCCGTGTTGACCCCTGTCCACCGCCGAAAGCGGCAACAGTGGAGTGTGCACGGAGCAATGGAAGAAGGTGGCCTGGTCTGATGAATCACGTGTTCTTTTACATCACGTGGATGGCCGGGTGTGTGTGCGTGGCTTACCTGGGGAACACATGGCACCAGGTGCACTATGGGAAGAAGGCGTGGCGGCGGAGGCAGTGATACTTTGGGCAATTTTCTGCTGGGAAACCTTGGGTCCTGCCATCCATGTGGATGTTCCTTTGACACGTACCACCTACCTAAGCATTGTTGCATACCATGTACAGCCTTTCATGGAAACGGTATTCTCTGGTGGCTGTGGCTCTTTCAGCAGATAATGCACCGCCACAAAGCACAAATGCTTCAGGAATGGCTTGAGGAGAACAACGAGTTTGAGGTGTTGACTTGGCCTCCAAATTCCCCAGATCTCAATTAAAAATAAAAATGTATATATGTTAATAATATAGTATAATAATATAATATGTTATAATATGTTAAATAAAAGAAGTGCCTCATGTGTCTTTCTTGATTTTTGGTTACTAATGTCATTCCAAGTAGATCCATTTTTATTTTTATTTCATATATAAACTGCTCAAAAGATTTTCTCATCCCAAAGGTCAAGTGAAATCAAACCAAATGATGCCTCGCTCCTACACTGGCAATGCTTTCAGGTCCAACTCTGACACAATTCTCATTGTAACATCAGGACGCACTGAAAGCATCCTCTCTTAAAGCAGTGCTCCGCTAAGCCTGGTCAAAAGAAGCTTGAGTCCTCAAAGAGAGGCAGCGGTAATCCTCCTCCTCCTCCTCTTCCGGCAAACAGCGATGACTAACCCGCGCTTCTGGCTCTGGCTGGCTGTTCTATCACATGCCTGCAGAGCACATAACTCATGCAAATCCCTGTGTTTTTGACACGCTGTGAGTGTGGTGCCATCAGGTGAGCGAGCCCGGCGGGATGAATGCCGCGGTGCGTGTTGTGGCTGTAGGTGTGCGCCGGTATCAATCACCGGGCGTCTACTTCATCCTCCACACTCTCAGTTACAGCCTCGCTCCACAGTCAAGATTGATTTTTAATTGGCCTCACTGTTTAGATATAGATCATGTTTTCATATGGATCATGATGGGGAAGGCTCTTTCTCGCACAGAACGAATGAACAGAGAAGTTCGAACGTCATGATTAACGATGATCCAAATGACTTATGTGGCCTTCACGCCTAATAAAGATCAGCCATCAGTCCGTCTGCGGAACCGTAAACACTGGTGTCATTCAAGTCCAGTCACCTTTATTTATAGCATCTTAAGATCTTCTTCACAGTAATAAACAGGAACATAACGATCAATAATGCAAACATCAGATATGAGACTAATTCAAATTCTGCAGTAAAGCAGCTGTAAAAAACAACTCCGTTCAGTTCAAAAACAGTGTGAAATTCATCTATTTTGAAATGAGTTAAATTCAGCTATAGAGTAATTGCATCGTAAAGTAAGTGCATGAAAAAATGCATTATTGTTTAAATGGGACTTATTATGCCCCTTTTTTAAGTCTCGGGTGTCCCCAGTCTGTGAAGTTTCAGCTCCAAATACCCCACAGATGATTTATTGTACCATGTTGTAAATGCCCATTTTTGAGTGGAAGGAAAAACATGCTGTTTTCGTGCATGTGCCTTTAAATGCAAATTAGCTGCTTCTCCCCGTCCACTTTCCAGAAGAGGGCGGAGCCTGTAAAGCTTGTGCCTCCAGCCAAAAACGAAAACATCTGTCTGGTTTTGATTAGCATCTCAATCGCGCTCGCGCTCACGCTCACGTAACATTGCAGTTCTTCATCATCATGAAAGTTTATTATCTGCATGCGTTTTAAAGCCATATCAGTCACAACTTCTGATATATATTTCACGTCTCATAAACTGTCAAACACTCACAAGGTTATGTCAGAAACACACAACGTTCACATAAACACAGTTGGTTATGTCTGTGAACGTAAACAGCAGGGAGAGAAATCACATGTGCTTATTAGATCTGTGTATTAAAGTGACAGCCGCATAATATACAGTACCTGCTGCTTTATATGATAAGAGAAAAACTAAAAATCACTCACTGCTCTCGACTGAATAACTTTAGTAGCTTTATTAAGAACACATTTCTTACTTGAATGCTGCTGTTATATTCTCTGGCGAGGAGATAAACATGGCGGACTGTGTACAGCTCACTGTGGGCGGGTCTATGCTAATAGGGCGGAGTCTGTCAGTAGTCGGGAGCGGGGCCTAATCATCAGAGGTGGTAAGTAACGAAGTAAAAATACTTCGTTACTTTACTTAAGTATTTTTTTCTGGGATCTGTACTTTACTTGAGTATATTTTTTTTGCATTTACTTTCACTTTTACTCCACTACAATATTAAAGAAAAAGTTTACTTTTTACTCCGATACATTTCCCTTTGCCCGCTCCAAGTATTTATTACACTTGCTTCCCAAACCAATGAAAAACGTGGTTTTCGTTTGAATAAAAAGAACGCGGAGGCGCCGCGACTCCCGCGAGCTCTTTGCCAGCATACGCTCACAATCGAGTCAGTTAACCATTGCGAAGATGGCCGCAGAAACCACAGGTGAAGGGGCAGCTCTCGCTGCCAGCAATGATCCAGAGATTCCCGACAGAGATCATCCATGGCCATATCTCAAGGATATGTTTGAATTCATTGAAGTCAAGGGAGATTCATATCGGCTGAAATGTCTTCTTTGCCTGCCACGGGTGAATGCAATATCAGCTTTCAAGAATTCACCCTCAAATCTGAAGAAACATATTGAGGTGAGCTGAGGTTAATGTTGTTACTATTGTTAGCCAAGTGATTTCATATTGAAATGTCAAACGTGGCTTGTAAACAGCTAGTTAACGTTAGTCAAGTTAGCTAACGCATATTGATAGCTAACGGTGTCTGTAACACACTAATATGCATTAATTCATGCTTAACTAATGCTCAGATCATGAGTTAATGTATGACTAAATCATTTATTAATGATCACTGCATCAGCAACTAATGAACATTCTATATGATTAATAGATTAAGTGATATATGAATTGATATTAATTAAATGTGTCATGTATTAATTCTCTAATAACATGTTATATTAACTAATAGTGTAAATTAATATTGTGGTAATTAACATGAATTTACACTATTAGTTAATAGAATGTTATTAGAGAATTAATACAATATGACACATTTAACTATTAACAATGTAATGATTATTTAATCTATTAATCATATAGAATGTTCCTTAGTTGCTGATGCAGTGATCATTAATAAATGATTTAGTCATACATTAACAAATGATTATCTGTCTTTGATTATTGATATTTACAGTCAATTTGAATATTTACTTTTTACTTTCGGTACTTGAGTAAATTTTAAATCGGATACTTTTGTACTTTTACTCAAGTGATTTTTGAATGGAGGACTTTCTACTTTTACTGGAGTCATTTTTTATTTAGGTATATATACTTTTACTTGAGTATAACTTTTGAGTACTTTTACCACCCCTGCTAATCATTTGTGATGTCAAACTGCAAGAATCTGCAAACGGCTTATCCTGAGACACTGCTTATGATTTATGGGGATTAAAAAAAGAGGAGTGGCTGGATTTTTACCATTATATGCTGGTTGTGTACACACTGCCAACACATATTTTGCATAATAGGTCACCTTTAAAGGAACATGCCGACTTTGTGGGACTTCACCGTATCCCCCAGAGTTAGAGTTAGAGTTCCATACATACCATTCTCCTCTCCGTGCGTGCCATAACTCTGTCTGTTTTCCTTGACGTAGTCACTATGAACCATCACTTTAACACTTCAGTTTGTCTAAAATATCTCAAATAACTCTCCCCATAGAGCAAAAGAAGCTATTTTGTTAAAAAAAAGCATTTTCATTTGACCCACCGCTAGCCTAGCTTAGCACAAAGACTGGAGGTAAATGGTTCCAGCTAGCCTACTGCTCAATAAGTGACAAAATAACACCAGCATTTTCATTTTAATTACAAAAAAAATGTAATAAAACGCACAATAAAAGCAAGTCATCATGTGTTCTGCACACTCTGGTGTCAAATGAAAATGTTTTTTTTTAACAAAATAGCTTCTTTTGCTCTATGGGGAGAGTTATTTGAGATATTTTAGACAAACTGAAGTGTTAAAGTGATGGTTCATAGTGACTACGTCAAGGAAAACACCATAAAAGCGTAATAGACATAGTCGATTCAACAGCTTTGTCGTCATGTGATAGCTTTTTGTGTGGAATACACTGATATTTTAGTCATTATTCATTGATAATCTTCTCCTCCAAATACTGTGAAAAATCAATTGCATGAAGATTCCTTAAAATGTCTGCTTTCGTGTTCCTCAATATATAGGTGTGATATGACAAGAGGCTGCACAAATATATATAATTTACATTTTTGAGTGAACGATTCATATCCTCATATCTATATCTCGCTGAAATGTATGAACTGCTCACTACAGTGTATCGTACAAAGCAAGCATACTGAGAATCAGATCTTGCAGGGCTGTTGGCGTCTCAGTATTTCAGCGGTTTCTCTCAGTCTGCGATGTGGGCAGGGTTTCCTGTGAGTGAGTGAAGGAAGGCTCTTTCCTCAATTCAATCACAGTTCGCCACATTATCATGCACAAGCCTCATGGTCTATCTGCCGTACACAACAAGCTCCTGCGATATACTGGATGTGCTATTTTATCTCTATCTTACCAGAGAGAGACACTGCACATGTATGACGTAAGGATAGATTTAAATCAGTCACATCAAAGTAAACATAATATTTTATATGGTACAATATGCAAACATGTTCTGGTCATTCATAGACCATGTATTATTGGTCTTAATTATCCATTTTATTTAGACTTTAGGGACCCACTTTATATAAGGTGGCCTTAACTACTGTACTAACATTTTAATTAATCATTTGATACAATGCACTTATTGTGTACATACATTGTACTTACATTTAAAAAATTACCTGCATGTAATTACGTCTGTAATTCATTTCTGTAGTTACATTTGTAATTACACATTTGACACTTACCTTAGACCTAACCCTACCCTTTAACTTACCCATACCACCACACCTGTCCCTAACCCTACCCTTAACCTTACCCACACCACCACACCTGTCCCTAACCCTACCCTTAACCTTACCCACACCACCACACCTGTCCCTAACTCTACCCTTAAACTTACCCACACCACCACACCTGTCCCTAACCCTACCCTTAACCTTACCCACACCACCACACCTGTCCCTAACCCTACCCTTAACCTTACCCACACCACCACACCTGTCCCTAACTCTACCCTTAAACTTACCCATACCACCACACCTGTCCTCAATATCCCGTATCCCACCTCAATATCAGCAAAGGTGTTTTGCAATACAATTTGAACACAGTAAGTACATTGTACTTATTTTTTGATGCAAGTACATAGTACTTAAGGCCACCTAATATAAAGTGGGGCCGACTTTAGTATTAGAATTTCCATAAATTGATTGCAGACCAATCTTCTCAAAATTGCATTGAAGATATTTGGTCAATATAATATGATCTAATATATAATATAATATAATACATAGTTCAAATCATATATTTTCCCAGGTTATGGAGTATCCTGGACACAGTTGCATGCTTTAATTCCAAACACTCAGAAATTGTATGTTGGGTGAATTCTTATTCAAAATAAGGCTTATCAAAAATTGGCTCAATATAGAATAGAATGTTTTTTTTTTCAGTGTGCATGACAATGCCTGTATGTAGGCTACATGCAAGAAAGCAATGTACCTTTCCACTATTTTTATATTAGTACGTGAGATACATTGGCCATTCGCTCAATGCTCAGTGTGTGGGTCTTACAATATAGCTCCTTAACACAATAAAATGCACTTTGTCTCTCATGCAACGAAAAAGAGTGTTTGCTTCACATTAGCCGTTCTCACTCCTAAGGGTTCAAAATCTGAAGCATGGCCAAGTGAAACAATGCACAATGAAGACGCTAAAGGCACCCCTAAGGGGTCACTATATCGACGCGCAGGTGCTCCATTGATTTCAATGAGAAATCTTTGCCGTCATACACAGACGCGTTGGGCATGGGAACGTTATCGTCATGATGAAATTATATATTGAGTTATGATTTTGCCATTATGACATGTTGAGTGTGATTCTCAATTTAATCAGCCAGCATCATTTTATTTACATTTATTTTATTGAGCTACGCTATTTAGACACGTTTGAACATGTAACCCAACCCCATCCCTAAACCTACCCGTTTGTGTATTATATGACGTAAAATACTAGCCTGGCTCCGCCCTCCTACGTACTTCGGCTCAATTTTCATTTTCCTTCAGTACTACGTCTGGGACTGCTGTATATGCTTCGGTTTTCTCCCGAATAATTTTTTACCGGTCCAATCAGCGAACAGAGGGAGTGGCTGAGAGCGATGACGTTGATGTTGTGCGCTAGTTTGAGTTGTAGTTCAGTAATGGCGGTGGTGAAAGATACGAGTGTGTGGCACTGGCACCGCTGACGAATGTCCAGAAGTTAAAGCCGGAGTGTGGCGAGGTGGACGAGCGAGATCGGTGTGTGTGATTGAGAATGAGACACACCGGTCTCAAGTCCTCTCTTGAGGGAGCACGGAGGCATATAAGGACGAGCGACACCAGTGAAGGACGAGAGACGACCAGGCCTGGATTTTAAGTTTTGTTATGTATGTGCGCCGCAGTCGTCCGTGAGGGGCTGCCGCTTTTACTTTCATTTTGTGTTTATTATTTGATTAAATGTTGTTAAACGTTCGCCGGTTCCCGCCTCCTTCGTCCCTGAACAATCAAACTCCGTTACACAGAGCAAGAACAATCACTGCTGAGTTTTGTTGGTGGCCATGATGTTGTGGTCCGGGAAAAGTAATTTTCAGCTCACTCCGTTAGTGGTGAAGGAGTTGCTGAAGCCGTCCGTCTCCCACCACCCGTGAAAAAAACCCAGGCTGAATTACAGACTGCTTTTGACAACACCAAGGTCGTGTGGTAATGTAATTGCTCTCCGAATCCACATCTCTGAGTTTTCAAGAAAATATCACTTCAAAATTCACTGTTTATATCCTTTTAGACCCCTGCAGAGCACCGTGCGGTTGCGTGCGCTGTAATTTGGATGCATTTCTAGACTTGTATTTCTTTAAATGCTGGCAAGTGTTTACAAGAGCAAAATATTTCATCACCGCTCAAAAAATAAAAGAAGAAAAGCATGAAAACATTTGAATTGGGATGTTATTTACGGCAGCATTTATTCTTATTATAACAAGAATATGACATTTTTTTACAGCATATACAATCATGTTATGATTGCACAAGATATGCACCACGAGAGCAGCGCGTTCCGATCACAACACTCTCCTCTCCACCGTGAATAAATAACAATCTGAATGCATGAGGTTTTATCACT
Source organism: Romanogobio albipinnatus (assembly GCA_023566225.1). Taxonomy (NCBI): domain Eukaryota; kingdom Metazoa; phylum Chordata; class Actinopteri; order Cypriniformes; family Gobionidae; genus Romanogobio; species Romanogobio albipinnatus. The sequence continues at coordinate 6,084,936 of CM042249.1, read as the reverse complement.
GACACTGAGGTGATGTGCACAGTTTATGTGAGAATCAAAGGCGAACGGCGCGTGACATACGTCATGACCAAACGTTAGCGATTGTTTATGGCAGATCCAGATTGGCTCGTGGCAGATCCAATAGTTTTAAACTTCAACAGAGTATCCGCCTTCAAGGAAGTAAACGCTTGTCAATGGAGAGTGGCCAGACTCTCTGTACAAATTAAATGTACGAGAGTCTGTAAGACCAGGCTAATAAAATACAGGATATAGCACAATTTATTCAAAAAGTACAAATAATCCAAGTGTTCTGAGGCCAAACAATTGATTTGGGTGAAGGAAATCCCCAAAAGCGATCAGTGTCTCCACCCGCCGAAGATCATGCACACATTCAAATTTCAAAAAATGACGCCCGAAGAAACGTTACGTCAGAGTTCATAGTGGGATTGCATTGGCTCTCGTATGTTTCATGACCGATTGCGTCATACTAAATTATGTTTTATTAACACAGTTCGGGAGGAACAGGTTCAAATGATCTATCCAGTCATCATGTCATTCTAACCAGCTGAGAGCAATCAGCAATCAACATGTCTACCCAATCAGCACAAGTGAAGTACTATATAAATACCCAGTCAACTCACCAATGTTCATTGACAGTTTTCCCTCCACCACCCCATCTTCCTCACACTCACTTGGTTACTTTCCTAACCAGAGATATGGGGGGAGTACTCTGGGTTCAGGCCAAATACCGAGCTCGGAGCCCACTCCTTGGACAGCAACCAAATACGCATACTATTACGCATACTATTTACTATCTGATTATTTGTAAGTGTGAACTTGTGAAAGAGTCGGGTGTATCATTTGAATATGACTGACTGAGGGTGTGTGTGTGTGTTCACGAAGTGGCGGGATCATCATCTCAGCGATTTTTAAAAATGAAGATCAACGCTGTTCTTCACATGAAGATATCGCATGACTTCAGAAGACTTGGAATGCAACATGAGTTAATACTTTTATACTGTTTTTGGTCAGTTTTTGCAATAAATACCTGTGACTGTACTTTTATTTGCCTGTTACGTGTTTTATATTGTTGAGACGTGGGTAGGTTTAGGGAAGGAGTGGGGTTAGTTGCTCCAAAATATAAAAGTAGACTATAAATATTCATAAAATCATGTCTGCTTTTACAAATGCAAAGAATTAAATGCGTCTTGATCTGACGCATTGGGTAAACAACTGAAATCAATGGAGTTCCCTGTGCGTTGATATAGTGACGCCTAGGGGTGCCTTTACCGTCTTCATTGGAAGACACTTGACCATGCTTCAGATTTTGACGCCTTGGGAGTGAGAATGGGTTGCAACTTAGTAGACAGCTGGACTAATTGACTTGCTGCGAATTTAACATCATTTTTTGGCTACTGTTTAGTTTGTAATAACATACATTATGAAAAGATTTCCCTGATTTAAAATCACGTTCTGATGATGATATTACAGAGAATGTTCTCAGAACTTTAGCTAATGTTCTAGCAACGTTCTTCCAGTTGGATGTTCTCCTAACATTTTTTTTTTTCAATGTTACTAGGCCTATTTGTTTCAGAACATTCAAAAGTAACATTCCAAAAAATGTTTGAATAATGATAAAAATTGAATGTTTCCTTAAAGCTCGCATAACCAAGACACAAATGCTTTAAAACATTCCGTTTTGAACGTACAGAGAACATTCAGAAACAACGTTTCATAAATTAAATGGGTAACACTTTATTTTACATTGTCATTGTTACACGTTAAATGCTTTTACTATATTAATTACAGTAAATTATGCATAATTACATGCAACTAACCCTAAACCAAACCCTCATCCTAACCTAACCCTATAGTAGGTACAGGCAGTAACTTAATATTACTCAGTACTTAAATGTATAATTACACTTTAACAATGACACCTTAAAATAAAGTGTAGCCCTTAAATGTTAGCTGGGTTGTTACATGTAATGCCCTTCTCATGAGCAGTCTCGGTTACACAATTTGTTTTTTTTTTTTTTTTTTTAAGATTTTTTTATTATGATAGGACAGTAGGTAGACAGGAAGCGAAGTGGGAGAGAGAGAGAGGGACGGGATCGGGAAAGGTCCACGAGCCGGGACTCGAACTCGGGTCGCCCGAAGCGCAACAGCGCTATATGTCAGCGCACTGCCCACGAGGCTATTGGTGCTGACGGTTACACTATTTTAAGGTTTCTGTGTACTTACTATAGGGTTACACTCTAAAAAGAAAAGGTTCTATATGGCACCAAAAATGGTTCTTAGCTCGTAATCATAGGGGAACCTTTTTAAGTGCTATATAGCACCAATTTTGGTGCTTCAGTGGTTCTTCAGCGGTTCTTCAGAGGTTCTTCACCGGTTCTTTGACTAAGGTGATATATAGCACCGCTAACTATGGTGCTATAAAGCACCTCTACCATATACAGAACATGTTAAGAGATGGTGCTATATAGCACCAAAAGTGGTTCCTCTATGATTACGACGAAGAACCGTTTTTGGTGCCATATAGAACCTTTTTTTTTAGAGTGTAGGGTTAGGATTGGGGTTTGGTTTCGGGTTAGTTGCATGTAATTATGCATAATGTATGTGTAACAAGGACACTGTAAAACAAAGTGTTACCACTGTTTCTCATAAATATAAGGATCAACTAATTATACTAATGTTATTTTAGAGTTTGTTGTTGACATGATTGAGATAAGGAACCAAAAGTATGAAAATATGGCAGGGGTGGGGAATGCTCATAGACACGACTGATATTTAATAAAGGAAAACTGTCTAAACAAATATGGCTACTGCTTATGAAATCACTTTCTTCTGAAGGCATATAGATGTGCTTTCATCCCAGCTTATCTACAGTCATCTCAAGAAAACAGAAGTTTCCCAGGAGTACACGGTTATCTCTACAACTCTCATAACAATGAAGGAGTCGAATAGTCCAGCCTTTGTGCAGTAAGTGCAACCCAGAAGCATATGGACTCTAGTGCCATTTCACACAACAAACCAAGCCCACAGAAGCTTCTGGAGGAAAAGCCCAACAGCTCGTGACCTGAGAGACATGTTTACCTCTCACTCACAACAGCCACATTTACACAAACGACTATTCGAGCAGCATGTGCAGAGAGACGTCCAGCACGAAGTAAGGCAGCAGTAATGTAGTAGTCTGTTTGTTACAGAACAAACCAGCTGTGCATTAGGAAGAATTAGGAACAATCGTCTGAACTCTTTCAAATATGCTCATTTAACCATATCTGCATTCTATTGCACTACTTTCCAACTCAATATGTTTGTCTTGTCTTCCAGTACAAATATATAAACATTCATAAAACAAGATGCATGTACATGAGGAGCAAAATGGCATAAGATATTAAGTCAAGAAAGATATATCCAGTGGGTTAAGATAAGAAACATAATTCAAAGGAAAATCAAAATTATTATTCTTACCCGGTTGGCATATTTTTTTCTTTTTCTTCAAATACTTAATTTTGACCATTTTTTAATATGTAATTATGCTTCTCAAGTAAATGTATCATCTTTAATAAAAAAACACAGTAAAACATTTTTTGTCCTAAACATCTAAATTATCTGCTTAAAAAGTATTACTTAAAAACTGTATTATGACTAAATCGACCTGATTACAATGGGTTACTCTAACAAAGCATGCAATATTTATCATTTGTTTAAGAATAATTATATAGTTATCTTAAGATCCAGTATCCTATAAATAGCTCCTGAAGGTAACAAGTGCACTGTAAATAAGACTTGAAAATGTGCACGAGCTCAACTCTTAAATCTGTAAAGCAATCCAGCCAGAAATATAAAATCACGAATGACCCACCAGTCTGGAAATGTTGTCTTCGCTCAAACTTTCCAATCTCTCCTGATTGTATGTTCCCACGTTCTTCCTTTCGCGCACTTGTTCTCCTGTTCACGCGCGCTGGAAAGTTCCTCTCGCCTCCTGTATGCTAATCATTCTTCGCGAATTGAGGGAAGACAGGGGAAGAGGAGAGACACGGAGACAGACAGCTGGAGAAGGAAGGGAGCAGATAACGGTTGAAGGCAGGCAACCAATTGGCCTGGAGCTTGAGAGAGCGAGAGCGCGAGAGAGAGACCAAGAAATGGGGGGTAGCACCAATGAGGCGGAGCGAGAGGATGCCGCCATAGAGAAAGAGAGAGAGAGAAAAAAAACAGCTGTACGTGAGTCAGAGCCGAAATGTGGAGCGCTTACCCTCAGCGTGATGCCTGCATCCTCAGTTTTGTGTACACCTCCACCCATCCGCCGAAACAATAAAGCACCAAACCTCCTGGTACCAGAGCACGCGCATTTGTGTGCGTGTGTGCAATAGCTTGGAGGTTGGGCGAATGAAAGCGTTTAGGATGCGTTTCCCTTCTCTGTATCTTGGACTAAATGTGCTCTTTTCCTCGCTCTGCGTGTGGCGTGTTCGCGTGAGTGGCGAGCCGCAGTTTGTCTGTCTACTCGCAGCATCACTCTTGCGCTCTTCCAAGCCAACACAAATATGGTCTAAGAATGTTCGCTAAACGTTCCCTGTTTTTTCGGTTATGCAGACCATTCACAGTAAACATGCCGTTTTCATTTTGTAAACATTATCCTCCTTATTTTAATGTAAGAGTGAACATGGCAATTTGTTAATGTGTCTGGCATCTGGCTGTGTCACCTACAGTTATTTTTAACTGTACAAGACAGCTAATTATGCTGCTTTAACACACAATAATAAACCTCATTGGTTCTTGCTAAAGCTCAAATGTAACACGAGAATGAACCTCATTGGTTCTTGCGGAATCTCAAACGTGCTGCGTAACACGAGAATGAACCTCATTGGTTCTTGCTGAATCTCAAACGTGATGCGTAACACGAGAATGAACCTCATTGGTTCTTGCGGAATCTCAAACGTGCTGCGTAACACGAGAATGAACCTCATTGGTTCTTGCGGAATCTCAAACGTGCTGCATAACACAAGAATGAACCTCATTGGTTCTTGCAGAAGCTCAAACGTGATGCATAACACGAGAATGAACCTCATTGGTTCTTGCAGAAGCTCAAACGTGATGCATAACACGAGAATGAACCTCATTGGTTCTTGTTGAAGCTCAAACGTGATGCGTAACACGAGAATGAACCTCATTGGTTCTTGCTGAAGCTCAAATGTGATGCGTAACACGGGAATGAACCTCATTGGTTCTTGCGGAATCTCCAACGTGCTGCGTAACACGAGAATGAACCTCATTGGTTCTTGCTGAAGCTCGAACGTGATGCATAACACAAGAATGAACCTCATTGGTTCTTGCAGAAGCTCAAACGTGATGCATAACACGAGAATGAACCTCATTGGTTCTTGCTGAAGCTCAAACGTGATGCGTAACACGGGAATGAACCTCATTGGTTCTTGCGGAATCTCAAACGTGCTGCGTAACACGAGAATGAACCTCATTGGTTCTTGCTGAATCTCAAACGTGATGCGTAACACGAGAATGAACCTCATTGGTTCTTGCTGAAGCTCGAACGTGATGCATAACACAAGAATGAACCTCATTGGTTCTTGCTGAAGCTCAAACGTGATGCATAACACGAGAATGAACCTCATTGGTTCTTGCTGAAGCTCGAACGTGATGCATAACACAAGAATGAACCTCATTGGTTCTTGCTGAAGCTCAAACGTGATGCGTAACACGAGAATGAACCTCATTGGTTCTTGCAGAAGCTCAAACGTGATGCATAACACGAGAATGAACCTCATTGGTTCTTGCTGAAGCTCAAACGTGATGCGTAACACGAGAATGAACCTCATTGGTTCTTGCGGAATCTCAAACGTGCTGCGTAACACGAGAATGAACCTCATTGGTTCTTGCAGATTCTCAAACGTGCTGCGTAACACGAGAATGAACCTCATTGGTTCTTGCTGAAGCTCAAACGTGATGCGTAACACGAGAATGAACCTCATTGGTTCTTGCGGAATCTCAAACGTGCTGCGTAACACGAGAATGAACCTCATTGGTTCTTGCTGAAGCTCAAAGTGCTGTGTAACACGAGAATGAACCTCATTGGTTCTTGCTGAAGCTCAAACGTGATGCGTAACATGAGAATTAACCTCATTGGTTCTTGCTGAAGCTCAAACGTGCTGCGTAACACGAGAATGAACCTCATTGGTTCTTGCTGAAGCTCAAACGTGATGCGTAACACGAGAATGAACCTCATTGGTTCTTGCTGAAGCTCAAACGTGATGCGTAACACGAGAATGATCCTCATTGGTTCTTGCTGAAGCTCAAACATGCTGCGTAACACGAGAATGAACCTCTTTGGTTCTTGCTGAAGCACGAACGTGATGCATAACACGAGAATGAACCTGATTGGTTCTTGTTGAAGCTCAAACGTGATGCGTAACACGAGAATGAACCTCATTGGTTCTTGCTGAAGCTCAAACGTGATGCGTAACACAAGAATGAACCTCTTTGGTTCTTGCAGAAGCTCAAACGTGATGCATAACACGAGAATGAACCTGATTGGTTCTTGTTGAAGCTCAAACGTGATGCGTAACACGAGAATGAACCTCATTGGTTCTTGCTGAAGCTCAAACGTGATGCGTAACACGGGAATGAACCTCATTGGTTCTTGCGGAATCTCCAACGTGCTGCGTAACACGAGAATGAACCTCATTGGTTCTTGCAGAAGCTCAAACGTGATGCATAACACGAGAATGAACCTCATTGGTTCTTGCAGAAGCTCAAACGTGATGCATAACACGAGAATGAACCTCATTGGTTCTTGCAGAAGCTCAAACGTGATGCGTAACACGAGAATGAACCTCATTGGTTCTTGCTGAAGCTCGAACGTGCTGCATAACACAAGAATGAACCTCATTGGTTCTTGCTGAAGCTCGAACGTGATGCGTAACACGAGAATGAACCTCATTGGTTCTTGCTGAAGCTCGAACGTGCTGCATAACACAAGAATGAACCTCATTGGTTCTTGCAGAGGCTCAAACGTGATGCGTAACACGAGAATGAACCTCATTGGTTCTTGCTGAAGCTCGAACGTGCTGCATAACACAAGAATGAACCTCATTGGTTCTTGCTGAAGCTCGAACGTGCTGCATAACACAAGAATGAACCTCATTGGTTCTTGCAGAAGCTCAAACGTACTGCGTAACACGAGAATGAACCTCATTGGTTCTTGCTGAAGCTCAAACGTACTGCGTAACACGAGAATGAATCTCATTGGTTCTTGCTGAAGCTCAAACGTACTGCGTAACACGAGAATGATCCTCATTGGTTCTTGCTGAAGCTCAAACGTGATGCGTAACACGAGAATGAACCTCATTGGTTCTTGCAGAAGCTCAAACGTACTGCGTAACACGAGAATGAACCTCATTGGTTCTTGCTGAAGCTCAAACGTACTGCGTAACACGAGAATGAATCTCATTGGTTCTTGCTGAAGCTCAAACGTGCTGCGTAACACGAGAATGATCCTCATTGGTTCTTGCTGAAGCTCAAACGTGATGCGTAACACGAGAATGAACCTCATTGGTTCTTGCTGAAGCTCAAACGTGATGTGTAACCCGAGAATGAACCTCATTGGTTCTTGCTGAAGCTCAAACATACTGCGTAACACGAGAATGAACCTCATTGGTTCTTGCTGAAGCTCAAACATACTGCGTAACACGAGAATGATCCTCATTGGTTCTTGCTGAAGCTCAAACGTGATGCGTAACACGAGAATGAACCTCATTGGTTCTTGCTGAAGCTCAAACATACTGCGTAACACGAGAATGAACCTCATTGGTTCTTGCTGAAGCTCAAACGTGATGCGTAACACGAGAATGAACCTCATTGGTTCTTGCTGAAGCTCAAACGTGCTGCGTAACACGAGAATGATCCTCATTGGTTCTTGCTGAAGCTCAAACGTGATGCGTAACACGAGAATGAACCTCATTGGTTCTTGCTGAAGCTCAAACGTGATGTGTAACATGAGAATGAACCTCATTGGTTCTTGCTGAAGCTCAAACATACTGCGTAACACGAGAATGAACCTCATTGGTTCTTGCTGAAGCTCAAACGTGATGCGTAACACGAGAATGAACCTCATTGGTTCTTGCTGAAGCTCAAACATACTGCGTAACATGAGAATGAACCTCATTGGTTCTTGCTGAAGCTCAAACGTGCTGCGTAACACGAGAATGATCCTCATTGGTTCTTGCTGAAGCTCAAACGTGATGCGTAACACGAGAATGAACCTCATTGGTTCTTGCTGAAGCTCAAACGTGCTGCGTAACACGAGAATGAACCTCATTGGTTCTTGCTGAAGCTCAAACGTGATGCGTAACACGAGAATGAACCTCATTGGTTCTTGCTGAAGCTCAAACGTGCTGCGTAACACGAGAATGAACCTCATTGGTTCTTGCTGAAGCTCAAACGTGATGCGTAACACGAGAATGAACCTCATTGGTTCTTGCTGAAGCTCAAACGTGATGCGTAACACGAGAATGAACCTCATTGGTTCTTGCTGAAGCTCAAACGTGATGCGTAACATGAGAATTAACCTCATTGGTTCTTGCTGAAGCTCAAACGTGCTGCGTAACACGAGAATGAACCTCATTGGTTCTGTCAGGATCCTGCCCTGACAGTCTTGTCTGTTTTGTCCTTGTTTAGTGTTTCTTTGTTTGTCTTGTGCTTGAGCACATGGCTGTGTCTTTGTTTGTGTGTTCCTCTCGTCCTGCCTCCTTGTTTCCCTTTACCACGCCCCCTTGTTTAGTCATTGTCTAGTCCTTGTTTCACTAATTGTGCTCACCTGATCCTCATGTGCTCTGGTCCCTTTATATTGTGCTACTTTCCCTCATGCCCTTGCTGGTTCGTTGCGTTTGTGTGTATTCGTTGTCTGGCTTATCTTGTCCTTGTGATTGCTGTTACTCTTGCCATAGTTATAGTTATTAGCTTTGTTTTCCCTTAGCCGTAGTGATGGGCAGACCGAGGCTTCGTGAAGCAATGAAGCAGTTGAAGCAAATGTTCCATATTGTTTCGAAGCTTCGAATCAATCTGACACCCGTCTCTACGGCGCCATCTAGTGGTCACTTGCATGTATTGCCTTGACAATGATCCATGTAAAAAAAAATATTTTTTAACATCTGTCTGACAACTACATGGTCTTGGTTTTGTAACCTGTAGCCTCGTCATTGTAAAGAACTATATGTTTTGTTTTTTTTGTTATACAAAATGAACATTAATAAAATAAATAAAGCCACAATGTGTCACATTTGTTACAAAACTTCTTTATTCAAAAATATGAATTGCTCTGCTGTTGAAGGACTCAGCCGACTTCTTTTTTTACATATAATTTCTCCAGCCTTTGAAAAAATCCTCTCACAAGGGACACTTGTTGCTGGCATGCACAAATATTTTTTTGCAAGTTCACACAAATGAGGGAAAATTACTGCTCTCTCTTTCCAATAAATTAATGGATCATGCGTTCTGGGCAAAACGCATCTTTCAGGTATTTTTTCACTTCTACAGTTGCATCAGCTGTAGTGCTGTGTGTCGTCTGGGTTTCACGGATACGACTATCAAACAGTTCTCATAAACTGTCCTGGGTTTCTGCTGGTGTTGTTGATGATGATGATGATGATGATGATGATGATGATGGTCCTGATGTTGACATTTGTGGCTCTGAATGAAAATTAAAACAACAATTAGTTTACAAAGCATAAACTGACAGCATATATGAAGTATAATGTTCATAATTATTCAGATGAACCATCTCCATAAAGTTAGATGAAGACTGAGACTGCTCACCAGGAGTTGCTGTGTTTGAACGCATCAATGAAGCGCACTCCAGTGTGAGGTTTTTTTCAGCTTCCTGGGCGTTGGTACAATTCCCAAAAGCCACATTTTTTAACCTTGGGTCCAGGAGTGTCAGTAGCAGGCCTAGGTACAGGGGGAATGTTACCATCCTCTGCACCCTCCAAAATGGCAGGATGAGTGCTCCTCAAATGGCGCATCATGGATGATGTATTGTTGCAGAAGGCTAGCTGCCTATCACAATACACACATCTCACTTTATTTGGTGCTTCCAAATGGAAATGCTCCCACACCACAGATGTACGGCATCTCTTAAGTGGAGCCTCCATTTTTATCTATTCTATTAATATATCTATCTATATATCACCTATGAATCTATATCTATATAATTCTATATATTTAACTTATGCTGTGCTATCTATCTGTCACTATCTAACTTAGTCTATATGAATGTGTCACTATATCTATCCTAACTATACGTCACTGTCTATACCTATCAGTCAATATATCTCATTTAAATCTAGCCTAAATATAACTAACCAAAGCGCACTATAAATCTCACTGCTATCACAAAATCACTGCTATCACAAAATCACTGCTATCACAAAATCTCCTCTCACAAAAACCCACGAGGTGAAGATGGATTTACTTAACTTTTAAACTGTGGTGAAATAGGTTCATAGATGTGTGACTGTGTGGTTTGTTCCCGCCCCCTTTAATCAACGCAGTTTCGGCAGGCGCCACCTGATGAAACACTTCGAAGCTTCATTTAGCCATAGTCACGTGACATTGGTGTTTCGAATCACAGTTCGGAGCAGTGTTTCGAAACATCTGCGCTTCGGGATCTCGGCAACGCCCCGAAACGTCTGTTTCGCGTCAGCCATCCCTACTTAGCCTTACTTTTTGGTTTTCTCTAGCTTTGGTTTTGTTTTCTCTCTAGTTTAGTGATCTTATTTTTCTTTCTCTAGTTTCCTGCATAGTTGCTGTTTGGTTTTTTCTTTTCTTTGATTCTAGTTCCAGTCTTTCATTTCTAGTATTTATCTAGCTCCTCTTGTTTGTTATAGTTTATTATATCTCTTTTGTTTTCCTTTTTAGATTTCTGATACTTAGTTGCAGTTTCCCTATTCTTAGGTTTTATTTTTCGCTCTTGTTTATCTTTTGTTGTCTTGTCGTGTGTGTGTGTCTTGTGTTGGTTCCTGCCCTGTGTCCTGAGTCTCCCTTGGCCACTGTCGCTTTATCCCGGGCAGTCAAGACTGGAGCTGATTCTGGGAGAGGACATCAAGTCTCAGGTTCCTGGCGTTCCTGTCCGGGTTTTCCCACCATCGCCCTGCCTGGTGTTGCTTCCAAAGCCATCCGCAAGCTCATGGTCTCCCTGGACTGGTCTCAGTGGTCGTCCTCCCTGCCTGTCATCGTGGTGTCTGTCCCCTGCCCTGCTGTTTGAACTCACACCTTGTCACTTCCTTGTTGTGCCCTGTCTAGAGTCGTGTTAATAAAGTCTTCATTGTTCTCCCTGCATCTGGGTCCTAAGTTTCAGAATCCCTGACAGGTTCTTGCTGAAGCTCAAACGTGCTGCGTAACAGGAGAATGAAGCTCATTGGTTCTTGCTGAAGCTCAAACGTGATGCGTAACACGAGAATGAACCTCATTGGTTCTTGCTGAAGCTCAAACGTGCTGCGTAACACAATAATGAACCTCATTGGTTCTTGCTGAAGCTCCAACGTGATGCGTAACATGAGAATGAACCTCATTGGTTCTTGCTGAAGCTCAAACGTGATGCGTAACATGAGAATTAACCTCATTGGTTCTTGCTGAAGCTCAAACGTGCTGCGTAACACGAGAATGAACCTCATTGGTTCTCAGTGAAACTCAAACTCAAGGACAATAGTCACCCATAGGATTCTGAAGAACAGTTTTGAAGCGTAAAGTAGGGTCGAGCTGGCTGTTGCCATCTCTCGTCACTCATAACAGAAAATGGGCAAAGAGGCGGGACGTGGGCGGAGCTGAGGTGACACGATGACTAACAGACAGCAGATTAATGGCAATCCACCTGTCACTCAAAGTGGACACACCCTTAATTATGCAGAACTTTAAGGCTTTATATAATGTAAACGAATGAGTTATAAAATAATTCACCCCCCTCACAGTTGTCATGAAGGGCAAAATTAGCCGTACAGACCAAAAGCACAATTTGTCTCAGACAGTAAACATGTTCTTCTGCTGTATATTTGGGCATTTTAACATGAGCTCAATGAGATTCTGCTCCTTCTGGAGTCTGTCTCTAGTGGCCAGTCGATGAATTGCAGTTTAAGTCACTTCAGTATCGGCTTCAAGAGAGACTGCGGGAGGAGCCGCTTGGCTCAAACGTGCTGCATAACATGAGAATGTTTATACATGAATAAAAGCCTTAATTCAATCTGTTCATCATATAAAGTGATTTTATCACTTCAAAAAAATTGGACTAAAACTCATATGGATTAGTTTTACGATCTCTTTATGAGTGTCAAAGTGCTTGAGCAGCTGTCAAAGGAGGGATAGAAACCTCTTCGATTTGTGTTCCAAAAAGAAACTTTTGGTTTGGAACGAGATGAGGGTGAGTAATAATGACAGAATTATATTTTTGGGACAACTATCCCTTTAATATAACTTAATAAGAACATTGGCAAAATGTTCTTAGAACATATTTTTGTTAGCTGGGTTGATGCTTTATTTGGACCAGTATCAGGGAATCTCAAACATATGCAGATCATTTGCCTGCAGAAGAGAGAGAGGGATGCGGTGTAGCCCGTCTCAGCCCTCCACGACTCATTAATGTCCTCCTCACTCAGGACTCTGCGCGCTGGCAGAGCACCAGCAGCATGGAGCGGTAAGATAACTGGCTTAAGAAGCAGCCAATTCACATCGCCAGCCAACGTCCTCTGCTCCAGAAGATATATCTGTCTCCTCACAGACAAAAGTGATGCTATCCATACATCCGCTCCACACATTCGCCATGAAAACAGTATTTCTGAGTGTTCTCCGATCATTCAAAATACATTTAAATGTTTTATTAAAGGTTTTTTCTTCTTCATGCAAATGTTAAGGAACATTAAGGAAACGTTACGTATGAGAACGTTACTTTTGAACGTTCTCAAATCGTTTGGAAGAAAGTAGTCCACATTAACTTTCAGGGAAAAACAATGTTCCTGGTACGGTTTTGTGCTAACTTTTTGAGACCAGATATTTGTTGGATGTTTGGGAGAACATTTATTCCTAACTTTGAGAGAACCTTGCCAGAACGTTCTGACAACGTTCCCTGTTAGCTGGGATGCTGCTTTTTTTTAAAGGAGGACAGAGGAAAGAATTGCACTGTAGTTCTTAATTTCAAGAGAAATTTGTTTGCAAATATTAGAATTTAGTTTTTGGTTGAAGGTCCCATAATGTTTCCTGAGGTGTACTTATATTATTAGTATGATTTTTACATTAAAAAATGTCATAATTTAGAAACAAAAGGCATTTTTTTATTCTGATTTTATCCCTCTGGCTTGAATGCTCTGTTTGAAGGGGTGTGTCTGCTGTAAGACTTCAGTGTAAACACCCACTGTTGTGATTGGCTACTGTGAGACTGCTGTGATTGGCTACTGTGAGACTTCAGTGTAAACGCCCACTGTTGTGATTGGCTACTGTGAGACTGCTGTGATTGGCTACTTTGAGACTTCAGTGTAAATGCCCACTGTTGTGATTGGCTACTGTGAGACTGCTGTGATTGGCTACTGTGAGACTGCTGTGATTGGCTACTGTGAGACTTCAGTGTAAACGCCCACCGCTGTGATTGGCTGCTGTGAGACTTCAGTGTTAACGCCCACTGCTGTGATTGGCTACTGTGAGACTTTAGTGTAAACGCCCACTGCTGTGATTGGCTGCTGTGAGACTTCAGTGTAAACGCCCACTGCTGTGATTGGCTACTGTGAGACTTCAGTGTAAACGCCCACTGCTGTGATTGGCCACTGTGAGACTTTAGTGTAAACGCCCATTGCTGTGATTGGCTGCTGTGAGACTTCAGTGTAAACGCCCACTGCTGTGATTGGCTACTGTGAGACTGCTGTGATTGGCTACTGTGAGACTTCAGTGTAAACGCCCACCGCTGTGATTGGCTGCTGTGAGACTTCAGTGTTAACGCCCACTGCTGTGATTGGCTGCTGTGAGACTTCAGTGTAAACGCCCACTGCTGTGATTGGCTACTGTGAGACTTCAGTGTAAACGCCCACTGCTGTGATTGGCTACTGTGAGACTTCAGTGTAAATGCCCACTGCTGTGATTGGCCACTGTGAGACTTTAGTGTAAACGCCCATTGCTGTGATTGGCTACTGTGAGACTGCTGTGATTGGCTACTGTGAGACTTCAGTGTAAACACCCACTGCTGTGATTGGCTACTGTGAGACTGCTGTGATTGGCTACTGTGAGACTTCAGTGTAAACGCCCACCGCTGTGATTGGCTGCTGTGAGACTTCAGTGTTAACGCCCACTGCTGTGATTGGCTACTGTGAGACTTCAGTGTAAACGCCCACTGCTGTGATTGACTGCTTTGAGACCAGTGTAAACCCCCACTGTTACTTTTATTAAGTGTTTTACTATTACAGCTGTTGAGATGAACGAATCGTGAAAGTGTGGATTATAGCATCATTTTTAGATCTTTTCCCATCACATGAAAAGCTGCAGTGATGAGCATTGAGTCGACAGACAGTCTGTTGATCGCGTGAGTGCGGTGATCTCGTCATTGCAGTGCTATTTCTCTCACAAAATGCCACAACTAACAGCAAACACACCATCGACAGGAATACAGTAATCATAACAGCATAACAGCGTCATTCATTATAACGGCAGTTTGGACAAGTGTGCAGAAACACTTGCAAAGTGTGATTGACAGATCCGAACATTATAAAGAGAGTGTTCTCTGATCGCTTTCTGTAGTTTAATCATTTAAATAATAGATTTGTTTCACGCTACTAAGAGAAACCATGTGAAGTTCATCGTTTAGTCACTGGCTTGATTCACTAATGCATAAACAACAGTATTAAACGATTTAAAGTCTGTGTGAACTTGAATGATTAGCTCCACATCAGAAATCACTGATCACAGATCAGGCATTAATGAACACTGTTACTCACTGTTTGTGGCGGTGCTGTCGAATCCATATGGTAAAAGTCTGTTTGTAAAGCCTGTGCTGACATCGCGACTGATAAACTGAATCCATTTTCTCCAAATTCTCTGGGCGGGCAAAGCAGAGGAAGGGGAGGTAACCGTTCCCCGTATGACGACATACAGGGAAGATTCCAGATCGGCTCGTTTGAGGTTTCATTTTCTCAAAGGCAGAACAGGACCCAGAACTCTCCATTTCTAGCCACTGGGGGACCATATACAAGCTAGGGGAACTCATATTAATGTTAAAAACCTCATAAAGTGAAATTTTCATGTCATGGGACCTTTAAAAATGAAACAATATGTTTGAATGATACAACACATTTGAACAGGACTATGCTATAATGAATGTTATTACACAAATATATTAAAGGGGTGATGAATTGAGAAATCAACTTTCCTTTGAGCCTTTGATATATAAAAGTTCATCATGATGTAAGAATATCCTGTAAGTTTCAGAGCTGAAAACGTCCTTGTTAGTCAAAGAAAAGCTTTTATGGACACCAGGCCCAGGAAACGAGAGATCTCAGAATATGTCGACCATTGACGTAATAGGACACCGACTCGTGGAGCTAAACGGGTCACGCAATAAACATGCCGGTTCCAGCTCACGTGCGTAAGACATTGTGAGTTTGTTCGCTTCATTTCACCGCAGAATCGATTGTAAACAAGATACAGGTCGAGACTGGATTTGCAGACATATTGAGATTAAAACACAATGCTGTGCTTTCTTTATTGGAGCCGACAGGAACGGTGCAACACACTAATGTGAGTAAAACATGTTTTTATATGTGTTAGTGTTGCATTGTTACAGATCGTTTGATATCTATTGATTACATACCTTATGTATGTAATCACAGGTCACAGGCTGGAGATGGTGTTATTGGTTCATTCGGGATCAGTCTCGGACTTGTAACGTTATGGGCCAGGGCTCACAAAGCCCAACGTCCCGGGGCTATGTTTTTTCAGACGGGCTACCAAAACGTATCACTGGCCTGCCAACGGGCTATCTTTTCTTGCGCGTGCACTTGTGTGTGTGTGTGTGTGTGTGTGTGCATGGTTCGTGGTTATATTCACTGATCGGGCGGGCCAAGCTGAGATGAATCATTTGAATGAATCGTTTGTTTGATAAAGATATTTTTCGAGTCCTGTAAGCAATTCCCCAGACGCTTTCAAAACAATCCCCACATGTAGTGAGGGGGGAGCAGAAGCTCATTAAATATGCAAATCTTATCCAATCCTAGCCGTGGGCGTTTACTTCCAAGTCTTCAGTGGCACGCCCATCAAAACCGAGCATTTTTCAGAGAGCCTCAAAACCATGGCAAAAAATAGCCTATTACTTATTCATTATGATGTTCATGTAAAATCCAAGCGAACGTCATTAGTTGACCTCAGACAACAGTATTCAAAAATGTAAAAAGCCAGTTCATGACCCCTTTAATATTTTCTCTTAGTAGATTTCAATTCTACTGATCATATAATGTACCTAATCGCTCATTTCTGAGGTTCCATTTTAGCCTTTGCATGTTTTAATTTTGTCACTAAACTACCATTCTATTCTCAGTTCTGCCATTTGTTTTAACTGACTGAGTTTCAATTATTAATGCTTTAAATGCCTTTATTCAATTTAAGAATTCATATTTTCTTCTGACAATCCAGTTTATTTATCTTTAATCTACTGATGCTGAAAAGAAAAATGATTAAATGAGATTAGAAGGTGATTAGAAAACATTTTATCCATGAACAGATGACATAAAATAACTGACAGGCAAGTGATTAAAGATAAAGTGCTTGGTTTTGCGTGAGATGGAGTGATGTGCGTGGATGTGATCACTGAGCTGTTCATCTTCCTGACAGTAAGTTGTGTGGTAGCTGTGAAAGGCGCGTGCGTGAGCTCTGCGCGTCAGCCAGAAGACGCCAAACATTCCCTCTGTCATACTGAACGCATTCACAACCATATGCGAGCATGCTCTTTTTGTCTAAACATCAGATTAAGAGGTTTTGAGAACGGATTCATATATATCAATTCATATTGCTGAGCTAACAATGTAATTGTCACAGATGTTTAGATGCAATCCAACATGTTTGATGCAGAAATAACTGTACGATCGAAACGATCGTGATTTTAACGGTAAAAACGCTACGGTTAAAAACAGTTAACTGGTTAACAGAACGTTTCCGTACTATATACGGTAAATAACTGTAATAGATCTAACCTTGCATTTCAAATACAGTTAAATTTACAGTTTTTGGAAGTGAAAAAGAACAAGTCGTGTCATTTTCAGTGAAAAAACGTAAATTGACATTCCCAGAATACCCTGCATGACACTTCACATTTCATGTATTTTCATTGAAATAACTATTTCTTCTCAGTTTTTTGTTTTGTTTTTTTCTAATCAGTTATTAGGGTTTTACATTACAATCTAATGTTGTTAAATAAATGTTTATTGCATTTGCACCTTCTATATACACTCAAAAAAAAAAGGTTCTATATGGCACCAAAAATGGTTCTTGGCTCGTAATCATAGGGGAACCTTTTTAAGTGCCAATTTTGGTCCTTCAGCGGATCTTTTGCTATGGTGCTATATAGCACCGCTAACTAAGGTGCTATTTAGCAGTGTTAATTTTGACAACAAATTTTGATTTAGTTTTAGTCATAGTCTTTTGACTAAAATGCCATTTAGTTTTAGTCATATTTTTGTCACCTGAATTGTTTTTAGTTTTAATCTACAGTAGATTTAGTCTCCTAAAATCTATGAGTTTAGTTAAACAGTCCTTCCAGATAAATGCGGCTTTTTGTTGTGATTGTTGCGGGCAAAAATCCTTGTTATTATGCGGCTTATGTTTTCTTGAAAAATGCGGGAAAATGCGGGATATTTATGCAATTTTATGCGATGAAATTGCGGGAACTTGCAAAAACTGTGGTTTGATGAGAAAGAGAAAAAAAGCACTACATCACAGAAAGTGCTGGGAATATTTAAGTTCTCATCTTGTTTTAATGAAGACCTTAATAAACACCTGACTCAAATTTACAAAACATTGAGTCAAACAAGTTATGTAGCTTTACAAAAGGAATATGCTACAACTTGAAAAATGAATGAATAACTTCCTGTTTTACAGAGGTAGCTTTACAAAACAGACATTTGAGTGCTTCCAATGCACAAAGTGCAATCTCTTAAAGGGTTAGTTCACCCAAAAATTTAAATTCTGTCATTAATGACGTCCCCTCATGTCGTAGGACACCCGTAAGACCTCCGTTCGTCTCTAAATACCGACTTATATAGTGATGACCGATTTCAAAACACAGCATCATGATGCTATGAATCAGCGAGTCGATTCATGATTCGATGTCAAACTGATGAAATACGTGACTTTGGCGATCCGAACCGCTGAATCAACTCATTGATTCATAACGCTTCAAAGCTTCATGATGCTGTGTTTTGAAATCGGTCAACACACTGGGAAACTGCTTTGCGCGGTCTTTTGCTGTTATTTTTGTTGGCTAATGGGAGTTTGCGCTTCATCATGGTTTCACCGATATCTATGGTTTCTCCACAGGGTTTGCAGCTTTTCGATGATGTTCACGTCGGGTAATTACGTCACTTCAAAACGTTCCCATGGCAATAGGCGGAAATGGCGGCTCTCGTGTGAAGTAAACGAACATTTTTCAACTTTCTGCTAATATATATATTACTTTTTTTGCAACGAAAATTATGAAATCATGCTAGCCCCGCATATAAAATAGGCAATTTATGCGGCGAAAGTGCGGTGTATTTGAAAAAATGCGGCCCCCGCATAAATATGCGGACTTTGGCTGATTATGCGTTAAATCACGCGTTTTTCTGGAGGGACTGGTTAAATTGTAATACATTAAGCATTTAAGCATTACATAACCGACTGCCACTTGAACTGACATTTTGACATCATTTTGTTTTTGACATTAAAAATACACGAAAGAGCTCAATTCACTTTTTTGTTTGTTTTTTAAAAACAGCTGTATAGTTTTTATAACTTTGTATTTCTGTTTTAGTCAGTAGGCCATATCAGGTTAAGCTAAAACTTCAAATAAGTTTGTTTATTTATTTATTTTTAATTTCAGTTAACATTTATTTAATTTAAAGTAATGAAGTTTTTGTTAAATGGTTTTAGTGAACTATTATAACCCTGATACTTTATTGAATATGTGTCAAATACTGGTCTTTCCTCCTGACTATAAATTAAATGGGAATGACATTAAATACAGTTTATTGTGTAACCAAAAACGAATATATAATGTGTGACTTTTAATGATAAACAAGCTCGAAATACACCGGGACTCTTATTTTGAAATGTCTACGCCTCTGTTGCAGTGGCAGCTGCTCATTCAGGTTCAGATGAGATCAAAAATGCATTGTTACAACCGTCTAAAACATATTACTATATAAACATTGTAAAGTAAACATTGTCATTATTCATCAGCATTAGTTCATAAACAATTGCATGGCATAAATGTGTGCTAATGTTCATTGATTGTGAGCCGCTCTGGAGCACTGGATTGGGGATGTGTGAGCCTGTAGAGCAACAGAGCCGTGTTCTCCAGCGGTTAGATCAGCACGTCCAAACCAAATGTGCGCATCTGTTACACAGAATATCAGTTCTGACTGGATCTCTTCCCTAATCGTCCCTCCCTAACATTTTCGTCTCCTTTTTATTTGTTGACGAAAATGACAGTTGATTTTCGTCATAGTTTTTGTCATCCAACACTAGTTTTTATTTAGTTATCGTCTCGTTTTCGTCAGTGATAAAAGTCGTTGACGAAAATTATGACGAAAATTATTCGTCAACGAAATTAACACTGCTATATAGCACCGCTACCATATACAGAACATGTTAAGATATGGTGCTATATAACACCAACAGTGGTTCCTCTAGCGCTACAACCAACCAGAGCAGTGAAGAAGGTGAAGCGGAGCTAGTTGATAGATTAAACTTTCGCCGTATCCAGTCTGGAAATCTCGAACACATCTTCCTTTCTTAAGAATGACTTCATTGGCGTTCTTTGTTCTTTTCTCAAAGAAAAGCTTAACTCCAAGTCTTCCAGAGTCGCGGCCAAAGCCGATTCGAAAGACCGCTGTTCGCGAGCTTCATAGGCAGAGTTTCACTTGTATGCTTAGGGGGGCACCTTGGGTATAATTTATATTATTTTAAATAATAATGACACCCACAATAAAATCAGAAATGGACTTTAACTGTTAGCGTTCGCATCTCCTGTTTCACGCACCTCAATCCATGCAGAGCTTTTCAGAAAGTCAGCCGCGCACCATTAATCTATTTCAGAGTGCCGGTATGAGATTATTGCAATGTTTCTGCTCAAAACTCACTCTATTGTGACCTTATGCAGATATTATATATAATAACGGATGCATAAATGTTTAATGAGACAGAAAGCTGAAATTTGCCGACATCGTGAGGTAAATTATTATCACGCAATATTGACTAATGGATCGGATCATTAAAAAATCATAAAAAAAATTACGGTTAGGGTAAACGTGTGAATGGCCTACATATTTCTCCAAATGTAAACTAAAACTTTGTAGTCTTGTGTACTGAAGCACTGTGATCAAACATAAATTGACGCGATTGATTTTGTACAGGTTTGTGTCTCGTTATTGTATTCAAAATATGAATAACTACAGATTGATTTTACATTCCGTTCAGAAATTAAGAATTATTAGTGCCATTGTAAATAGTGGTCAAATATCTAAGCTAATCCAATACTTCAAAGCTCATAGTTAAATCTGAATATTTATTGTAAAATAGAAAAAATGTAACAGCTGCCAAAACATTTTCTATAGCTCCACTGTGTGATTTATTTTTAAAGGAAAAAAACAACAACTTTTTAAACAGCATACCCCTTCTATTTTTTTTTACAAATTGCACCCTAATAATAATAATAATAATAATAATAATAATAATAATAATAAAGTAATTGAATAATTAAAGGATTAAATGGATTTAAGGGAATAAATAAATAAATATGAATGAATGGTAAAGTTCTCTAATTGTAGTTTTTGAAGTAATCAATTTAAACTATTTGCAAATATTTAAATTTAAAAGAGTTCACTCTTATTCGCATGTCTAATATGTAGAAAAACGTTTTTTGCCTCGTTGTCACATTTATTTATGAATTACATGAATCATGATCGCATTTTTTTCAATTCAAAACGGCGAAATTTCACAAAAGGTTGAGTTGACTATTATTGTCGGTAGCTGAACATTTATAAAAAAAAACAGTTGTCTGTCTACTTACATTTTCCACGAACTCTCGTTGTGTGTGACAGTATGACAGTAAGCCCCGCCTTCTCGATCATTTTGACATTGACGAGCACTGTTAGACCACTGAGGTAGAGCAGCCTAAGAAAATTAATCAGCCTTAAAATGTAAGGTTTTGTCATCCTAAAAACAATCAGCTTCACTCATTTTACACTAAAATTATATTTTTTTCTTCATGGCTCAGACAAAATCATTGTCTCTGGTCTGGGGGGGGCAGTCCGCCTATGGCCAGATTCTTTGTTTTCAAGTAGCAGGGAATTCATGTGGAACTCTGCCGTCATTATGTTAACCCCGCCCACCAACTCTACACACGATGTGATTGGCCTAACCTGAGTTTGGTTTTTCCAGTTCGCAAGCCAACGGAGAGTTGCTAGACGCCCTGGCTGCAAATTAGATTTGCTGTCGCTAGGGTGTGTCTAGATTTCTAGTCTAGGCGATGCCTCCATCACACTATGATTGGATATGATCGGTTATGTTTGGACATGATTGGTTCGTGCGATTGATCCCGGCTTTTGTTTTTGCGTGTGTTCGCGAATCTGAATGAACAAAATTATGAGAAGACTAATGAAAAAGTATAGCAAACAACTCAGCTTCACCGCTTTATGTTTTGTCAAAATCAAACTTAAAAAGGTCTGAAAAAATGATGACTGTAGGGGTTTTTACTGAACAATCAGCGTGGTGAAATTAAAGGTACATCTTCACAGCTCTGACCAGTGTTTACAGAGCAATGCGAGCTTGAGAACTGATAAAAATATATTGACAATAAAAAAAGAACAGCTGAACATTGGTTCACAAATAAAATATATTGTCTAAATGTTGCCTTTAATTATTATAACTTATTTGGTTTCTCTTTAATATGTAATATTTATTTAACCAGGAAGATGTGACAACATTAAGTGTAACTGGGACATGAATTTACATTTGATATACAGTATGCATATACACTCACCTAAAGGATTATTAGGAACACCATACTAATACTGTGTTTGACCCCCTTTCGCCTTCAGAACTGCCTTAATTCTACGTGGCATTGATTCAACAAGGTGCTGAAAGCATTCTTTAGAAATGTTGGCCCATATTGATAGGATAGCATCTTGCAGTTGATGGAGATTTGTGACATGGTGCATTATCCTGCTGGAAGTAGCCATCAGAGGATGGGCACATGGTGGTCATAAAGGGATGGACATGATCAGAAACAATGCTCAGGTAGGCCGTGGCATTTAAACGATGCCCAATTGGCACTAAGGGGCCTAAAGTGTGCCAAGAAAACATCCCCCACACCATTACACCACCACCACCAGCCTGCACAGTGGTAACAAGGCATGATGGATCCATGTTCTCATTCTGTTTACGCCAAATTCTGACTCTACCATCTGAATGTCTCAACAGAAATCAAGACTCATCAGACCAGGCAACATTTTTCCAGTCTTCAACTGTCCAATTTTGGTGAGCTTGTGCAAATTGTGGTACCCGGTGGGGTCTTCTGCTGTTGTAGCCCATCCACCTCAAGGTTGTGCGTGTTGTGGCTTCACAAATGTTTTGCTGCATACCTCGGTTGTAACGAGTGGTTATTTCAGTCAAAGTTGCTCTTCTATCAGCTGGAATCAGTCGGCCCATTCTCCTCTGACCTCTAGCATCAACAAGGCATTTTCGCCCACAGAACTGCCGCATACTGGATGTTTTTCCCTTTTCACACCATTCTTTGTAAACCCTAGAAATGGTTGTGCGTGAAAATCCCAGTGAGCAGATTGTGAAATACTCTCGGGCCGTCTGGAACCAACAACCACGCCACGCTCAAAATTGCTTAAATCACCTTTCTTTCCCATTCTGACATTCAGTTTGGAGTTCAGGAGATTGTCTTGACCAGGACCACACCCCTAAATGCATTGAAGCAACTGCCATGTGATTGGTTGATTAGATAATTGCATTAATGAGAAATTGAACAGGTGTTCCTAATAATCCTTTAGGTGAGTGTACACTCGATCAGGCATAACATTATGACAGGTGAAGTGAATAACACTGATTATCTCTTCATCACAGTGGGTGGGATATATTAGGCAGCAAGTGAACATTTTGTCCTCAAAGTCGATGAGTTAGAAGCAAACGTAAATTAACATCCACATGGATGGCAGGACCCAAGGTTTCCCAGCAGAACATTGCCCAAAGCATCACTGCCTCCGCCGGCTTGCCTTCTTCCCATAGTGCACCTGGTGCCATTTGTTCCTCAGGTAAGTCATGCACACACACCCGGCCATCCACGTGATGTAAAAGAAAACGTGATTAATCAGACCAGGCCACCTTCTTCCATTGCTCCGTGGTCCAGTTCTGATGCTCACGTGCCACTGTTGGTGCTTTGGGCGGTGGACAGGGGTCAGCACGGGCACCCTGACTGGTCAGCGGCTATGCCGCCCCATACACAACAAACTGAAATGCTCTGTGTATTCTGACACCTTTCTATCAGAACCAGCATTAACTTCTTGAGCAGTTTGAGCTCCAGTAGCTCGTCTGTTTGATCCAGCCTTCGCTCCCCTCGTGCATCAATGAGCCTTGGCTTTACCATAACGCCCATTCACTTCACCTGTCAGTGATCATAATGTAATGCCTGATCGGTGTGTATGTGTTTAATAATTCAATAATATAGCTCTGCTATATGATTTAAATACCACCTCCACTGCAAATGGTAAAAGTACAGTAATATCTTTATTATAACGCGACTGCTAAACGCTGACAATAAGTATTTTCCTACTTTCCAAAATCACATCCTCACTGTCTTCATACTACTGTATTTGTGTATGGAAATATGACAGTTCAATCAAAAACATGCAATATCTTTGACAAAAATAAACTGCATCATTCATTTTAATTTCATTGTTTACTGGTTATTAAAAACTGCGTAACCTTCATTCTTCTCTATTTCTTTTGCATTGACGCCAGAGGTTTCTGATTGAGAGCAATGCCGTGGCATGCAGACGTACACGGAGTGGACAGCGGCGGGTGCTGAAAGCCACAACAAGTGAGGCAAATGGGCCAGACAGTGAGAGGAGCAGCCCTGGGTAAAGGAACATCAGCCCATGTTCTTACATGTTATCACCAATATTACGCTGAAAAATAGCGGAAACACAGCTGGAAGTTGGAGATTGTGAGAAACAGAGGAGATGACTGTAAATAGGCTTGTGTTTTGAAGGAGCGGGGCATTCTGGCTTTGATATGAGGGGCACACTAATACAGCACACTAATATTTTAGGAACTAGGTCAGGTTTTATAGCCCACCACACAACAGACACAGAGCAAAAATAGACATTTAGTTCACATGACATTCGTACCACTTACAGCTGAAATCAAATACGCCTGCCAAAGATTACTGAATCGAACATTACCGGATTCAGAGCGTAAATTTACCATAGCAAAGACGGTTACATGATTTCATGCTCACAGAAACTGGGGAATGCAAAGAACTGAAATAACAAGCCGTTCATTTCAAGACTGGCAATCAGAAACCCCGAGTAATTCCCAGATTTCAACTTTTGGATTACAAGAGAGCGTGCGAGCGTTTGCTTCAGCATTCTATTTTGGGATTGAATAAATAATAAAAATGTATTTAAATTCATACATGCTTTTCATGCAAGCATGTCTGATTTGACACAGACGGGGAGTTTCATGCACGCACCAGGTTTCTGGAACAAGAATGATTTTCTAACAGGGAACTTTTGGCTCAAGGGCAAACATTACACTCTAAAAAAAAAGGTTCTATATGGCACCAAAAATGGTTCTTGGCTCGTAATCATAGGGGAACCTTTTTAAGTGCTATATAGCACCAATTTTGGTGCTTCAGTGGTTCTTCAGCAGTTCTTCAGAGGTTCTTTAGAGGTTCTTCACCGGTTCTTTGACTAAGGTGCTATATAGCACCGCTAACTATGGTGCTATAAAGCACCGCTACCATATACAGAACATATTAAGACATGGTGCTATATAGCACCAAAAGTGGTTCCTCTATGATTACGACGAAGAACAATTTTTGGTGCCATATAGAACCTTTTTTTTTTTAGAGTGTATTTCAGTAATGTTCATGGAACGTTCTTTCAAAGTTATCTGGTCTTTAATAATGTTATCAAAGCGTCATAGCATTATTTATGCATCCTTCATGGAATGTTTCAGAATCATTCAAAAGTAACATTCCCACATTTCTGCAAAATGATCCTTAATTATCAGTTAACCAAGAAAAAAAAACGTTCAGATAACATTGCAGCCCGGTGAAACTAAAGACATGATGGTGATTTACATTATAATATGGAATAGTGGAAAAGTGTTGAAAGTTGAAAGTGAAATTCATGACGTCATGACGAGCGTACCTGGTCACGTTAGTCTTTCGATCGGCAGGGGAACTTTCAACACTTTTTCCATATATTGAACATGGAAGGCGGTCGGCCGAAACTTTACTTGATAAGTTTTAAATATGGATATTTTTCTTACACAAACGCGTCGATTCGCCTCAGAAGGCCTTCATTAACACCCCAGAGCCGCGTGGAGCAGTTATTTGACAGACAGGTGCACTTTTTATGGACTTCAAAAAGTGAGCAACTATTACTGCCATTATAATTGTTACGAACTGCTCCGAGACTTGAAGGTGGATCCAAATGCAGCTTTATTTGAGGGCAATCCAGAGGCGTAATCTAAAGTACAGGCAAGGGTCATACACAGACAGGCAGTCCAAACAAAGAAACGAACAAACAAACAAAACAGGCAGGGACCAGAGGCAAGAGAGTAATCCAGGGAACAGGGCAAGAAATCCAAAACAAGAAAACCAGGAGACAAGAAAACCAGGGGAATGCTCAGAATTGCAGTGTAACACTTAAACAAGACTTCGCGGTGAGTGAATGAATGACCAAGGTATAAATAGACAGAGACTAACAGGATGGTGAGACACAGGTGAATGCAATCAGTGAATGAGGTACAGGTGAATGTGATCAGTGATAAGTGATGATGAGTCCGGGCAGTGAGTTATGGGGAATGAAGTTTGTGAGTGATCATAGTCTTATGTGTGGAGTGCCCTCTGGTGGCTCTCAAGGGCACTCCAGCTGGTGACTGTTAATCCAATAATGCTTGGATTAGCCTGGACTTTTGTAACATAACTTTTATTCGTCTGAAAGAAGAATGTCATAAACACCTAGGATGACTTGAGGGTGAGTAAATCATGGGATAATTTTCATTTTTGGGTGAACTATCCCTTTAACTGAGTTTTGTTATTCAATGGACTGAGTATTTCATTGGGTTAAATCACAAATTGTTATAGTGTGTTTGTACAGTTTTCCAAACGGCTGAGTTAATTCCTTGAAGGGTGTTTAACACTTGTGAATACAAGAGTTTGATTTATTTAATAGTGTCACTCCTGTAAAAGGATTTTCATTTGACATTGTATTTCATTTCAGATCCCAAAATAGTTTATTTTCACATTTGATCACTTTTTACATTGTTTTTCTGAATTCATTGGGTTATTTAAACATAAAAAGACTCATAGGACAGTATTGGATTGCTTAGTCTTTATTGCTGCTGAAGGGAAGGAAAAATAAATGTGATTATTATAGTTAATCATAACAGCAAAATAAACACTTACCCAGGCCCCAGCTTTAACGTAGCGGGTATCGTTACTGGGGTTACAACATTCAGAAATAAAATTCTCATAACTTAATGGGAACGTTAGCCAAACGTTTTCAGAACATATTTTAGCTGGGATGAAGGCTATCCGTTGTTGGATGAGAGTATAATAAAGCACGCACTGTTCCACAGCACAGCGACATACAGTGAACTCCCCAAAATAAACATCTGTGCTAATAATGTTTCACACTCCTACTCGTCCAACCCCCTAAACAAACACACACGCACAACCTCTCTGTCTCTCTCCTTTGCTGCCTCCAAACCCATGGCATATGACCTTCTGTTAAATAGATAAAGAATGCGCTTATCAGTCATGCAAATGAGGCTGAATTCATTTTGCACAACAGATGGTCTCATAGATAATGATGATGGAGGAGAGAAAATTAAATGTCTCTTGTGCGGTGGTCATGGCAACGGAGCCCAGAGTAATATCAATAACAAGCGCGGCGCATAATAAGGTTGTCAGTCCTGCTAATCAAAGTCTAAGCTGGGGAAACCCTCGCAAGTTTACCCCGGGTACATGTGATGCTTCTCTTTTAGTTCAGACGTACAGCGTCTAACTCTGATGCTACTGATAATATTGAAGACATACATTACGTTTACATTTTACATTACATTATATTTATGCATTTGGCAGACTTACAGTGCCCTTATTACAGGGACAATCCCCCTGGAGCAACATGGAGTAAAGTGACCGCTGGGATCGAACCAGCAACCTTCTGCGTATCGGTTCCATGGTTTAACCCACTGGACCACCATCTCACATACACTTTTCTTTGTGAAGCAACTTCACATTAAGAAAAAGGAAAATAAGCCAGATTTACTAACTGCTTGCTCCAGCCCAAACCCTCTTTTGGCGTTAAAAAACTACTGTGAGGATTTACTGTAGACACGCAGTGATAAATTAGCGCTGAAAAAGCGTGGACAGGGTTATTTTTGTGGCTGATCTTATTGCATATGCATTTGTAGGAGTTTCCCTTTCAGACGCAGTATCTATGGGAGGAGAGTGTGTAAATGAATCATGTGAGGTGATTTACTAAGGTTTATTTTTCATCAAT
The DNA here is from genome assembly GCA_023566225.1 of Romanogobio albipinnatus. Classification (NCBI taxonomy): domain Eukaryota; kingdom Metazoa; phylum Chordata; class Actinopteri; order Cypriniformes; family Gobionidae; genus Romanogobio; species Romanogobio albipinnatus. Next base: position 6,056,920 of record CM042249.1, on the reverse strand, counting down.
TTACTGGTGTTTGAGACATTATTTAACGCATAAACTTATGCTAATTTGCACTGCTCTTGGTAGATTGCGTTGGTCATTATGAATTCAGCCCCGCTGAAGTGCCTTGAAACGTGCAGCATTCAGTGTGTTGACATCCTTTCCACTCAAACAGGAAGACAGGACAGGACATATCGATCAGCTCCTCCCTTTTTTTTAAATAGCCAATAGCGTTTCGCTTATATCACAGATCGGCCAGATTGTCCCCTATCCCCTATATAGTGCACTCTCTGGTCGTTCCCTATCCCCTATATAGTGCAATGTATGATTGTTTCCTATCCCCTATATAGTTCACTGTCTGATTGTTTCCTATCCCCTATATAGTGCACTGTATGATCGTTCCCTATCCCCTATATAGTGCACTGTCTGATTGTTCCCCATCCCCATATATAGTGCACTGTCTGATCGTTCCCTACCCCTATATAGAGCACTGTAGGATCGTTCCCTATCCCCTATATAGTGCACTGTCTGATCGTTCCCTACCCCTATATAGAGCACTGTAGGATCGTTCCCTATTCCCTATATAGTGCACTGTCTGGTCGTTTGCTATCCCCTATATAGTGCACTGTCTGAATCCTTCCCTATCATCTATATAGTGCACTGTCTGAATCATTCCCTACCATCTATATAGTGCACTGTCTGATTGTTTCCTATCCCCTATATAGTGCACTGTATGATCGTTCCCTATCCCCTATATAGTTCACTGTCTGATTGTTTCCTATCCCCTATATAGTGCACTGTATGATCGTTCCCTATCCCCTATATAGTGCACTGTCTGATTGTTCCCCATCCCCATATATAGTGCACTGTCTGATCGTTCCCTACCCCTATATAGAGCACTGTAGGATCGTTCCCTATCCCCTATATAGTGCACTGTCTGATCGTTCCCTACCCCTATATAGAGCACTGTAGGATCGTTCCCTATTCCCTATATAGTGCACTGTCTGGTCGTTTGCTATCCCCTATATAGTGCACTGTCTGAATCGTTCCCTATCATCTATATAGTGCACTGTCTGAATCATTCCCTACCATCTATATAGTGCACTGTCTGATTGTTTCCTATCCCCTATATAGTGCACTGTCTGATCGTTCCTTACCCCAATATAGAGCACTGTAGGATTGTTCCCTATTCCCTATATAGTGCACTGTCTGGTCGTTTGCCATCCCCTATATAGTGCACTGTCTGAATCATTCCCTATCATCTATATAGTGCACTGTCTGATTGTTTCCTATCCCCTATATAGTGCACTGTATGATCGTTCCCTATCCCCTATATAGTGCACTGTCTGATTGTTCCCCATCCCCTATATAGTGCACTGTCTGATCGTTCCCTATCCCCTATATAGTGCACTGTAGGATCATTCCCTATCCCCTATATAGTGCACTGTCTGGTCGTTTGCTATCCCCTATATAGTGCACTGTCTGGATCGTCCCCTATCATCTATATAGTGAAAAGAACTGACAGTGCAAAATCTTCAGAAAGTGCACAGGTTGCTACAATAAATCTATAAATCTTTATATATATATATATATATATATATATATATATATATATATATATATATATATATATATATATATAAAGAAAAATACTAATCAGAAAACTTAACAGGATGTTAGAACTTGTTCTCTACACTACACTCAGACGCACACACTCACAAACAAAATGGGTTTAGTTAAATTGTAATGCATTAAGAATTTCTCTAAAATGTCCAAACCCATTATATACTCCTGGAGAAAACATCTACTGTATTAACCTATTAATATGAATGATATTAAATCCAGACACAGATTTAACTGCTAGATGAAATATGGATTAAATAATTAATGTATAATAAATATAATGAATCCTTATTAAAACTAAAGAGGTGATTTTCTCTGTCTTTTGTTGTTTGATTAATATTAAGAGCACAAATGGAAGCAGGTTAATGGACTGCTGTCCCTTTAAGACCGAATGCTGACCAAAAATGACAATAGATATTAGTCATAGTTTTTGTCATTCAAAGCTGGTTTTGATTTTCGTCTCGTTTTTGTCTGTGAAAAATGTTGTTGATTAAAATACTGACAAATTATTTATCAACAAAATTAACATAGCAACAGATTGAAAAATGAATGGGCCAAAAAAGGCAAGTGAATAAAAACATGTCTTTAGTCTTGCAAACTATACCACCCCTGCTTTACTACTGTTATTATGGAGTACCACAAGGCTCAGTGCTAGGATCGCTACTCTTCACCCTGTACATGCTACCACTGGGAGATATTATTAGGAAGCATGGCATTAGTTTTCATTGTTATGCTGACGATACTCAGCTCTATATTTCTTCACGCCCTGAAGAAAATTACCAATTCACAAGATTAACGGAATGCATAGCTGATATAAAACATTGGATGACCGGTAATTTCCTGCAACTCAATTCAGAAAAAATGCATTTTTAATTATTGGACAAAAAAGCTCCACAAGTAGTAACCTAGAATACTGTCTAACACTTGATGGCTGTTCTGTCAAGTCCTCGTCGTCAGTGAGGAACCTGGGTGTGCTCTTTGATACCAATCTTTCATTTGAAAGCCACGTTTCGAGCATCTGTAAAACTGCATTCTACCATCTTAAAAATATATCTAAATTACGGCACATGCTCTCAATGCAAAATGCTGAACAGTTAGTTAATGCGTTCATGACCTCAAGGTTAGATTATTGTAATGCTCTACTGGGTGGTTGCCCTGCTCGCTTAATAAATAAACTCCAGCTGGTCCAAAACGCAGCAGCTCGAGTTCTTGCTAGAACCAGGAAGTATGACCATATTAGCCCAGTTCTGTCAACACTGCACTGGCTGCCTATTAAACATCGCATACATTTTAAAATCTTGCTTATTACTTACAAAGCACTAAATGGTTTAGCTCCCCAATACTTGAGCGAGCTCTTAACATATTATACTCCATCACGTCTACTGCGGTCTCAAAACTCTGGCCAGCTGATAATACCGAGAATATCGAAATCAACTGCAGGCAGTCGATCCTTTTCCTATTTAGCTCCTAAACTCTGGAACAGTCTTCCTAATATTGTTCAGGAAGCAGACACACTCTGTCAGTTTAAATCTAGACTAAAAACATATCTCTTTACTGTGGAATACACATAAAGCACTTTTTCAATGAAATGATTGTTAGGCTGCATTAACTAGGTCAGCTGGAACCGGGAACACTTCCCATAACACCTGATGTACTCGTTACATCATCAGAAGAATGGCATCTACGCTAATGATATTCTCTCTGTTTTATCCCAAGGTTTACTGCAGTCAGCCAGATCTGGGCCGTATCCAGATCAGATGGTGGACCTGCGCCCAGAGAGGACCAACGCATGACCCTGAAGTGTTTCCAGAGACCGAGTCAATTAGACTCCTCTGAAATTGCCTCGTCGACACGGCATTCTCAATAAACCTGTCTCCAGCGTGATGACTCCGATTGTTCGAATATTACAATTTAGTAATACTTAAATCGATATGTCATTGTAGTAAAGTTAGTTTGTGTGGGAAGAAGGAGGCGGGAACCGGCGAACATTCAAAACGTTTAATAAACAAACACAAAATAAAATGGCGGCGGCAGCCCCTCACGGCTGACTGCCGCCTACATACAAAACAAATAAACACAAAATGAAAATAAAAGCTACAGCCCCTCACGGACGACTGCAGCATACACATAACAAAGCGTAACTAAAACAACACAAAGTCCAGGCCTGGTCCTCTCTCGTCCCTCACTGTCATCGCTCCTCCTTTATACTCCCTCACTCCTCCGTGAGACCCGAGATCGCTGCAGCGCGCAGCTGGCGCTCATCCTCACTGATGAGCGCCGCCTCGTCCCGCCCTCACGGTCCCTCCAAGATGTTTTCGTTTTAGGTGCTGAATCACCACCACCGTGCTCCCATGCCATGTCGCATCGCTTTTGCTGCAATTATTGTTTTTGCTGCTCGATTTATTAATGGCGCTTTTCGACTGGTACGCTCGGCTTGGTTTGGTTTTCCTCTGCGTGGTACGACGGGTACAGCACAGCTCGCCCGCTTCCACTCTGCTTTGCGCTCAACCGTGCTTTTTTTTATACTCAAACATCTCCGCGTCTTATTGACGGGCATAATAGACACGAGACACAACGTATCGATAATGAAATTCGTTGTCAACTCTTTTAATAATAGATTTTTATCGATTTTATCGATTCGTTGTTGCAGCCCTAATCTATATAGCGCACAGTGTGAATCGTTCCCCATCCCCTATATAGAGGAAGGAAGGAAGGAAGGAAGGAAGGAAGGAAGGAAGGAAGGAAGGAAGGAAGGAAGGAAGGAAGGAAGGAAGGAAGGAAGGAAGGAAGGAAGGAAGGAAGGAAGGAAGGAAGGAAGGAAGGAAGGAAGGAAGGAAGGAAGGAAGGAAGGAAGGAAGGAAGGAAGGAAGGAAGGAAGGAAGGAAGGAAGGAAGGAAGGAAGGAAGGAAGGAAGGAAGGAAGGAAGGAAGGAAGGAAGGAAGGAAGGAAGGAAGGAAGGAAGGAAGGAAGGAAGGAAGGAAGGAAGGAAGGAAGGAAGGAAGGAAGGAAGGAAGGAAGGAAGGAAGGAAGGAAGGAAGGAAGGAAGGAAGGAAGGAAGGAAGGAAGGAAGGAAGGAAGGAAGGAAGGAAGGAAGGAAGGAAGGAAGGAAGGAAGGAAGGAAGGAAGGAAGGAAGGAAGGAAGGAAGGAAGGAAGGAAGGAAGGAAGGAAGGAAGGAAGGAAGGAAGGAAGGAAGGAAGGAAGGAAGGAAGGAAGGAAGGAAGGAAGGAAGGAAGGAAGGAAGGAAGGAAGGAAGGAAGGAAGGAAGGAAGGAAGGAAGGAAGGAAGGAAGGAAGGAAGGAAGGAAGGAAGGAAGGAAGGAAGGAAGGAAGGAAGGAAGGAAGGAAGGAAGGGTCGGCTTGCTGAGGCTTGTGGGTTTATTCACTTTTAAAAGGTTACAAACAAAATGCTGCGCTCACTGCACTTCAATAACTCATCTCAATAAACAACACAATGAACCAGAGCATTCTGCGAACATGCACACAAGTCCTCAGTCAGTCTCTCTCCTTGATCTCCTCTTCCTGGTGGCTTTTATGCAGTCTCTCTACGCCCATTACTGGAACAAAACACAGGTGTTCATTATTTGCAATTAACCCACTTAGGCCGTGCTTGTCTCCCAACTCTCTCTCCTGTCACAGACCTCGCTAAACCACGCCCCCGCTGGCACAAGTGCACTGTCTGATTGTTCCCTATCCCCTATATAGTGCGTGGTCTGATTGTTCCCTATCCCTATATAGTGCGCGGTCTGATTGTTCCCTATCCCCTATATAGCATGCGGTCTGATTGTTCTCTATCCCCTATATAGTGCACGGCCTGATTGTTTCCTATCCCCTATATAGTGCACTGTCTGATTGTTCCCTATCCCCTATATAGTGCACTGTGTGAATCGTTCCCCATCCCCTATATAGTGCACTGTCTGAATCATTCCCCATCCCCTATATAGTGCACTGTCTGAATCGTTCCCTATCTCCTGTATAGTGCACTGTCTGAATCGTTCCCCATGCCCTATATAGTGCACTGTCTGAATCGTTCCCCATGCCCTACATAGTGCACTGTCTGAATCGTTCCCCATCCCCTATATAGTGTGCAGTCTGATTGTTCCCTATTCTCTATATAGTGCACTGTCTGATCGTTCCCTATATAGTGCACTGTCTGATCGTTCCCTATCCCCTATATAGTGCACTGTCTGATTGTTCCTTATTCCCCTATATAGTGCACGTCTGATCGTTCCCTATCCCCTATATAGTGCACTGAATTGTAGGTACTCATGACAATATGACTAAAAAAACGAAATAATATAATTATAATAACCGTAAAGCTCCAACACTGAAGTGACTGATTAATAAACTCATAATGAAGCATTAACTGACAGTGATAAAAACAGCTTGTGATAAAGTGTTGTCTCACTTTAATGAAGACACTTATACATCAGTGTGTTCAAGAGTCCATTAGATAATATAGCAGTGCAGTTCATTTATTTATTTAAATGTTAATGAAATATAACCATATATAATGAGTTTTTTAACTTTCTAAACTGATTAACAGTTCTTTCCTGCTGTTGAAGTGGTCTGCCACCTGAAAAGTTTGAGACCCAATCATTTTTCACAAAACATTCCCGTCAATTCTTCCCTAGGATTAATACATTAAGCAAGCCCCTACTGCCCCCTACCTGCTCATGCGCTTCCTGTTGTGCCCAGTCCTCAAAGCACTTCCTGTGAGATGAATCAGCGATTTGCTGATGATGCTGATGGAGCGACGCATGTGTCTGCCGCTCTGTCTGCTGTGGTGGAGCTCCAGCATTACATTATCTCAGTGCCGGCCACTAACCTACACCATTAAAGCCTGGCTGAGACACCGGGACAGAGTGGGCAATGAAGGGGGGGAGAAATGATTTAGTGTGATGTGTATGACAGTCAGGCATGAGGAATCACAAATGGTTCAGAAAAGTGACGAGAGAAAGACTGAAGAATAGTCCAGATACAAACTACAGGAGTCAAGGACATGCTGCAGGAAAAACACTGAGAGAGGTTGAAAGAATAGTATCGTATTTTCAGGTGATTCAAGTAAAAAGGCCTGATGGTCTGGCTACGCTATTCATTTCAAGACAACTAAGCACAATTTTCCCTCTTTCTCAATGTCTTTTTTTCTTTCTTTAAAAAAAGAAAATCAATCCCATAGTGAAAAAACCAAGCCAACCAAACAATTATGTCATACCAAGTATCCTACAAAACCAATAAACCAATAACTACTGACATCGCTTGAGACTTATAATTAAACTTCATTAGGGCCCGAGCACCGATAGTGTGAGGACCCTATTGTAATTGCTCGGCCTGTCATTCTTCTTCTCTGAAATGAATCGCATTTTTGAGGGCCTAAACATGCTCGAAAACTCATGAAACTTTGCACACGCATCAGAACTGGTTTGATATGGGTTTCAGAATTAGCTGTGGCAAAATGGCTCGTTTCACGTACGGGTATGAAACAGCCCAATCCCTACAACAAAGACCCTGGGTGCAAAATATGAAACCCAACAGGAAGTGAGATATTTTTAATTTCCTCTGCAAAATTTTCGCTGTTTTTGCCATTTCCAGACGTTTACTTTAACGAACTCCTCCTAGAGATTTAATCAGATCATCATCATATTTGGTCAGTCTAATCTAAAGGCCTTTGCGACGTTACATTGAAGGGCGTGTCCGTGGAGGCCTCACAAAGTTCAATGTTTCGCCATGAAAGAGAAAGTTGTTGTAAAACTTCACGTTTTATTAGAGTCCTGCCCTAAACACATCTACATGCCGATATTCAGTCACAGTCATAGCACCACCTGCAGGCAACAGGAAATGGCATGTTTTACACTGTGATTAACTCCTAGAGATTTAACCAGAACAACAACATATTTGGTCAGTCTAATCTAAAGGTCTTAGCGATGTTAAGTTGTGAAGATCTTGAGTTTTCGCTGAAGGGCGTGTCCGTGGCGGCCAAAAAAAAACAAAAATGTTATCCTCTTTTCAACCTTGCCAACGATAACTTCTACTTCACATTGAGTGAAGTTACGTTTTTTTATTTGCTCTCTGTGTTTGCCATGATTTCGCAATCGATGAATATTAACTTATTAGACTATTTATAGGCAACTATGGGCGTGACATGAAGCCGCAAAAGCTGCGCTACATTTACAATTGATTGTGATTTATTAAGGGAAAACTGCGTAGGATGTGCGTGGGCACGGTTTTATAAATCCGAATATTTCTGTGCGTACGCACGTCCTTTGTTTCATTCGTACGCCACTTCTGACACAAATCCTACGCAAAGTTTTATAAATGAGGCCCCTGGCCTGAAGACATCTACATATGAGTTTCAGAATTAGGCATGGCAAAATGGCTCCATAGCGCCACCTACAACATTTCAACGAAGTGCCCCTCCCGCTACATTTCACGTACAGGTATGAAATTCAGTAGACACATGTAACAGCCCAATATGTGCAACAGGAAGTTGTAACTCAGGCATACAAAGTCCGATCTGCCTCAAAATTGACATGTTTGATAACAGTCCTGACCTAAACACACATACATGCCAATATTCAGTAATAGTCAAAGCACCACCTGCTGGCAGAAGGAAGTGTGGCACATCAATGTGACTTTGCTGTATTTCTTGCTCACTATTCGTTGTTTTCCTGAGGCCCCAGGGGGCGAGGGCCTAATTTGTAATACTTCTATATTGCACAATGCACATTTTTTAATATTACAGTTTTTCTCAGTTGCTTTGGTACATTTCTCAGATCAGAATTGAAATTTTCAAAACTACCTGTTCAATCTTCACATCGTGTCACCTGTGCATATCAAAAAAGCAGTTTCTCATTTCTTTGAACAAGCTGCAAATGCTTTGGTACATTCATGCAAGTGATTATGTACAATTCTCTGCTGTTTCAGTTGCTTATGTCGTGTTGATCGAAATGTATTATAATGGGTCTCTGTTGAATAGTCTCACCCCCCACAACATTTAGGCATTAGTTCAAAGCACAAGTCTTGCCGTCAAATGGTTGGACAATTTGTCATAATATTTACATTTATGCATTTGGCAGACGCTTTTATCCAAAGCGACTTACAGTGCCCTTATTACAGGGACAATCCCCCTGGAGCAACATGGAGTAAAGTGCCTTGCTCAAGGACACACTGGTGGTGACCGCTGGGATTGAACCAGCAACCTTCTGCGTATCAGTTCTATGGTTTAACCCACTAGACCACCATCTCATCTCATCATGTCAAGCGTATTTCTATACATTTCCATTAGACTTTTCTTTCGAACGATATTTGTTGTGATGTGGATGAGAATGTGTGGCCCAACAGACAGGAACGTCAGGAGGTGTGGGAAGACTGCACTGTAATTCCTACAGCACTGCATGTACAGTTTTCCCTAAGGAGATTGTACTATGTTCACATTTCTACTTTTGTTTTTCTTTGTGCTATGCAGTGCTGTCTTTTCCTTTCTGTATCGCAATGACATGATCTGTCAACAAATTACAGTACAAACAGTAAAAGCGCAAATGTGAATCTTGTCCAGTCTCTTGCAATCAAACTCCCACATACACTAAGATGTAACCTACAATTTACAATAATTGTCATCAAAACTTTACCCATAGTTTACGTCAGACCATCCCTCCAGAGCACACTGTCATATTGACAACATGACTAAGCAATTTGACACAAGGACTTGTCATTCTGATGGCACTGACATGTTCATTGACACTGATATTTACTTTTGAGAGATGAACAAAGGATTTTGAGCAAGAGACTGGCTTTTGCAGGTAATCCATGGGGTTTTGCTATTTGTATGAATTGTTTTGAGAAATGCACTTACTGTTTTGCAAATGTCTAGGATGAATCGAGAAATGTACCAAAGCGACTGACAAAAACTGTAAGCCTAAAATGTGTTTAATTTCACTATTAGTAAGGCTAGTATGATCTCTGTATCGTCTTTAAATGTGAGATATTTCAAGTATACTTTTAATAGTTCCATTTTGGCATATCTTTAGTTGGACCTCAGCACTGTTTCCAGATAACGGAAGTACATTAAATACAAAATATTTGTTCCAATTTAGCAGACTTTAAGCATAGCAATTTAGTATACCAAAAGTACAATTCAGGGTATTTATATTAAGTACATCAAGTAAATGTATTTGTAGTAGATTTAACATAAAATAAATGTATTTCAAATACATTTTAGTATATTTATTTTTCACTAGGGTCCATCTTCCCATATAATTAACAGACAGACAAACAGACAGACAAACAGACAGACAGACAGACAGACAGACAGACAGACAGACAGACAGACAGACAGACAGACAGATGGACAGACGGAAGATAGACAGACAGACAGACAGACAGACAGACAGACAGACAGACATAGATAGATAGATAGATAGATAGATAGATAGATAG